>OY725356.1:12554235-12979965 GCA_963243735.1 Neocrepidodera transversa
ATTAGACAAAATTTATAAAACTGCAAAAAAGTGGGAGAAATTGATACTTGACAAAATTGGACAAAATTGGACCAAATTGGACTGATGTGGACATAATTAAAAAAAATTGGAAAAATTGGACAACATTAGAAAAAAATTGGACAAATTTGGAAAATATGAGAAAAAAATTGAAAAACTGGAAAAAATTGTACAAAATTGAAAAAATTTAATAAAAATGGAAATAAATTAGATAAAATTGGACAAAATTGTTCAAAATTGGTCAAGAATGAGAAAATTACAAAATTGGACATAATTAGGGAAAAAATGGACAATTTAGGAAAAAATTGGAAAAAATTAGAAAAAATTGAAAAAAAATTGAAAACAAATTGAAAAACTAGAAAAAAAGTGACACGATGAAATAAGTTTGCGACACGAGCCGTTAACCGAGTGTCATAAATCAAAATTTCATAATTTTTAATTCAATTAAATTATGCCATTAAAAAAAAAAAAAAAAAAAAAAAAAGTGGGAAAAATAAAAATTTTTATTTTTATATTAGTCGTATACATATACACATATATAGAAAAAGTATTATGTTGGTAAAAATCCATTAAAAAAACAGATGCATTTCACAATGTGTATTTGACCGTATAACGAAACCATTTAAATAATAAAAAAATATATATATAAAAGAAACCCTATATGAGAGAGTGAGAGTGTGAGAGAGAGAGAGAGTGTCTATCTAAACATACTCCCGGAAATGATTCAACAGAAAATCGCTAATGAATTATAACCGACCGAATTCCGAATTCCGAAATCCTAAAACAGGAAACGTAACAAATAAATTCATCAAATACTGATATAGAGGGGGTAAAAAAAAACTAATTAATAGGGGTTAAAATGAGAAAAAAAATCGGTTGTGTCGCACCAAAAACTTTCCCTATGATAGTTCAAGAGACAGTCAGACAGACAGTCCAATTTTGTCCAATTTTTCCCAGTTATTCTTTTTGTTTTCAATTTTGTCGCTCTTTGTCCAATTTTGTCCAATTTGTCCCAAGTATCCCGTTTTGTCCAATATTGTCAATTTTTTTTCCAATTTTGTTCAATTTTGTCCCAATGTTGTCAATTTTTTTAATATTGTCCAATTTTTCTAAACTTTGTCCAATTTCACCCAATTTATTTGTCATTTTTTAGTTTTTATTTTGTTCAATTTTGTCCAATTTGTTGTTAATTTTTTTCAGGTTTGTCAAATATTTTCTATCTTTGTTCAATTTGGTCAAATATTGTCAATTTTGTATAAATTTTCCAATTTTTTTCCAGTTTTTAAAATTTTGACTAATGTTGTCTATTTTTGTCCAATATTGCCTATTTCTTCTGATTTTGTCCAATGTTGTAGAATTTTGTCCAATTTTCCCCAATTTTTTAATTTTTGTCCAATTTTTCCAATATTTTCCAGTTATTCCAATTTTCCCCAATTTTTTCTACTTTGTCAAATGTTGTCAAATTTATCCCATTTATCCCATTTTTGTCCAATGTTGTCCAATTTTGCCCAAATTTGTCCAATTTTGCAAAATTTTGCCCATTTTTGTCCAATTTTGTTCAGTTATACCAATTTTTTCCCAATTTTTTTATATTTTTCCGATTTTTTCCAATTTTCTCAATTTTTTACAATTTTGTCCAATTTTTCCACTTTTTTCTAGTTTTCCAAATTTTCCTAATTTTTTTCCGATTTTTTCGAATTTTGTTCAAAATTGTCCAATTTTTCCAACTTTTTATGTTCAAATTTTTTGTTCATTTTTTTTTTCAAAATTTGACAATTTTTGACAATTTTTGACAATTTTTTTGATAATTTTCGACAATTTTCGACAATTTTTGACAATTTTCGACAATTTTTGACATTTTTTGAAATTTTTTGAGAGTTTTTCGACAGTTTTTGACAATTTTCGACAATTTTTGACAATTTTCGACAATTTTAACGGTTTTTTGACAATTTTTTGTTAATTTTTTTACAATTTTTTGTTAAATTTTTGACAATTTTTTGACCATTTTTGATTATTTTTTGATAATTTTTGACAATTTTTTGACAATTCTTTGACAATTTTTTGTTAATTTTTTGAAAATGTTTTGACAATTTTTTGTTAATTTTTTTACAATTTTTTGTTAGTTTTTTGACAATTTTTTGACCATTTTTGATTATTTTTTGATAATTTTTAACAATTTTTTTGACAATTTTTTGACAATTCTTTGACAATTTTTTGTTAATTTTTTGAAAATGTTTTGACAATTTTTTGACAATTTTTTGTTAATTTTTTTACAATTTTTTGTTAGTTTTTTGACAATTTTTTGACCATTTTTGATTATTTTTTGATAATTTTTAACAATTTTTTGACAATTCTTTGACAATTTTTTCTTAATTTTTTGAAAATATTTTGACAATTTTTTGTTAAATTTTTAACGATTTTTTGACAATTTTTTGTTAATTTTTTGACAATTTTTTGACCATTTTTGATTATTTTTTGATAATTTTTAACAATTTTTTGACAATTTTTTGTTAATTTTTTGAAAATGTTTTGACAATTTTTTGACAATTTTTTGACAATTTTTTGACAATTTTTTGACAATTCTTTGACAATTTTTTGTTAATTTTTTGAAAATGTTTTGACAATTTTTTGACAATTTTTTGACAATTCTTTGACAATTTTTTGTTATTTTTTTGAAAATGTTTTGACAATTTTTTGACAATTTTTTGATAATTTTTAACAATTTTTTGACAATTCTTTGACAATTTTTTGTTAATTTTTTGAAAATATTTTGACAATTTTTTGACAATTTTTTGTTAAATTTTTGACAATTTTTTGACCATTTTTGATTATTTTTTGATAATTTTTAACAATTTTTTGACAATTCTTTGACAATTTTTTGTTAATTTTTTGAAAATATTTTGATAATTTTTGATAATTTTGAAGTTTTTTGACAATTTTCTGACAATTTTTTCACAATTTTTTGAATTTTTTGACAATTTTTTGACAATTCTTTGACAATTTTTTGTTAATTTTTTGAAAATGTTTTGACAATTTTTTGACAATTTTTGACAATTCTTTGACAATTTTTTGTTATTTTTTTGAAAATGTTTTGACAATTTTTTGACAATTTTTTGATAATTTTTAACAATTTTTTGACAATTCTTTGACAATTTTTTGTTAATTTTTTGAAAATATTTTGACAATTTTTTGACAATTTTTTGTTAAATTTTTGACAATTTTTTGACCATTTTTGATTATTTTTTGATAATTTTTAACAATTTTTTGACAATTCTTTGACAATTTTTTGTTAATTTTTTGAAAATATTTTGATAATTTTTGATAATTTTGAAGTTTTTTGACAATTTTCTGACAATTTTTTCACAATTTTTTGAATTTTTTGACAATTTTTTGACAATTCTTTGACAATTTTTTGTTAATTTTTTGAAAATGTTTTGACAATTTTTTGACAATTTTTTGACAATTCTTTGACAATTTTTTGTTATTTTTTTGAAAATGTTTTGACAATTTTTTGACAATTTTTTGATAATTTTTAACAATTTTTTGACAATTCTTTGACAATTTTTTGTTAATTTTTTGAAAATGTTTTGACAATTTTTTGACAATTTTTTGACAATTCTTTGACAATTTTTTGTTATTTTTTTGAAAATGTTTTGACAATTTTTTGACAATTTTTTGATAATTTTTAACAATTTTTTGACAATTCTTTGACAATTTTTTGTTAAATTTTTGACAATTTTTTGACCATTTTTGATTATTTTTTGATAATTTTTAACAATTTTTTGACAATTCTTTGACAATTTTTTGTTAATTTTTTGAAAATATTTTGATAATTTTTGATAATTTTGAAGTTTTTTGACAATTTTCTGACAATTTTTTCACAATTTTTTGAATTTTTTGACAATTTTTTGACAATTCTTTGACAATTTTTTGTTAATTTTTTGAAAATGTTTTGACAATTTTTTGACAATTTTTTGACAATTCTTTGACAATTTTTTGTTAATTTTTTGAAAATATTTTGACAATTTTTTGACAATTTTTTGACCATTTTTGATTATTTTTTGATAATTTTTAACAATTTTTTGACAATTCTTTGACAATTTTTTGTTAATTTTTTGAAAATATTTTGACAATTTTTTCACAATTTTTTGAATTTTTTGACAATTTTTTGACAATTCTTTGACAATTTTTTGTTAATTTTTTGAAAATGTTTTGACAATTTTTTGACAATTTTTTGACAATTCTTTGACAATTTTTTGTTATTTTTTTGAAAATGTTTTGACAATTTTTTGACAATTTTTTGATAATTTTTAACAATTTTTTGACAATTCTTTGACAATTTTTTGTTAATTTTTTGACAATTTTTTGACCATTTTTGATTATTTTTTGATAATTTTTAACAATTTTTTGACAATTCTTTGACAATTTTTTGTTAATTTTTTGAAAATGTTTTGACAATTTTTTGACAATTTTTTGACAATTCTTTGACAATTTTTTGTTATTTTTTTGAAAATGTTTTGACAATTTTTTGACAATTTTTTGATAATTTTTAACAATTTTTTGACAATTCTTTGACAATTTTTTGTTAAATTTTTGACAATTTTTTGACCATTTTTGATTATTTTTTGATAATTTTTAACAATTTTTTGACAATTCTTTGACAATTTTTTGTTAATTTTTTGAAAATATTTTGATAATTTTTGATAATTTTGAAGTTTTTTGACAATTTTCTGACAATTTTTTCACAATTTTTTGAATTTTTTGACAATTTTTTGACAATTTTTTGACAATTCTTTGACAATTTTTTGTTATTTTTTTGAAAATGTTTTGACAATTTTTTGACAATTTTTTGATAATTTTTAACAATTTTTTGACAATTCTTTGACAATTTTTTGTTAAATTTTTGACAATTTTTTGACCATTTTTGATTATTTTTTGATAATTTTTAACAATTTTTTGACAATTCTTTGACAATTTTTTGTTAATTTTTTGAAAATATTTTGATAATTTTTGATAATTTTGAAGTTTTTTGACAATTTTCTGACAATTTTTTCACAATTTTTTGAATTTTTTGACAATTTTTTGACAATTTTTTGACAATTCTTTGACAATTTTTTGTTATTTTTTTGAAAATGTTTTGACAATTTTTTGACAATTTTTTGATAATTTTTAACAATTTTTTGACAATTCTTTGACAATTTTTTGTTAAATTTTTGACAATTTTTTGACCATTTTTGATTATTTTTTGATAATTTTTAACAATTTTTTGACAATTCTTTGACAATTTTTTGTTAATTTTTTGAAAATATTTTGATAATTTTTGATAATTTTGAAGTTTTTTGACAATTTTCTGACAATTTTTTCACAATTTTTTGAATTTTTTGACAATTTTTTGACAATTTTTTGACAATTCTTTGACAATTTTTTGTTATTTTTTTGAAAATGTTTTGACAATTTTTTGACAATTTTTTGATAATTTTTAACAATTTTTTGACAATTCTTTGACAATTTTTTGTTAAATTTTTGACAATTTTTTGACCATTTTTGATTATTTTTTGATAATTTTTAACAATTTTTTGACAATTCTTTGACAATTTTTTGTTAATTTTTTGAAAATATTTTGATAATTTTTGATAATTTTGAAGTTTTTTGACAATTTTCTGACAATTTTTTCACAATTTTTTGAATTTTTTGACAATTTTTTGACAATTCTTTGACAATTTTTTGTTAATTTTTTGAAAATGTTTTGACAATTTTTTGACAATTTTTTGACAATTCTTTGACAATTTTTTGTTAATTTTTTGAAAATATTTTGACAATTTTTGACAATTTTTTGACCATTTTTGATTATTTTTTGATAATTTTTAACAATTTTTTGACAATTCTTTGACAATTTTTTGTTAATTTTTTGAAAATATTTTGACAATTTTTTCACAATTTTTTGAATTTTTTGACAATTTTTTGACAATTCTTTGACAATTTTTTGTTAATTTTTTGAAAATGTTTTGACAATTTTTTGACAATTTTTTGACAATTCTTTGACAATTTTTTGTTATTTTTTTGAAAATGTTTTGACAATTTTTTGACAATTTTTTGATAATTTTTAACAATTTTTTGACAATTCTTTGACAATTTTTTGTTAATTTTTTGAAAATATTTTGACAATTTTTTGACAATTTTTTGACCATTTTTGATTATTTTTTGATAATTTTTAACAATTTTTTGACAATTCTTTGACAATTTTTTGTTAATTTTTTGAAAATATTTTGATAATTTTTGATAATTTTGAAGTTTTTTGACAATTTTCTGACAATTTTTTCACAATTTTTTGAATTTTTTGATAACTTTTTAACAATTTTTTGGCCATTTTTGTGACTTTTCCTTTGACAATTTTTGGTATTTTTTAATTATTTTGGACATTTTTTTACATTTTTTGACATTTTTTTGACATTTTTTTGACAATTCTTTGACAATTTTTTGTTAATTTTTTGAAAATGTTTTGACAATTCTTTGACAATTTTTTGTTATTTTTTTGAAAATGTTTTGACAATTTTTTGACAATTTTTTGATAATTTTTAACAATTTTTTGACAATTCTTTGACAATTTTTTGTTAATTTTTTGAAAATATTTTGACAATTTTTTGACAATTTTTTGACCATTTTTGATTATTTTTTGATAATTTTTAACAATTTTTTGACAATTCTTTGACAATTTTTTGTTAATTTTTTGAAAATATTTTGATAATTTTTGATAATTTTGAAGTTTTTTGACAATTTTCTGACAATTTTTTCACAATTTTTTGAATTTTTTGACAATTTTTTGACAATTCTTTGACAATTTTTTGTTAATTTTTTGAAAATGTTTTGACAATTTTTTGACAATTTTTTGACAATTCTTTGACAATTTTTTGTTATTTTTTTGAAAATGTTTTGACAATTTTTTGACAATTTTTTGATAATTTTTAACAATTTTTTGACAATTCTTTGACAATTTTTTGTTAATTTTTTGAAAATATTTTGACAATTTTTTGACAATTTTTTGACCATTTTTGATTATTTTTTGATAATTTTTAACAATTTTTTGACAATTCTTTGACAATTTTTTGTTAATTTTTTGAAAATATTTTGATAATTTTTGATAATTTTGAAGTTTTTTGACAATTTTCTGACAATTTTTTCACAATTTTTTGAATTTTTTGACAATTTTTTGACAATTCTTTGACAATTTTTTGTTAATTTTTTGAAAATATTTTGACAATTTTTTGACAATTTTTTGACCATTTTTGATTATTTTTTGATAATTTTTAACAATTTTTTGACAATTCTTTGACAATTTTTTGTTAATTTTTTGAAAATATTTTGACAATTTTTTGACAATTTTTTGACCATTTTTGACAATTTTTTGATAATTTTTAACAATTTTTTGACAATTCTTTGACAATTTTTTGTTAATTTTTTGAAAATATTTTGACAATTTTTTGACAATTTTTTGACCATTTTTGATTATTTTTTGATAATTTTTAACAATTTTTTGACAATTCTTTGACAATTTTTTGTTAATTTTTTGAAAATATTTTGACAATTTTTTGACAATTTTTTGACCATTTTTGATTATTTTTTGATAATTTTTAACAATTTTTTGACAATTCTTTGACAATTTTTTGTTAATTTTTTGAAAATATTTTGACAATTTTTTGACAATTTTTTGACCATTTTTGATTATTTTTTGATAATTTTTAACAATTTTTTGACAATTCTTTGACAATTTTTTGTTAATTTTTTGAAAATATTTTGACAATTTTTTGACAATTTTTTGACCATTTTTGATTATTTTTTGATAATTTTTAACAATTTTTTGACAATTCTTTGACAATTTTTTGTTAATTTTTTGAAAATATTTTGACAATTTTTTGACAATTTTTTGACCATTTTTGATTATTTTTTGATAATTTTTAACAATTTTTTGACAATTCTTTGACAATTTTTTGTTAATTTTTTGAAAATATTTTGACAATTTTTTGACAATTTTTTGACCATTTTTGATTATTTTTTGATAATTTTTAACAATTTTTTGACAATTCTTTGACAATTTTTTGTTAATTTTTTGAAAATATTTTGACAATTTTTTGACAATTTTTTGACCATTTTTGATTATTTTTTGATAATTTTTAACAATTTTTTGACAATTCTTTGACAATTTTTTGTTAATTTTTTGAAAATATTTTGACAATTTTTTGACAATTTTTTGACCATTTTTGATTATTTTTTGATAATTTTTAACAATTTTTTGACAATTCTTTGACAATTTTTTGTTAATTTTTTGAAAATATTTTGACAATTTTTTGACAATTTTTTGACCATTTTTGATTATTTTTTGATAATTTTTAACAATTTTTTGACAATTCTTTGACAATTTTTTGTTAATTTTTTGAAAATATTTTGATAATTTTTGATAATTTTGAAGTTTTTTGACAATTTTCTGACAATTTTTTCACAATTTTTTGAATTTTTTGACAATTTTTTGACAATTCTTTGACAATTTTTTGTTAATTTTTTGAAAATGTTTTGACAATTTTTTGACAATTTTTTGACCATTTTTGATTATTTTTTGATAATTTTTAACAATTTTTTGACAATTCTTTGACAATTTTTTGTTAATTTTTTGAAAATATTTTGACAATTTTTTGACAATTTTTTGACCATTTTTGATTATTTTTTGATAATTTTTAACAATTTTTTGACAATTCTTTGACAATTTTTTGTTAATTTTTTGAAAATATTTTGACAATTTTTTGACAATTTTTTGACCATTTTTGATTATTTTTTGATAATTTTTAACAATTTTTTGACAATTCTTTGACAATTTTTTGTTAATTTTTTGAAAATATTTTGACAATTTTTTGACAATTTTTTGACCATTTTTGACAATTTTTTGATAATTTTTAACAATTTTTTGACAATTCTTTGACAATTTTTTGTTAATTTTTTGAAAATATTTTGACAATTTTTTGACAATTTTTTGACCATTTTTGATTATTTTTTGATAATTTTTAACAATTTTTTGACAATTCTTTGACAATTTTTTGTTAATTTTTTGAAAATATTTTGACAATTCTTTGACAATTTTTTGTTAATTTTTTGAAAATGTTTTGACAATTTTTTGACAATTTTTTGACCATTTTTGATTATTTTTTGATAATTTTTAACAATTTTTTGACAATTCTTTGACAATTTTTTGTTAATTTTTTGAAAATATTTTGACAATTTTTTGACAATTTTTTGACCATTTTTGATTATTTTTTGATAATTTTTAACAATTTTTTGACAATTCTTTGACAATTTTTTGTTAATTTTTTGAAAATATTTTGACAATTTTTTGACAATTTTTTGACCATTTTTGATTATTTTTTGATAATTTTTAACAATTTTTTGACAATTCTTTGACAATTTTTTGTTAATTTTTTGAAAATATTTTGACAATTTTTTGACAATTTTTTGACCATTTTTGACAATTTTTTGATAATTTTTAACAATTTTTTGACAATTCTTTGACAATTTTTTGTTAATTTTTTGAAAATATTTTGACAATTTTTTGACAATTTTTTGACCATTTTTGATTATTTTTTGATAATTTTTAACAATTTTTTGACAATTCTTTGACAATTTTTTGTTAATTTTTTGAAAATGTTTTGACAATTTTTTGACAATTTTTTGACCATTTTTGACAATTTTTTGATAATTTTTAACAATTTTTTGACAATTCTTTGACAATTTTTTGTTAATTTTTTGAAAATATTTTGACAATTTTTTGACAATTTTTTGACCATTTTTGATTATTTTTTGATAATTTTTAACAATTTTTTGACAATTCTTTGACAATTTTTTGTTAATTTTTTGAAAATATTTTGACAATTTTTTGACAATTTTTTGACCATTTTTGACAATTTTTTGATAATTTTTAACAATTTTTTGACAATTCTTTGACAATTTTTTGTTAATTTTTTGAAAATATTTTGACAATTTTTTGACAATTTTTTGACCATTTTTGATTATTTTTTGATAATTTTTAACAATTTTTTGACAATTCTTTGACAATTTTTTGTTAATTTTTTGAAAATATTTTGACAATTCTTTGACAATTTTTTGTTAATTTTTTGAAAATGTTTTGACAATTTTTTGACAATTTTTTGACCATTTTTGATTATTTTTTGATAATTTTTAACAATTTTTTGACAATTCTTTGACAATTTTTTGTTAATTTTTTGAAAATATTTTGACAATTTTTTGACAATTTTTTGACCATTTTTGATTATTTTTTGATAATTTTTAACAATTTTTTGACAATTCTTTGACAATTTTTTGTTAATTTTTTGAAAATATTTTGACAATTTTTTGACAATTTTTTGACCATTTTTGATTATTTTTTGATAATTTTTAACAATTTTTTGACAATTCTTTGACAATTTTTTGTTAATTTTTTGAAAATATTTTGACAATTTTTTGACAATTTTTTGACCATTTTTGACAATTTTTTGATAATTTTTAACAATTTTTTGACAATTCTTTGACAATTTTTTGTTAATTTTTTGAAAATATTTTGACAATTTTTTGACAATTTTTTGACCATTTTTGATTATTTTTTGATAATTTTTAACAATTTTTTGACAATTCTTTGACAATTTTTTGAATTTTTTGACAATTTTTTGACAATTCTTTGACAATTTTTTGTTAATTTTTTGAAAATGTTTTGACAATTTTTTGACAATTTTTTGACCATTTTTGATTATTTTTTGATAATTTTTAACAATTTTTTGACAATTCTTTGACAATTTTTTGTTAATTTTTTGAAAATATTTTGACAATTTTTTGACAATTTTTTGACCATTTTTGATTATTTTTTGATAATTTTTAACAATTTTTTGACAATTCTTTGACAATTTTTTGTTAATTTTTTGAAAATATTTTGACAATTTTTTGACAATTTTTTGACCATTTTTGATTATTTTTTGATAATTTTTAACAATTTTTTGACAATTCTTTGACAATTTTTTGTTAATTTTTTGAAAATATTTTGACAATTTTTTGACAATTTTTTGACCATTTTTGACAATTTTTTGATAATTTTTAACAATTTTTTGACAATTCTTTGACAATTTTTTGTTAATTTTTTGAAAATATTTTGACAATTTTTTGACAATTTTTTGACCATTTTTGATTATTTTTTGATAATTTTTAACAATTTTTTGACAATTCTTTGACAATTTTTTGTTAATTTTTTGAAAATATTTTGATAATTTTTGATAATTTTGAAGTTTTTTGACAATTTTCTGACAATTTTTTCACAATTTTTTGAATTTTTTGACAATTTTTTGACAATTCTTTGACAATTTTTTGTTAATTTTTTGAAAATGTTTTGACAATTTTTTGACAATTTTTTGACCATTTTTGATTATTTTTTGATAATTTTTAACAATTTTTTGACAATTCTTTGACAATTTTTTGTTAATTTTTTGAAAATATTTTGACAATTTTTTGACAATTTTTTGACCATTTTTGATTATTTTTTGATAATTTTTAACAATTTTTTGACAATTCTTTGACAATTTTTTGTTAATTTTTTGAAAATATTTTGACAATTTTTTGACAATTTTTTGACCATTTTTGATTATTTTTTGATAATTTTTAACAATTTTTTGACAATTCTTTGACAATTTTTTGTTAATTTTTTGAAAATATTTTGACAATTTTTTGACAATTTTTTGACCATTTTTGACAATTTTTTGATAATTTTTAACAATTTTTTGACAATTCTTTGACAATTTTTTGTTAATTTTTTGAAAATATTTTGACAATTTTTTGACAATTTTTTGACCATTTTTGATTATTTTTTGATAATTTTTAACAATTTTTTGACAATTCTTTGACAATTTTTTGTTAATTTTTTGAAAATATTTTGACAATTTTTTGACAATTTTTTGACCATTTTTGATTATTTTTTGATAATTTTTAACAATTTTTTGACAATTCTTTGACAATTTTTTGTTAATTTTTTGAAAATATTTTGACAATTTTTTGACAATTTTTTGACCATTTTTGATTATTTTTTGATAATTTTTAACAATTTTTTGACAATTCTTTGACAATTTTTTGTTAATTTTTTGAAAATATTTTGACAATTTTTTGACAATTTTTTGACCATTTTTGATTATTTTTTGATAATTTTTAACAATTTTTTGACAATTCTTTGACAATTTTTTGTTAATTTTTTGAAAATATTTTGACAATTTTTTGACAATTTTTTGACCATTTTTGATTATTTTTTGATAATTTTTAACAATTTTTTGACAATTCTTTGACAATTTTTTGTTAATTTTTTGAAAATATTTTGACAATTTTTTGACAATTTTTTGACCATTTTTGATTATTTTTTGATAATTTTTAACAATTTTTTGACAATTCTTTGACAATTTTTTGTTAATTTTTTGAAAATATTTTGACAATTTTTTGACAATTTTTTGACCATTTTTGATTATTTTTTGATAATTTTTAACAATTTTTTGACAATTCTTTGACAATTTTTTGTTAATTTTTTGAAAATATTTTGACAATTTTTTGACAATTTTTTGACCATTTTTGATTATTTTTTGATAATTTTTAACAATTTTTTGACAATTCTTTGACAATTTTTTGTTAATTTTTTGAAAATATTTTGATAATTTTTGATAATTTTGAAGTTTTTTGACAATTTTCTGACAATTTTTTCACAATTTTTTGAATTTTTTGACAATTTTTTGACAATTCTTTGACAATTTTTTGTTAATTTTTTGAAAATGTTTTGACAATTTTTTGACAATTTTTTGACAATTCTTTGACAATTTTTTGTTAATTTTTTGAAAATATTTTGACAATTTTTTGACAATTTTTTGACCATTTTTGATTATTTTTTGATAATTTTTAACAATTTTTTGACAATTCTTTGACAATTTTTTGTTAATTTTTTGAAAATATTTTGATAATTTTTGATAATTTTGAAGTTTTTTGACAATTTTCTGACAATTTTTTCACAATTTTTTGAATTTTTTGATAACTTTTTAACAATTTTTTGGCCATTTTTGTGACTTTTCCTTTGACAATTTTTGTTATTTTTTAATTATTTTGGACATTTTTTTACATTTTTTGACATTTTTTTGACATTTTTTTGACAATTCTTTGACAATTTTTTGTTAATTTTTTGAAAATGTTTTGACAATTCTTTGACAATTTTTTGTTATTTTTTTGAAAATGTTTTGACAATTTTTTGACAATTTTTTGATAATTTTTAACAATTTTTTGACAATTCTTTGACAATTTTTTGTTAATTTTTTGAAAATATTTTGACAATTTTTGACAATTTTTTGACCATTTTTGATTATTTTTTGATAATTTTTAACAATTTTTTGACAATTCTTTGACAATTTTTTGTTAATTTTTTGAAAATATTTTGACAATTTTTTGACAATTTTTTGACCATTTTTGATTATTTTTTGATAATTTTTAACAATTTTTTGACAATTCTTTGACAATTTTTTGTTAATTTTTTGAAAATATTTTGATAATTTTTGATAATTTTGAAGTTTTTTGACAATTTTCTGACAATTTTTTCACAATTTTTTGAATTTTTTGACAATTTTTTGACAATTCTTTGACAATTTTTTGTTAATTTTTTGAAAATGTTTTGACAATTTTTTGACAATTTTTTGACAATTCTTTGACAATTTTTTGTTATTTTTTTGAAAATGTTTTGACAATTTTTTGACAATTTTTTGATAATTTTTAACAATTTTTTGACAATTCTTTGACAATTTTTTGTTAATTTTTTGAAAATATTTTGACAATTTTTTGACAATTTTTTGACCATTTTTGATTATTTTTTGATAATTTTTAACAATTTTTTGACAATTCTTTGACAATTTTTTGTTAATTTTTTGAAAATATTTTGATAATTTTTTGATAATTTTGAAGTTTTTTGACAATTTTCTGACAATTTTTTCACAATTTTTTGAATTTTTTGACAATTTTTTGACAATTCTTTGACAATTTTTTGTTAATTTTTTGAAAATATTTTGACAATTTTTTGACAATTTTTTGACCATTTTTGATTATTTTTTGATAATTTTTAACAATTTTTTGACAATTCTTTGACAATTTTTTGTTAATTTTTTGAAAATATTTTGACAATTTTTTGACAATTTTTTGACCATTTTTGACAATTTTTTGATAATTTTTAACAATTTTTTGACAATTCTTTGACAATTTTTTGTTAATTTTTTGAAAATATTTTGATAATTTTTGATAATTTTGAAGTTTTTTGACAATTTTCTGACAATTTTTTCACAATTTTTTGAATTTTTTGATAACTTTTTAACAATTTTTTGGCCATTTTTGTGACTTTTCCTTTGACAATTTTTGTTATTTTTTAATTATTTTGGACATTTTTTTACATTTTTTGACATTTTTTTGACATTTTTTTGACATATTTACCATTTTTGGCAAATTTTTAATTATTTTTGACAACATCCGAAAATTTTTAAGTTTTTAACAATTTTTAGACACTTTTTAATAAACGTTAAAAAATTTTAGAAAATTTCAACAATTTTTTTAACAACATTTTATAATTTTTCATTATTTATTATTATTAATTTAATTTTCAATTTTTCATATCAACTTTCCCATTTTTGAATAACTCCTCCCAATTTTTAAAATTATTTTTAATACCTCTAAAATCCCATCAACTCCGCCACTGCATCTCTTATAACCCATATAACAATGTATACACGCACCTATACGACACACACACACACACACACACACACATACGCGTCATAACAGAACAGAGAACATACGTCACACGACATGTGTGCGCTTTAATAGCGGGTTTTTATTTTTTTTTCTTTCTTCATCATCATTTCGAAGGGGTGTCGCCCCCTTTACGAAACAGCTGCCCCGGTACGTACGCGTGGTGTTTATTCACCCCTCTTCACCCCTCTTCACCCCGCTTACGTGATTGAGAGATACATACACCTGGTCTAAGTAAGAGGGATCGGGAATTAACAATCGCCCTGTGATTATTTATATTTGTCATGTTCGATAGCGACTATTTTTGCTTTTTGGTTGGTACCTGCATGTGTATGTGTGTGTGTGTCTATACGTACGTGTACGTGTGCGTATCGATTCCCCTCAGTGGTAGAACGCCGCAGGTCTTTTCTTATCTGGGTGTATAGAGGGGGGTGTGGGTATGAGGGGTTTGATATTTTGGGACACCTGGCGGCGTGTCGTGTGTGTGTTTCGATTTTAGATTGGATTTTATAATTGGTTAATTTTTTTTTTTTTTTTTTTTGGGGAAAGTTTTTTATTTTTTTTTTATTATTTTTGTTTTTTTTTTTTTTTGGGAGGAATTTTTGTAAATTTTTTGATAATTTAATTTTTTTATATTTTGGTAAATTTTTGATAGTTTTTAACACTTTTAGACGATTTTTTAAAAATGTTTAACAATTTTAACAATTTATGAAAAACTTAACAATTTTTTTAATTATTTTTGAGAATTTTTGAGAATTTTTGAGATATTTCGGATTTGTTTGAGAACTTTTGATAATTTTCGAAATTTCTTTACAATTTTTGATATTTTAGTCGATTTTTTTAAATTTTGACAGTTTTCAACAATTTTTAACAATTTATAAATATCTTTGACAGTTTTTGTCAATTTTTGACAATTTTTGACAATTTTTGACATTTTTTGACTATTTTTGACATTTTTTGACAGTTTTTGACAATTTTTTAACAATTTTTGACAATTTTTGAGGATTTTTGACAATTTCTGGCAATTTTTTTGGTAATTTTTTAACATTTTTTCGTCAATTTTTGATAATTTTTGTCAATTTTTGACAATTTTTGACATTTTTTGACTATTTTTGACATTTTTTGACAATTTTTGACAATTTTTGACAATTTTTGTCAATTTTTGATAATTTTTCGTCAATTTTTGATAATTTTTGTCAATTTTTGACAATTTTTGACAGTTTTTGATAATTTTTTAACAATTTTTGTCAATTTTTGACAATTTTTGACAATTTTTGACATTTTTTGACTATTTTTGACATTTTTTGACAGTTTTTGACAATTTTTTAACAATTTTTGACAATTTTTGAGGATTTTTGACAATTTCTGGCAATTTTTTTGGTAATTTTTTAACATTTTTTCGTCAATTTTTGATAATTTTTGTCAATTTTTGACAATTTTTGACAATTTTTGACATTTTTTGACTATTTTTGACATTTTTTGACAATTTTTGACAATTTTTGACAATTTTTGTCAATTTTTGATAATTTTTCGTCAATTTTTGATAATTTTTGTCAATTTTTGACAATTTTTGACAGTTTTTGATAATTTAAACAATTTTGAAATTTTTGACCATTTTTGACAAATTTTGACAATTTCTGGCAATTTTTTTGGTAATTTTTTAACATTTTTTCGTCAATTTTTGATAATTTTTGTCAATTTTTGACAATTTTTGACAGTTTTTGACAATTTTTTAACAATTTTTGACAATTTTTGACAATTTTTGAGGATTTTTGACAATTTCTGGCAATTTTTTTGGTAATTTTTTAACATTTTTTCGTCAATTTTTGATAATTTTTGTCAATTTTTGACAATTTTTGACAATTTTTTAACAATTTTTGACAATTTTTGACAATTTTTGACAATTTTTGACATTTTTTGACTATTTTTGACATTTTTTGACAATTTTTGACAATTTTTGTCAATTTTTGATAATTTTTCGTCAATTTTTGATAATTTTTGTCAATTTTTGACAATTTTTGAGGATTTTTGATAATTCTTTATAATTTTTGATAATTTAAACAATTTTGAAATTTTTGACCATTTTTGACAAATTTTGACAATTTCTGGCAATTTTTTTGGTAATTTTTTAACATTTTTTCGTCAATTTTTGATAATTTTTGTCAATTTTTGACAATTTTTGACAATTTTTTAACAATTTTTGACAATTTTTTAACAATTTTTGAAATTTTTTGTCAATTTTTGTCAATTTTTGTCAATTCTTGACAATTTTTGTCAATTTTTGATAATTTTCCACAATTTTTTTACAATTTTTAACAATTTTTGAATTTTTTCGAAAATTTTTTAACAGTTTTTGACAATTTTTGACAATTATTGACTCTTTTTAATAATTGTTGACAATTTTTTGACAGACTTTTGACATTTTAAATCAATTTATAACATTTTTTTGACAGTTGAAAACAATTTTTAATAATTTTTTGACAGTTTTTGACAGTTTTAAACAGTTTTTGACAGTTTTAAACAATTTCTGTCATTTTTTTGACATTTTAAAATAATTTTTGACATTTTAAAACATTTTTTATAATTTTTTGACAGTTTTAAACAATTTCTGTCATTTTTTTGACATTTTTTAATAATTTTTTGACAGTTTTAAACAATTTCTGTCATTTTTTTGACATTTTTTAATAATTTTTTGACAGTTTTAAACAATTTCTGTCATTTTTTTGATATTTTAAAATAATTTTTGACATTTTAAAACATTTTTTAATAATTTTTTGACAGTTTTAAACAATTTCTGTCATTTTTTTGACATTTTTTAATAATTTTTTGACAGTTTTAAACAATTTCTGTCATTTTTTTTGACATTTTAAAATAATTTTTGACATTTTAAAACATTTTTTAATAATTTTTTGACAGTTTTAAACAATTTCTGTCATTTTTTTGACATTTTAAAATAATTTTTGACATTTTAAAACATTTTTTAATAATTTTTTGACAGTTTTAAACAATTTCTGTCATTTTTTTGACATTTTTTAATAATTTTTTGACAGTTTTAAACAATTTCTGTCATTTTTTTGACATTTTTTAATAATTTTTTGACAGTTTTAAACAATTTCTGTCATTTTTTTGACATTTTTTAATAATTTTTTGACAGTTTTAAACAATTTCTGTCATTTTTTTGACATTTTAAAATAATTTTTGACATTTTAAAACATTTTTTAATAATTTTTTGACAGTTTTAAAGAATTTCTGTCATTTTTTTGACATTTTTTAATAATTTTTTGACAGTTTTAAACAATTTCTGTCATTTTTTTGACATTTTTTAATAATTTTTTGACAGTTTTAAACAATTTCTGTCATTTTTTTGACATTTTTTAATAATTTTTTGACAGTTTTAAACAATTTCTGTCATTTTTTTGACATTTTAAAATAATTTTTGACATTTTAAAACATTTTTTAATAATTTTTTGACAGTTTTAAACAATTTCTGTCATTTTTTTGACATTTTTTAATAATTTTTTGACAGTTTTAAACAATTTCTGTCATTTTTTTGACATTTTTTAATAATTTTTTGACATTTTAAAACATTTTTTAATAATTTTTTGACAGTTTTAAACAATTTCTGTCATTTTTTTGACATTTTTTAATAATTTTTTGACAGTTTTAAACAATTTCTGTCATTTTTTTGACATTTTTTAATAATTTTTTGACATTTTAAAACATTTTTTAATAATTTTTTGACAGTTTTAAACAATTTCTGTCATTTTTTTGACATTTTTTAATAATTTTTTGACAGTTTTAAACAATTTCTGTCATTTTTTTGACATTTTTTAATAATTTTTTGACAGTTTTAAACAATTTCTGTCATTTTTTTGACATTTTTTAATAATTTTTTGACAGTTTTAAACAATTTCTGTCATTTTTTTGACATTTTTTAATAATTTTTTGACAGTTTTAAACAATTTCTGTCATTTTTTTGACATTTTTTAATAATTTTTTGACAGTTTTAAACAATTTCTGTCATTTTTTTGACATTTTTTAATAATTTTTTGACAGTTTTAAACAATTTCTGTCATTTTGTTGACATTTTTTAATAATTTTTTGACAGTTTTAAACAATTTCTGTCATTTTTTTGACATTTTTTAATAATTTTTTGACAGTTTTAAACAATTTCTGTCATTTTTTTGACATTTTTTAATAATTTTTTGACAGTTTTAAACAATTTCTGTCATTTTTTTGACATTTTTTAATAATTTTTTGACAGTTTTAAACAATTTCTGTCATTTTTTTGACATTTTAAAATAATTTTTGACATTTTAAAACATTTTTTAATAATTTTTTGACAGTTTTAAACAATTTCTGTCATTTTTTTGACATTTTTTAATAATTTTTTGACAGTTTTAAACAATTTCTGCCATTTTTTTGACATTTTTTAATAATTTTTTGACAGTTTTAAACAATTTCTGTCATTTTTTTGATATTTTAAAATAATTTTTGACATTTTAAAACATTTTTTAATAATTTTTTGACAGTTTTAAACAATTTCTGTCATTTTTTTGACATTTTTTAATAATTTTTTGACAGTTTTAAACAATTTCTGTCATTTTTTTGACATTTTTTAATAATTTTTTGACAGTTTTAAACAATTTCTGTCATTTTTTTGACATTTTGAAAAAAAAATTGACAGTTTAAAACAATTTTTAATAATTTTTTGACAGTTTTAAACAATTTCTGTAATTTTTTTGACATTTTGAAAAAAAAATTGACAGTTTAAAACAATTTTTAATAATTTTTTGACAGTTTTAAACAATTTCTGTCATTTTTTTGACATTTTGAAAAAAAAATTGACAGTTTAAAACAATTTTTAATAATTTTTTGACAGTTTTAAACAATTTCTGTCATTTTTTTGATATTTTAAAATAATTTTTGACATTTTAAAACAATTTTTAATAATTTTTTGACAGTTTTAAACAATTTCTGTCATTTTTTTGACATTTTGAAAAAAAAAATTGACAGTTTAAAACAATTTTTAATAATTTTTTGACAGTTTTAAACAATTTCTGTCATTTTTTTGATATTTTAAAATAATTTTTGACATTTTAAAACAATTTTTAATAATTTTTTGACAGTTTTAAACAATTTCTGTCATTTTTTTGACATTTTGAAAAAAAAAATTGACAGTTTAAAACAATTTTTAATAATTTTTTGACAGTTTTAAACAATTTCTGTCATTTTTTTGATATTTTAAAATAATTTTTGACATTTTAAAACAATTTTTAATAATTTTTTGACAGTTTTAAACAATTTCTGTCATTTTTTTGATATTTTAAAATAATTTTTGACAGTTTAAAACAATTTTTAATAATTTTTTGACAGTTTTAAACAATTTCTGTCATTTTTTTGATATTTTAAAATAATTTTTGACATTTTAAAACAATTTTTAATAATTTTTTGACAGTTTTAAACAATTTCTGTAATTTTTTTGACATTTTGAAAAAAAAATTGACAGTTTAAAACAATTTTTAATAATTTTTTGACAGTTTTAAACAATTTCTGTCATTTTTTTGACATTTTAAAATAATTTTTTGACAGTTTTAAACAATTTCTGTCATTTTTTTGACATTTTAAAATAATTTTTGACATTTTAAAACATTTTTTAATAATTTTTTGACAGTTTTAAACAATTTCTGTCATTTTTTTGACATTTTTTAATAATTTTTTGACAGTTTTAAACAATTTCTGTCATTTTTTTGACATTTTTTAATAATTTTTTGACAGTTTTAAACAATTTCTGTCATTTTTTTGGCATTTTAAAATAATTTTTGACATTTTAAAACATTTTTTAATAATTTTTTGACAGTTTTAAACAATTTCTGTCATTTTTTTGACATTTTTTAATAATTTTTTGACATTTTAAAACATTTTTTAATAATTTTTTGACAGTTTTAAACAATTTCTGTCATTTTTTTGACATTTTTTAATAATTTTTTGACAGTTTTAAACAATTTCTGTCATTTTTTTGACATTTTTTAATAATTTTTTGACATTTTAAAACATTTTTTAATAATTTTTTGACAGTTTTAAACAATTTCTGTCATTTTTTTGACATTTTTTAATAATTTTTTGACAGTTTTAAACAATTTCTGTCATTTTTTTGACATTTTTTAATAATTTTTTGACAGTTTTAAACAATTTCTGTCATTTTTTTGACATTTTTTAATAATTTTTTGACAGTTTTAAACAATTTCTGTCATTTTTTTGACATTTTTTAATAATTTTTTGACAGTTTTAAACAATTTCTGTCATTTTTTTGACATTTTTTAATAATTTTTTGACAGTTTTAAACAATTTCTGTCATTTTTTTGACATTTTTTAATAATTTTTTGACAGTTTTAAACAATTTCTGTCATTTTTTTGACATTTTTTAATAATTTTTTGACAGTTTTAAACAATTTCTGCCATTTTTTTGACATTTTTTAATAATTTTTTGACAGTTTTAAACAATTTCTGTCATTTTTTTGATATTTTAAAATAATTTTTGACATTTTAAAACATTTTTTAATAATTTTTTGACAGTTTTAAACAATTTCTGTCATTTTTTTGACATTTTTTAATAATTTTTTGACAGTTTTAAACAATTTCTGTCATTTTTTTGACATTTTTTAATAATTTTTTGACAGTTTTAAACAATTTCTGTCATTTTTTTGACATTTTGAAAAAAAAATTGACAGTTTAAAACAATTTTTAATAATTTTTTGACAGTTTTAAACAATTTCTGTCATTTTTTTGACATTTTAAAATAATTTTTGACATTTTAAAACATTTTTTAATAATTTTTTGACAGTTTTAAAGAATTTCTGTCATTTTTTTGACATTTTTTAATAATTTTTTGACAGTTTTAAACAATTTCTGTCATTTTTTTGACATTTTTTAATAATTTTTTGACAGTTTTAAACAATTTCTGTCATTTTTTTGACATTTTGAAAAAAAAATTGACAGTTTAAAACAATTTTTAATAATTTTTTGACAGTTTTAAACAATTTCTGTAATTTTTTTGACATTTTGAAAAAAAAATTGACAGTTTAAAACAATTTTTAATAATTTTTTGACAGTTTTAAACAATTTCTGTCATTTTTTTGACATTTTGAAAAAAAAATTGACAGTTTAAAACAATTTTTAATAATTTTTTGACAGTTTTAAACAATTTCTGTCATTTTTTTGACATTTTAAAATAATTTTTAACAGTTAAAAACAATTTTTAATAATTTTTTGACAGTTTTAAACAATTTCTGTCATTTTTTTGACATTTTGAAAAAAAAATTGACAGTTTAAAACAATTTTTAATAATTTTTTGACAGTTTTAAACAATTTCTGTCATTTTTTTGACATTTTAAAATAATTTTTGACATTTTAAAACATTTTTTAATAATTTTTTGACAGTTTTAAACAATTTCTGTCATTTTTTTGACATTTTGAAAAAAAAATTGACAGTTTAAAACAATTTTTAATAATTTTTTGACAGTTTTAAACAATTTCTGTCATTTTTTTGACATTTTAAAATAATTTTTAACAGTTAAAAACAATTTTTAATAATTTTTTGACAGTTTTAAACAATTTCTGTCATTTTTTTGACATTTTGAAAAAAAAATTGACAGTTTAAAACAATTTTTAATAATTTTTTGACAGTTTTAAACAATTTCTGTCATTTTTTTGACATTTTAAAATAATTTTTGACATTTTAAAACATTTTTTAATAATTTTTTGACAGTTTTAAAGAATTTCTGTCATTTTTTTGACATTTTTTAATAATTTTTTGACAGTTTTAAACAATTTCTGTAATTTTTTTGACATTTTGAAAAAAAAATTGACAGTTTAAAACAATTTTTAATAATTTTTTGACAGTTTTAAACAATTTCTGTAATTTTTTTGACATTTTGAAAAAAAAATTGATAGTTTAAAACAATTTTTAATAATTTTTTGACAGTTTTAAACAATTTCTGTCATTTTTTTGACATTTTGAAAAAAAAATTGACAGTTTAAAACAATTTTTAATAATTTTTTGACAGTTTTAAACAATTTCTGTAATTTTTTTGACATTTTGAAAAAAAAATTGACAGTTTAAAACAATTTTTAATAATTTTTTGACAGTTTTAAACAATTTCTGTCATTTTTTTGACATTTTGAAAAAAAAATTGACAGTTTAAAACAATTTTTAATAATTTTTTGACAGTTTTAAACAATTTCTGTCATTTTTTTGACATTTTGAAAAAAAAATTGACAGTTTAAAACAATTTTTAATAATTTTTTGACAGTTTTAAACAATTTCTGTAATTTTTTTGACATTTTGAAAAAAAAATTGACAGTTTAAAACAATTTTTAATAATTTTTTGACAGTTTTAAACAATTTCTGTCATTTTTTTGACATTTTGAAAAAAAAATTGACAGTTTAAAACAGTTTTTAATAATTTTTTGACAGTTTTAGACAATTTCTGTAATTTTTTTGACATTTTGAAAAAAAAATTGACAGTTTAAAACAGTTTTTAATAATTTTTTGACAGTTTTAGACAATTTCTGTAATTTTTTTGACATTTTGAAAAAAAAATTGACAGTTTAAAACAATTTTTAATAATTTTTTGACAGTTTTAAACAATTTCTGTAATTTTTTTGACATTTTAAAATAATTTTTAACAGTTTAAAACAATTTTTAATAATTTTTTGACAGTTTTAAACAATTTCTGTAATTTTTTTGACATTTTGAAAAAAAAATTGACAGTTTAAAACAATTTTTAATAATTTTTTGACAGTTTTAAACAATTTCTGTAATTTTTTTGACATTTTAAAATAATTTTTAACAGTTAAAAACAATTTTTAATAATTTTTTGACAGTTTTAAACAATTTCTGTAATTTTTTTGACATTTTGAAAAAAAAATTGACAGTTTAAAACAATTTTTAATAATTTTTTGACAGTTTTAAACAATTTCTGTAATTTTTTTGACATTTTGAAAAAAAAATTGACAGTTTAAAACAATTTTTAATAATTTTTTGACAGTTTTAAACAATTTCTGTAATTTTTTTGACATTTTAAAATAATTTTTAACAGTTTAAAACAATTTTTAATAATTTTTTGACAGTTTTAAACAATTTCTGTAATTTTTTTGACATTTTAAAATAATTTTTAACAGTTAAAAACAATTTTTAATAATTTTTTGACAGTTTTAAACAATTTCTGTAATTTTTTTGACATTTTAAAATAATTTTTAACAGTTAAAAACAATTTTTAATAATTTTTTGACAGTTTTAAACAATTTCTGTCATTTTTTTGACATTTTGAAAAAAAAATTGACAGTTTAAAACAATTTTTAATAATTTTTTGACAGTTTTAAACAATTTCTGTCATTTTTTTGACATTTTAAAATAATTTTTAACAGTTAAAAACAATTTTTAATAATTTTTTGACAGTTTTAAACAATTTCTGTAATTTTTTTGACATTTTAAAATAATTTTTAACAGTTAAAAACAATTTTTAATAATTTTTTGACAGTTTTAAACAATTTCTGTAATTTTTTTGACATTTTAAAATAATTTTTAACAGTTAAAAACAATTTTTAATAATTTTTTGACAGTTTTAAAGAATTTCTGTCATTTTTTTGACATTTTGAAAAAAAAATTGACAGTTTAAAACAATTTTTAATAATTTTTTGACAGTTTTAAACAATTTCTGTCATTTTTTTGACATTTTAAAATAATTTTTAACAGTTAAAAACATTTTTTAATAATTTTTTGACAGTTTTAAAGAATTTCTGTCATTTTTTTGACATTTTTTAATAATTTTTTGACAGTTTTAAACAATTTCTGTCATTTTTTTGACATTTTAAAATAATTTTTAACAGTTAAAAACATTTTTTAATAATTTTTTGACAGTTTTAAAGAATTTCTGTCATTTTTTTGACATTTTGAAAAAAAAATTGACAGTTTAAAACAATTTTTAATAATTTTTTGACAGTTTTAAACAATTTCTGTCATTTTTTTGACATTTTAAAATAATTTTTAACAGTTAAAAACATTTTTTAATAATTTTTTGACAGTTTTAAAGAATTTCTGTCATTTTTTTGACATTTTTTAATAATTTTTTGACAGTTTTAAACAATTTCTGTCATTTTTTTGACATTTTTTAATAATTTTTTGACAGTTTTAAACAATTTCTGTCATTTTTTTGACATTTTGAAAAAAAAATTGACAGTTTAAAACAATTTTTAATAATTTTTTGACAGTTTTAAAGAATTTCTGTCATTTTTTTGACATTTTTTAATAATTTTTTGACAGTTTTAAACAATTTCTGTCATTTTTTTGACATTTTTTAATAATTTTTTGACAGTTTTAAACAATTTCTGTCATTTTTTTGACATTTTGAAAAAAAAATTGACAGTTTAAAACAATTTTTAATAATTTTTTGACAGTTTTAAACAATTTCTGTCATTTTTTTGACATTTTAAAATAATTTTTAACAGTTAAAAACAATTTTTAATAATTTTTTGACAGTTTTAAACAATTTCTGTAATTTTTTTGACATTTTAAAATAATTTTTAACAGTTAAAAACAATTTTTAATAATTTTTTGACAGTTTTAAACAATTTCTGTAATTTTTTTGACATTTTAAAATAATTTTTAACAGTTAAAAACAATTTTTAATAATTTTTTGACAGTTTTAAACAATTTCTGTCATTTTTTTGACATTTTGAAAAAAAAATTGACAGTTTAAAACAATTTTTAATAATTTTTTGACAGTTTTAAAGAATTTCTGTCATTTTTTTGACATTTTTTAATAATTTTTTGACAGTTTTAAACAATTTCTGTCATTTTTTTGACATTTTTTAATAATTTTTTGACAGTTTTAAACAATTTCTGTAATTTTTTTGACATTTTAAAATAATTTTTAACAGTTAAAAACAATTTTTAATAATTTTTTGACAGTTTTAAACAATTTCTGTCATTTTTTTGACATTTTGAAAAAAAAATTGACAGTTTAAAACAATTTTTAATAATTTTTTGACAGTTTTAAACAATTTCTGTCATTTTTTTGACATTTTAAAATAATTTTTAACAGTTAAAAACAATTTTTAATAATTTTTTGACAGTTTTAAACAATTTCTGTAATTTTTTTGACATTTTAAAATAATTTTTAACAGTTAAAAACAATTTTTAATAATTTTTTGACAGTTTTAAACAATTTCTGTAATTTTTTTGACATTTTAAAATAATTTTTAACAGTTAAAAACAATTTTTAATAATTTTTTGACAGTTTTAAACAATTTCTGTAATTTTTTTGACATTTTAAAATAATTTTTAACAGTTAAAAACAATTTTTAATAATTTTTTGACAGTTTTAAACAATTTCTGTCATTTTTTTGACATTTTGAAAAAAAAATTGACAGTTTAAAACAATTTTTAATAATTTTTTGACAGTTTTAAACAATTTCTGTCATTTTTTTGACATTTTAAAATAATTTTTAACAGTTAAAAACAATTTTTAATAATTTTTTGACAGTTTTAAACAATTTCTGTAATTTTTTTGACATTTTAAAATAATTTTTAACAGTTAAAAACAATTTTTAATAATTTTTTGACAGTTTTAAACAATTTCTGTAATTTTTTTGACATTTTAAAATAATTTTTAACAGTTAAAAACAATTTTTAATAATTTTTTGACAGTTTTAAACAATTTCTGTCATTTTTTTGACATTTTGAAAAAAAAATTGACAGTTTAAAACAATTTTTAATAATTTTTTGACAGTTTTAAACAATTTCTGTCATTTTTTTGACATTTTAAAATAATTTTTAACAGTTAAAAACAATTTTTAATAATTTTTTGACAGTTTTAAACAATTTCTGTAATTTTTTTGACATTTTAAAATAATTTTTAACAGTTAAAAACAATTTTTAATAATTTTTTGACAGTTTTAAACAATTTCTGTCATTTTTTTGACATTTTGAAAAAAAAATTGACAGTTTAAAACAATTTTTAATAATTTTTTGACAGTTTTAAACAATTTCTGTCATTTTTTTGACATTTTAAAATAATTTTTAACAGTTAAAAACAATTTTTAATAATTTTTTGACAGTTTTAAACAATTTCTGTCATTTTTTTGACATTTTGAAAAAAAAATTGACAGTTTAAAACAATTTTTAATAATTTTTTGACAGTTTTAAAGAATTTCTGTCATTTTTTTGACATTTTTTAATAATTTTTTGACAGTTTTAAACAATTTCTGTCATTTTTTTGACATTTTGAAAAAAAAATTGACAGTTTAAAACAATTTTTAATAATTTTTTGACAGTTTTAAACAATTTCTGTCATTTTTTTGACATTTTAAAATAATTTTTAACAGTTAAAAACAATTTTTAATAATTTTTTGACAGTTTTAAACAATTTCTGTAATTTTTTTGACATTTTAAAATAATTTTTAACAGTTAAAAACAATTTTTAATAATTTTTTGACAGTTTTAAACAATTTCTGTAATTTTTTTGACATTTTAAAATAATTTTTAACAGTTAAAAACAATTTTTAATAATTTTTTGACAGTTTTAAACAATTTCTGTCATTTTTTTGACATTTTGAAAAAAAAATTGACAGTTTAAAACAATTTTTAATAATTTTTTGACAGTTTTAAACAATTTCTGTCATTTTTTTGACATTTTAAAATAATTTTTAACAGTTAAAAACAATTTTTAATAATTTTTTGACAGTTTTAAACAATTTCTGTCATTTTTTTGACATTTTGAAAAAAAAATTGACAGTTTAAAACAATTTTTAATAATTTTTTGACAGTTTTAAAGAATTTCTGTCATTTTTTTGACATTTTTTAATAATTTTTTGACAGTTTTAAACAATTTCTGTCATTTTTTTGACATTTTGAAAAAAAAATTGACAGTTTAAAACAATTTTTAATAATTTTTTGACAGTTTTAAACAATTTCTGTCATTTTTTTGACATTTTTTAATAATTTTTTGACAGTTTTAAACAATTTCTGTCATTTTTTTGACAATTTGAAAAAAAAATTGACAGTTTAAAACAATTTTTAATAATTTTTTGACAGTTTTAAACAATTTCTGTCATTTTTTTGACATTTTAAAATAATTTTTAACAGTTAAAAACAATTTTTAATAATTTTTTGACAGTTTTAAACAATTTCTGTAATTTTTTTGACATTTTAAAATAATTTTTAACAGTTAAAAACAATTTTTAATAATTTTTTGACAGTTTTAAACAATTTCTGTAATTTTTTTGACATTTTAAAATAATTTTTAACAGTTAAAAACAATTTTTAATAATTTTTTGACAGTTTTAAACAATTTCTGTCATTTTTTTGACATTTTGAAAAAAAAATTGACAGTTTAAAACAATTTTTAATAATTTTTTGACAGTTTTAAAGAATTTCTGTCATTTTTTTGACATTTTTTAATAATTTTTTGACAGTTTTAAACAATTTCTGTCATTTTTTTGACATTTTTTAATAATTTTTTGACAGTTTTAAACAATTTCTGTCATTTTTTTGACATTTTGAAAAAAAAATTGACAGTTTAAAACAATTTTTAATAATTTTTTGACAGTTTTAAACAATTTCTGTAATTTTTTTGACATTTTAAAATAATTTTTAACAGTTAAAAACAATTTTTAATAATTTTTTGACAGTTTTAAACAATTTCTGTCATTTTTTTGACATTTTGAAAAAAAAATTGACAGTTTAAAACAATTTTTAATAATTTTTTGACAGTTTTAAAGAATTTCTGTCATTTTTTTGACATTTTTTAATAATTTTTTGACAGTTTTAAACAATTTCTGTCATTTTTTTGACATTTTTTAATAATTTTTTGACAGTTTTAAACAATTTCTGTAATTTTTTTGACATTTTAAAATAATTTTTAACAGTTAAAAACAATTTTTAATAATTTTTTGACAGTTTTAAACAATTTCTGTCATTTTTTTGACATTTTGAAAAAAAAATTGACAGTTTAAAACAATTTTTAATAATTTTTTGACAGTTTTAAAGAATTTCTGTCATTTTTTTGACATTTTTTAATAATTTTTTGACAGTTTTAAACAATTTCTGTCATTTTTTTGACATTTTTTAATAATTTTTTGACAGTTTTAAACAATTTCTGTCATTTTTTTGACATTTTGAAAAAAAAATTGACAGTTTAAAACAATTTTTAATAATTTTTTGACAGTTTTAAACAATTTCTGTCATTTTTTTGACATTTTAAAATAATTTTTAACAGTTAAAAACAATTTTTAATAATTTTTTGACAGTTTTAAACAATTTCTGTCATTTTTTTGACATTTTGAAAAAAAAATTGACAGTTTAAAACAATTTTTAATAATTTTTTGACAGTTTTAAACAATTTCTGTCATTTTTTTGACATTTTAAAATAATTTTTAACAGTTAAAAACAATTTTTAATAATTTTTTGACAGTTTTAAACAATTTATGCAAATTATGTTGTTGTTTTTATTATTAATAATTATAAACAAATAAACATATAATAAAAAAATCAACATTAAATTAATAATTTCCACAACCCATTTTTCATTTCATTCATGAATTAATTCATTCATTCCTTATAAGAAATTTTACTACTACTACTACAAAAGATTTTACACTTGCCACCTTTTTTTTTACACCTGTTTCTCTCTCTCTTTATATATTTACCTTTCTTATTATTATTATTGTGTTATGTTGAATATAACTTGAGCAGGTCTTTGGTGTAGATAAGAAAGAAAAGGGAGACGAGAAAAGACCCTCTTTTTCTTATCCTGTTGTGACGTCACACGTTTCATTCACTAGTTAAGTAGTTATAAAATAATCGTACAAGGAAGTTGTAAGAATTATTTTATTACAGTGTCGTGTGTATGGGTAAGTGGAATAACAGGGTCGGAGTATTAGAAAAAATTATGGAAAAATTTTTAAAAAATTATTATTAAATGGTGTTCATATGGTTCAAAAAATATCAAAAAATTATCAAAACTTGTTAAAAAATTGTTAGAAATTGTGAAAGATGTCAAAAATAGTGAAAAATTTCTAAAATCGTGAAAAAACATAAATAATTGTTAAAAAATTAATTTTAATAATTTTTTGACATTATTTAACATTTTTTCGACATTTTTTGACATTTTTTTGACATTTTTTGACATTTTTTGACGTTTTTTGACATTTTTTGACATTCTTTGACATTTTTTAACATTTTTTGACATTGTTTGGAATTTTTTGACAATTTTTGACGTTTTTTGACATTTTTTGACCATTTTGGGACTTTTTGGACGTTTTTTGACATTTTTTGACGTTTTTTGAAGATTTTTGACATTTTTTGACACTTTGACATTTTTTGACATTTATTGACATTTTTTTGACATTTTTTGACATTTTTTGACGTTTTTTGACATTTTTTGACATTTTTTGACATTTTTTAACATTTTTTAACATTTTTCGACGTTTTTTGACATTTTTTGACATTTTTTGACATTTTTTGACATTTTTTGACATTTTTTGACATTTTTTGACGTTTTTTGACATTTTTTGACGTTTTTTGACGATTTTTGACATTTTTTGACATTTTTTGACATTTTTTGACATTTTTTTGACATTTTTTGACATTTTTTGACATTTTTTGACATTTTTTAACATTTTTTAACATTTTTCGATATTTTTTGACATTTTTTGACATTTTTTGACATTTTTTGACATTTTTTTACATTTTTTGACATTTTTTGACATTTTTTGACATTTTTTTGACATTTTTTGACATTTTTTGACGTTTTTTGACATTTTTTGACATTTTTTAACATTTTTTAACATTTTTCGATATTTTTTGACATTTTTTGACATTTTTTGACATTTTTTGACATTTTTTGACATTTTTTGACATTTTTTGACATTTTTTGACATTTTTTGACATTTTTTGACATTGTTTGACATTTTTTGACATTTTTTGACATTTTTTTGACATTTTTTGACATTTTTTGACATTTTTTGACGTTTTTTGACATTTTTTGACATTTTTTAACATTTTTTAACATTTTTCGATATTTTTTGACATTTTTTGACATTTTTTGACATTTTTTGACATTTTTCGATATTTTTTGACATTTTTTGACATTTTTTAACATTTTTTAACATTTTTCGATATTTTTTGACATTTTTTGACATTTTTTGACGTTTTTTGACATTTTTTGACATTTTTTAACATTTTTCGATATTTTTTGACATTTTTTGACATTTTTTGACGATTTTTGACATTTTTTGACATTTTTTGACATTTTTTGACATTTTTTTGACATTTTTTGACATTTTTTGACATTTTTTGACGTTTTTTGACATTTTTTGACATTTTTTAACATTTTTTAACATTTTTTGATATTTTTTGACATTTTTTGACATTTTTTGACGATTTTTGACATTTTTTGACATTTTTTGACATTTTTTGACATTTTTTGACATTTTTTTGACATTTTTTGACATTTTTTGACGTTTTTTGACATTTTTTGACATTTTTTAACATTTTTTAACATTTTTCGATATTTTTTGACATTTTTTGACATTTTTTGACATTTTTTGACATTTTTTGACATTTTTTGACATTTTTTGACATTTTTTCGACAATTTTTAACAATTTTTGACATTTTTTAACAATTTTTGACACTTCTAATTGTTTTTGGAAATTTTTGGACAATTTTAAATAATTCTTGACCCTATTTAATAATTTTGACTGTTTTAATTACTTTTGGAAATTTTTTGACAGTTTATTCACATTTTTTTCATAATTATTGTCATTTTTAAATAATTTTCAAAAAATTGCCAAAAATTGGTAAAAATTGTCAAAAAAAATGTGAATAAACTGTCAAAAAATTTCCAAAAGTAATTAAAACAGTCAAAATTATTAAATAGGGTCAAGAATTATTTAAAATTGTCCAAAAATTTCTAAAAACAATTAGAAGTGTCAAAAATTGTTAAAAAATGTCAAAAAATGTCAAAAAATGTCAAAAAATGTCAAAAAATGTCTAAAAGAGTCCAAAAATGTCAAAAAATGTCAAAAAAAGTCAAAAAAAGTCAAAAAAAGTCAAAAAATGTCAAAAAATGTCAAAAAAATGTCAAAAAATTGTCAGAAATTGTAAAAAATTGTCAAAAAATTGTCAAAAATTGTCAAAAATTGTAAAAAAATTGTCAAAAATTGTCAAAAATTGTTAAAAATTGTCGAAAAAAATATCAGAAATTGTTAAAAATATCAAAAATTTTGAAAATTGTCAAAAATGGTGAAAAAATATCGAATTTTATCAAAAAATTGTCAATATTGTCAAAAATTGTTTAAAAGTTATCAAAAAGTGTCAAATATTGTAACAAAATATAATAAATGGTCAAAAAATTGTCAGAAATTGTCAAAAATCTTGAGAATTGTAAAAAATTGTTTATAAATTATTAAAAATTGTCAAAAATTGTAAAAAAATTGTCAAAAATTGTCAAAAATTGTAAAAAAATTGTCAAAAATTGTCAAAAATTGTTAAAAATTGTCGAAAAAATGTCAGAAATTGTTAAAAATATCAAAAATTTTGAAAATTGTCAAAAATTGTTTATAAATTATTAAAAATTGTCAAAAATTGGCAAAAAATTGTCAAAAAATTGGCAAAAATTATCAGAAATTGTCAAAAATTGTCAAAAAATTGTCAGAAATTGTCAAAAATCTTGAGAATTGTAAAAAATTGTTTAAAAATTATCAAAAAATTGCGAGAAATTGTCAAAAAGCTTGAAAAAATCTAAAATTGTGAGAAAATATCAAAAATTGTCAAAAATTGTCAGAAATTGTCAAAAATTGTCAAAAATTGTCAGAAATTGTCAGAAATTGTCAAAAATTGTCAAAAATTATCAAAAGTGTCAAATAATTGTTGAAAATGTCAAAAATCTTGAAGAAAATCTAAAATTGTGAAAAAGTATCAAAAATGGTCAAAAAATTGTCAGAAATCATGAAAAATGTTTAAAATTGTGAGAAAATATCAAAAATTGTCAGAAATTGTCAAAAATTGTCAAAAATTGTCAAAAATTGTCAAAAATTGTCAAAAATTGTCAAAAATTGTCAAAAATTGTCAAAAATTGTCAAAAATTGTCAAAAATTGTCAAAAATTGTCAAAAATTGTCAAAAATTGTCAAAAATTGTCAAAAATTGTCAAAAATCTTGAAAATTGTAAAAAATTGTCTATAAATTATTAAAAATTGTCAAAAATATCAAAAATCGTGGAAATTCTCAAATTGTCTCCAAATTACGAAAAAATTGTCAAAAATTGTCAAAAATTGTCAAAAATGTCAAAAATTGTCAAAAATATCAAAAATCGTAAAAATTCTCAAATTGTCTCCAAATTATGAAAAATTATTAGAAAATTGTGGGAAATTCAAAGAAAATTGTCAGAAATTGTCAAAAAAAATCTAAATTGTCTAAAATCGTGAAAATTGTCAAAAATTATCAAAAGTGTCAAATAATTGTTGAAAATTTCAAAAATCTTGAAAAAAACCTAAAATTGTGAGAAAATATCAAAAATTGTCAGAAATTGTCAAAAATTGTCAAAAATTGTCAAAAATTGTAAAAAATTGTCAAAAATTGTCAAAAATTGTCAAAAAATAGCAAAAAAAGTATAGAAACATTTTTAGAATAAATTAATCATAATTGTTTCGATTTGGATAAAAATTTCTGGTCGATCGAATAAGAATTCGTTTTTATACGAGGGTCGTAAAATAAATAGCACCCTAAAAATTTCCTTCTAAATTGAGTCATTTTGATCGGAAAATTCCTCTCGGAATTCTTTTATGACGTTGAGAAATTTGCTCTATTTATTATCTCAATCAAATAAAAAATTTACAGGATCGGATTCTATAGAAATTTAATTAAATTACTATTTTTTAAATAAAAAAAATTCATAAAATATTGTCAAAAAATGTCAAAAATTGTCATAAATTATCAAAAATTATTAAAAATCGTTAAAGATATTAAAAAAAGCGTCAAAAATTGTTAAAAATGTTAAAAAAAAGTCAAAAAATTATTAAAAAATGTCCAAAAATCAAAAAAAAAAAATTACAAAAATTGTCAAAAAATGAGAAAATTGTCAAGAAATTTCCAAAAATTTTGAAAAATTATTGAAAATCGTTAAAAAAAGTTAAAAAGTGTCAAAAACTGATAAACATTGTTCAAAATTTAAAAAAAGTGTCAAAAATGTTAAAAAATATCAAAAATTAATAAAATGTTCACATTTTTCAAAAATTTTACAGAAATTAGGTTAGGTTAAAAAACTGTTAAAAAATATTAAAAAATGTCAAACACTTGTCCAAAAATTGATAAAAAGTGTCAAAAAATTGTTAAAAAATTGTCAAAAAATTGTCAAAAGTTGTCAACAATTATCAGAAATTGTCAAAAATTGTTAAAAATTGTCAAAAATTATTAAAAATTAATAAAAACAAAAAAAAATGTCAAAAAATTGTCAAAAAATTGTCAAAAAATTTTCAAAAGTTGTGAAAAGTTGTCAAAAATTATCAGAAATTGTCAAAAATTGTCAAAAAATTGTCAAAAATTATTAAAAATTAATAAAAACAAAAAAAATGTCAAAAAATTGTCAAAAATTGTCAAAAAATTGTCAAAAGTTGTCAAAAATTTGCCAAATTTTGTCAAAAATTATTAAAAATTGTTCAAAATTTAAAAAAAGTGTCAAAAATTTGTCAAAAAAAATGTTAAAAAATGTCAAAAAAAGTGTCAATTATTGTCCAAAATTATTGAAAATCGTTGAAAATTGTTTAAAAAAAAGTAAAAAAGTGTCCAAAAAAATTTGAAAAAAAAAACGTTAAAAATAGCAAAAAAATTGTCAAAAATTGGGAAAAATTGCTAAAACGTGTTAAAAAGGAATTTAAAAAAAAATTATCAAAAATTATTGTCACAGATTTATAATTATCCAAAAAAAAAAATTTCCCCCACCACATCAAAATTATCCAAAAATTAATAAAAAGTGTTAAAAAAATTGTCAAAAATTGTCAAAAATTTGAAAAATTTTATCAAAAATTATTAAAAATTGTTCAAAATTTTAAAAAAAGTGTCAAAAATTGTCCAAAAATTAATAAATAAAAAGTGTCAAAAATTTGTTAAAAATTTGTCAAATTTTTCTTTTGAAAATTTTTGACACTTAATTATTTTTAACACAATTTTTTGTCACTTAAAAACTTGGACAGTTTTTTACAAAAAAAAAAAATTTCCCCCACCACATTAAATATAACTCTAACCAATTTCTATAAAAAAAAATAATCAATCCCGGACATAATTAAAAAAAAAAGGCTTCTATCACAACAACACCCTATATATCAATTTCCTAAATATAATCAAACCATCTGCAAGGGAATCCCCAAAAAAAAAAAAAAAAAAAAAAAAAAAAACCGTTACGAACAACTAAACAAACGTGATTTCACCTAACCAAACCCCCACCACCATCCACAACCCACCAATCCCAAACACCGACCAATCACAAAACACCAACCGCCCTCCAAACAAGGCGTCACCCTTTTAAAAGGACCCCAACAAGAACCTCGACGATCCTTAAGTTAGTTAGTAGGCCGCGAAACACTGTATAGACGAGGCATGCCTCGCATCCTCTCCTACCAACATGACAACATGGAATTTACGTACTACCAACTATATCACCAATTTTATAAATTCAACGAATTAGAATTGGCAACGCCGTTAGATTTAAGTTTAAAGCCACAAACGCCGAATAGAAAGTGTTACGTTTCCGAAATAAATAATTGTGAGACAGTAAAAAATCAAATAGTAAGAAATGAAACGCAGAAAAAATTGTTACCGATCAAGAAGGCTAAAGTTACCCGGAAATTAAATTTCGATGAAGATAATACTTCTCCGGTATCCGGAACTATTATACGTCAATTGCGTCCGGATGAGAATTTGGTAGTGCGAAAAGGCGATATAGATCCGTGTTATAATGTTGTTGAGATAACGGACGAGGCTAAATCCGAGTTGGCTAAAATTGATAATTTGATTGGGGATTATGTATGTCAGTTGTGTAGGGAATTGTATGAGGATGCGTTCGGATTGGCTCAACATCGTTGTTCGAGAATTGTTAATATTGAATATAGATGTCCGGAGTGCGATAAAGTTTTTAATTGTCCGGCTAATTTGGCATCGCATCGGAGGTGGCATAGACCGAGGAAAGTTAAAGAAGTTAAGATCGGAGGTGGCGATGGTGATGTTGAACAAGGTAATATTTTATTATTATTATTATTATTAAAGATTATATTTTCCGATAAATGATCGAATTTTCTTGGGTTATATTTGTTAAAAAAATTTATTTTCCAAAAAATAACCAAATTTTCCTTGACTATATTTACTAAAAATTGAGCGTTTTCAGGATTTTACAATAAATACACGAATTTTCCTGGGTTATATTTCCAAAAAAGTTATCTATTTTCCAAAAAATAACCAAAATTTCCTTGGCTTTATTTACAAAAAAAAATAAGCATTTTCATGATTTTCCCATAAATAATTGAATTTTCCTGGGTTATATTTGTAAAAAAAACTATTAACTATTTATTTTCTAAAAAATAACCAAATTTTCCATGACTATATTTATAAAAAATTAAATATTTTCACGATTTTCCAATAAATAATTGAATTTTCCTGGGTTATTTTTGTAAAAAAAACCATTTACTATTTATTTCCTAAAAAATAACCAAATTTTCTTTGGCTATTTTTATTAAAAATTAAATATTTTCACGATTTTCCAATAAATAATTGAATTTTCCTAGGTTATTTTTGTAAAAAAACTATTAACTATTTATTTTCTAAAAAATAACCTAATTTTCCTTGGCTATATTTACAAAAAATTGAGCGTTTTCAGGATTTTACAATAAATACACGAATTTTCCTGGGTTATATTTGTAAAAACAATTATTAACTATCTATTTTCCAAAAATTAACCAAACTTTCCTTGGCTATATTTACTAAAAATTGAACATTTTCACAATTTTCCAATAAATAATAGAATTTTCCTGGGTTATTTTTGTAAGAAACTAACATTTTTTTTAAATTTTTAACAAATGATTAATAATTTTATATTTTCCAATAAATACACGAATTTTCCTGAGTTATATTTATTAAAAAAATAATTAAAAAATTCTTTTTACATTTTAGTATTATTATTGTTTTAATAATTTTTATTTTCCAAAAAATAACCAAATTTTCCTTTGCCATATTTACAAAAAAATTGAGCATTTTCACAATTTCTCAATAAATAATAGAATTTTCCTGGGTTATATATATAAAAAAAACTATTAACTATTTATTTTCTAAAAAATAACCAAATTTTCCTTTGCCATATTTACAAAAAAATTGAGCATTTTCACAATTTCTCAATAAATAATAGAATTTTCCTGGGTTATATATATAAAAAAAACTATTAACTATTTATTTTCTAAAAAATAACCAAATTTTCCTTGGCTATATTTATAAAAAATTGAGCATTTTCACAATTTCTCAATAAATAATAGAATTTTCCTGGGTTATATATATAAAAAAAACTATTAACTATTTATTTTCTAAAAAATAACCAAATTTTCCTTGGCTATATTTATAAAAAATTGAACATTTTCACAATTTTTCAATAAATAATTGAATTTTCCTGGGTTATATATATAAAAAAACTATTAACTATTTATTTTCTAAAAAATAACCAAATTTTCCTTGGCTATATTTATAAAAAATTGAACATTTTCACATTTTTTCAATAAATAATTGAATTTTCCTGGGTTATATTTGTAAAAAAAACTATTAACTATTTATTTTCTAAAAAATAACCAAATTTTCCTTGGCTATATTTATAAAAAATTGAACATTTTCACAATTTTTCAATAAATAATAGAATTTTCCTGGGCTATATATATAAAAAAAACTATTAACTATTTATTTTCTAAAAAATAACCAAATTTGCCTTGGCTATATTTATAAAAAATTGAACATTTTCACAATTTTTCAATAAATAATTGAATTTTCCTGGGTTATATTTGTAAAAAAAAACTATTAACTATTTATTTTCTAAAAAATAACCAAATTTTCCTTGGCTATATTTATAAAAAATTGAACATTTTCACAATTTTTCAATAAATAATAGAATTTTCCTGGGCTATATATATAAAAAAAACTATTAACTATTTATTTTCTAAAAAATAACCAAATTTGCCTTGGCTATATTTATAAAAAATTGAACATTTTCACAATTTTTCAATAAATAATTGAATTTTCCTGGGTTATATTTGTAAAAAAAAACTATTAACTATTTATTTTCTAAAAAATAACCAAATTTTCCTTGGCTATATTTATAAAAAATTGAACATTTTCACAATTTTTCAATAAATAATAGAATTTTCCTGGGCTATATATATAAAAAAAACTATTAACTATTTATTTTCTAAAAAATAACCAAATTTGCCTTGGCTATATTTATAAAAAATTGAACATTTTCACAATTTTTCAATAAATAATTGAATTTTCCTGGGTTATATTTGTAAAAAAAAACTATTAACTATTTATTTTCTAAAAAATAACCAAATTTGCCTTGGCTATATTTATAAAAAATTGAACATTTTCACAATTTTCCAATAAATAATAGAATTTTCCTGGGTTATATATGTAAAAAAACTATTAACTATTTATTTTCTAAAAAATAACCAAATTTGCCTTGGCTATATTTATAAAAAATTGAACATTTTCACAATTTTTCAATAAATAATTGAATTTTCCTGGGTTATATATGTAAAAAAACTATTAACTATTTATTTTCTAAAAAATAACCAAATTTTCCTTGGCTATATTTATAAAAAATTGAACATTTTCACAATTTTCCAATAAATAATAGAATTTTCCTGGGTTATATATGTAAAAAAACTATTAACTATTTATTTTCTAAAAAATAACCAAATTTGCCTTGGCTATATTTATAAAAAATTGAACATTTTCACAATTTTTCAATAAATAATTGAATTTTCCTGGGTTATATATATAAAAAAACTATTAACTATTTATTTTCTAAAAAATAACCAAATATTCCTTGGCTATATTTACAAAAAATTGAGCGTTTTCAGGATTTTACAATAAATACACGAATTTTCCTGGGTTATATTTGTAAAAACAATTATTAACTATCTATTTTCCAAAAATTAACCAAACTTTCCTTGGCTATATTTACTAAAAATTGAACATTTTCACAATTTTCCAATAAATAATAGAATTTTCCTGGGTTATTTTTGTAAGAAACTAACATTTTTTTTAAATTTTTAACAAATGATTAATAATTTTATATTTTCCAATAAATACACGAATTTTCCTGAGTTATATTTATTAAAAAAATAATTAAAAAATTCTTTTTACATTTTAGTATTATTATTGTTTTAATAATTTTTATTTTCCAAAAAATAACCAAATTTTCCTTTGCCATATTTACAAAAAAATTGAGCATTTTCACAATTTCTCAATAAATAATAGAATTTTCCTGGGTTATATATATAAAAAAACTATTAACTATTTATTTTCTAAAAAATAACCAAATTTTCCTTGGCTATATTTATAAAAAATTGAACATTTTCACAATTTTCCAATAAATAATAGAATTTTCCTGGGTTATTTTTGTAAGAAACTAACATTTTTTTTAAATTTTTAACAAATGATTAATAATTTTATATTTTCCAATAAATACACGAATTTTCCTGAGTTATATTTATTAAAAAAATAATTAAAAAATTCTTTTTACATTTTAGTATTATTATTGTTTTAATAATTTTTATTTTCCAAAAAATAACCAAATTTTCCTTTGCCATATTTACAAAAAAATTGAGCATTTTCACAATTTCTCAATAAATAATAGAATTTTCCTGGGTTATATATATAAAAAAAACTATTAACTATTTATTTTCTAAAAAATAACCAAATTTTCCTTTGCCATATTTACAAAAAAATTGAGCATTTTCACAATTTCTCAATAAATAATAGAATTTTCCTGGGTTATATATATAAAAAAAACTATTAACTATTTATTTTCTAAAAAATAACCAAATTTTCCTTTGCCATATTTACAAAAAAATTGAGCATTTTCACAATTTCTCAATAAATAATAGAATTTTCCTGGGCTATATATATATAAAAAACTATTAACTATTTATTTTCTAAAAAATAACCAAATTTTCCTTGGCTATATTTATAAAAAATTGAGCATTTTCACAATTTCTCAATAAATAATAGAATTTTCCTGGGTTATATATATAAAAAAAACTATTAACTATTTATTTTCTAAAAAATAACCAAATTTTCCTTGGCTATATTTATAAAAAATTGAACATTTTCACAATTTTTCAATAAATAATTGAATTTTCCTGGGTTATATATATAAAAAAACTATTAACTATTTATTTTCTAAAAAATAACCAAATTTTCCTTGGCTATATTTATAAAAAATTGAACATTTTCACAATTTTTCAATAAATAATTGAATTTTCCTGGGTTATATATGTATAAAAAAACTATTCACTATTTATTTTCTAAAAAATAACCAAATTTTCCTTGGCTATATTTATAAAAAATTGAACATTTTCACAATTTTTCAATAAATAATTGAATTTTCCTGGGTTATATTTGTAAAAAAAAACTATTAACTATTTATTTTCTAAAAAATAACCAAATTTTCCTTGGCTATATTTATAAAAAATTGAACATTTTCACAATTTTTCAATAAATAATTGAATTTTCCTGGGTTATATATATAAAAAAACTATTAACTATTTATTTTCTAAAAAATAACCAAATTTTCCTTGGCTATATTTATAAAAAATTGAACATTTTCACAATTTTTCAATAAATAATTGAATTTTCCTGGGTTATATTTATAAAAAATTGAACATTTTCACAATTTTTCAATAAATAATATAATTTTCCTGGGTTATATATCTAAAAAAACTATTAACTATTTATTTTCTAAAAAATAACCAAATTTTCCTTGGCTATATTTATAAAAAATTGAACATTTTCACAATTTTTCAATAAATAATTGAATTTTCCTGGGTTATATTTGTTAAAAAAATTTATTTTCCAAAAAATTACCAAATTTTCCTTGGCTTTATTTACAAAAAAAATAAGGATTTTTTCGATTTTCCAAATAATAATTGAATTTTCCTGGGTTATATTTGTTAAAAAAATTTATTTTCCAAAAAATAACCAAATATTCCTTGGCTATATTTATAAAAAATTGAACATTTTCACAATTTTTCAATAAATAATTGAATTTTCCTGGGTTATATATATAAAAAAACTATTAACTATTTATTTTCTAAAAAATAACCAAATTTTCCTTGGCTATATTTATAAAAAATTGAACATTTTCACAATTTTTCAATAAATAATTGAATTTTCCTGGGTTATATTTATAAAAAATTGAACATTTTCACAATTTTTCAATAAATAATATAATTTTCCTGGGTTATATATCTAAAAAAACTATTAACTATTTATTTTCTAAAAAATAACCAAATTTTCCTTGGCTATATTTATAAAAAATTGAACATTTTCACAATTTTTCAATAAATAATTGAATTTTCCTGGGTTATATTTGTAAAAAAAAACTATTAACTATTTATTTTCTAAAAAATAACCAAATTTTCCTTGGCTATATTTATAAAAAATTGAACATTTTCACAATTTTTCAATAAATAATAGAATTTTCCTGGGCTATATATATAAAAAAAACTATTAACTATTTATTTTCTAAAAAATAACCAAATTTGCCTTGGCTATATTTATAAAAAATTGAACATTTTCACAATTTTTCAATAAATAATTGAATTTTCCTGGGTTATATTTGTAAAAAAAAACTATTAACTATTTATTTTCTAAAAAATAACCAAATTTTCCTTGGCTATATTTATAAAAAATTGAACATTTTCACAATTTTTCAATAAATAATAGAATTTTCCTGGGCTATATATATAAAAAAAACTATTAACTATTTATTTTCTAAAAAATAACCAAATTTGCCTTGGCTATATTTATAAAAAATTGAACATTTTCACAATTTTTCAATAAATAATTGAATTTTCCTGGGTTATATTTGTAAAAAAAAACTATTAACTATTTATTTTCTAAAAAATAACCAAATTTTCCTTGGCTATATTTATAAAAAATTGAACATTTTCACAATTTTTCAATAAATAATAGAATTTTCCTGGGCTATATATATAAAAAAAACTATTAACTATTTATTTTCTAAAAAATAACCAAATTTGCCTTGGCTATATTTATAAAAAATTGAACATTTTCACAATTTTTCAATAAATAATTGAATTTTCCTGGGTTATATTTGTAAAAAAAAACTATTAACTATTTATTTTCTAAAAAATAACCAAATTTGCCTTGGCTATATTTATAAAAAATTGAACATTTTCACAATTTTTCAATAAATAATTGAATTTTCCTGGGTTATATATGTATAAAAAAACTATTCACTATTTATTTTCTAAAAAATAACCAAATTTTCCTTGGCTATATTTATAAAAAATTGAACATTTTCACAATTTTTCAATAAATAATAGAATTTTCCTGGGTTATATATGTAAAAAAAAAATATTAACTATTTATTTTCTAAAAAATAACCAAATATTCCTTGGCTATATTTACAAAAAAATTGAACATTTTCAAAATTTTTCCAATAAATAATAGAATTTTCCTGGGCTATATATATATAAAAAACTATTAACTATTTATTTTCTAAAAAATAACCAAATTTGCCTTGGCTATATTTATAAAAAATTGAACATTTTCACAATTTTTCAATAAATAATAGAATTTTCCTGGGTTATATATATAAAAAAACTATTAACTATTTATTTTCTAAAAAATAACCAAATATTCCTTGGCTATATTTACAAAAAATTGAGCGTTTTCAGGATTTTACAATAAATACACGAATTTTCCTGGGTTATATTTGTAAAAACAATTATTAACTATCTATTTTCCAAAAAATAACAAAACTTTCCTTGGCTATATTTACTAAAAATTGAACATTTTCACAATTTTCCAATAAATAATAGAATTTTCCTGGGTTATTTTTTTAAAAAATTGCACATTTTTTTTTTAATTTTTAACTAATGATTAATAATTTTTCTAATAATTTTATATTTTCCAATAAATGCACGAATTTCCCAGAGTTATATTTATTAAAAAAATAATTAAAAAATTCTTTTTACATTTTAGTATTATTATTGTTTTAATAATTTTTATTTTCCAAAAAATAACCAAATTTTCCTTTGCTATATTTATAAAAAATTGAACATTTTCACGATTTTCCAATAAATAATTGAATTTTCCTGGGTTATTTTTGTAAAATAATTATTAATAATTTATTTTCCAAAAAATTACCAAATTTTTCTTGACTATATTTACTAAAAATTGAACTTTTTCAGGATTTTACAATAAATACACGAATTTTCCTGGGTTATATTTGTTAAAAAAATTTATTTTCCAAAAAATAACCAAAATTTCCTTGGCTTTATTTACAAAAAAAAATAAAGATTTTTACGATTTTCCAAATAATAATTGAATTTTCCTGGGTTATATTTGTTAAAAAAATTTATTTTCCAAAAAATAACCAAAATTTCCTTGGCTTTATTTACAAAAAAAAATAAAGATTTTTACGATTTTCCAAATAATAATTGAATTTTCCTGGGTTATATTTGTTAAAAAAATTTATTTTCCAAAAAATAACCAAAATTTCCTTGGATAAATTTACAAAAAAAATAAGGATTTTTACGATTTTCCAAATAATAATTGAATTTTCCTGGGTTATATTTGTTAAAAAAATTTATTTTCCAAAAAATAACCAAAATTTCCTTGGCTTTATTTACAAAAAAAAATAAAGATTTTTACGATTTTCCAAATAATAATTGAATTTTCCTGGGTTATATTTGTTAAAAAAATTTATTTTCCAAAAAATAACCAAAATTTCCTTGGATAAATTTACAAAAAAAATAAGGATTTTTACGATTTTCCAAATAATAATTGAATTTTCCTGGGTTATATTTGTTAAAAAAATTTATTTTCCAAAAAATAACCAAAATTTCCTTGGCTTTATTTACAAAAAAAAATAAAGATTTTTACGATTTTCCAAATAATAATTGAATTTTCCTGGGTTATATTTGTTAAAAAAATTTATTTTCCAAAAAATAACCAAAATTTCCTTGGCTATATTTACTAAAAATTGAACATTTTCACAATTTTTCAATAAATAATTGAATTTTCCTGGGTTATATTTGTAAAAAAACTATTAACTATTTATTTTCTAAAAAATAACCAAATTTTCCATGACTATATTTATAAAAAATTAAATATTTTCACGATTTTCCAAGAAATAATTGAATTTTCCTGGGTTATTTTTGTAAAAAAACCATTTACTATTTATTTCCTAAAAAATAACCAAATTTTCTTTGGCTATTTTTATTAAAAATTAAATATTTTCACGATTTTCCAATAAATAATTGAATTTCCCTGGGTTATATTTGTAAAAAAAATTTATTTTCCAAAAAATAACCAAAATTTCCTTGGCTTTATTTACAAAAAAAAATAAAGATTTTTACGATTTTCCAAATAATAATTGAATTTTCCTGGGTTATATTTGTTAAAAAAATTTATTTTCCAAAAAATAACCAAAATTTCCTTGGCTTTATTTACAAAAAAAAATAGAGATTTTTACGATTTTCCAAATAATAATTGAATTTTCCTGGGTTATATTTGTTAAAAAAATTTATTTTCCAAAAAATAACCAAAATTTCCTTGGCTATATTTACAAAAAATTGAACATTTTCACAATTTTTCAATAAATAATTGAATTTTCCTGGGTTATATTTGTAAAAAAAACTATTAACTATTTATTTTCTAAAAAATAACCAAATTTTCCATGACTATATTTATAAAAAATTAAATATTTTCACGATTTTCCAATAAATAATTGAATTTTCCTGGGTTATTTTTGTAAAAAAAACCATTTACTATTTATTTCCTAAAAAATAACCAAATTTTCTTTGGCTATTTTTATTAAAAATTAAATATTTTCACGATTTTCCAATAAATAATTGAATTTTCCTAGGTTATTTTTGTAAAAAAACTATTAACTATTTATTTTCTAAAAAATAACCAAATTTTCTTTGGCTATATTTACAAAAAATTGAGCGTTTTCAGGATTTTACAATAAATACACGAATTTTCCTGGGTTATATTTGTAAAAACAATTATTAACTATCTATTTTCCAAAAATTAACCAAACTTTCCTTGGCTATATTTACTAAAAATTGAACATTTTCACAATTTTCCAATAAATAATAGAATTTTCCTGGGTTATTTTTGTAAGAAACTAACATTTTTTTTAAATTTTTAACAAATGATTAATAATTTTATATTTTCCAATAAATACACGAATTTTCCTGAGTTATATTTATTAAAAAAATAATTAAAAAATTCTTTTTACATTTTAGTATTATTATTGTTTTAATAATTTTTTATTTTCCAAAAAATAACCAAATTTTCCTTTGCCATATTTACAAAAAAATTGAGCATTTTCACAATTTCTCAATAAATAATAGAATTTTCCTGGGTTATATATATAAAAAAAACTATTAACTATTTATTTTCTAAAAAATAACCAAATTTTCCTTGGCTATATTTATAAAAAATTGAACATTTTCACAATTTTCCAATAAATAATAGAATTTTCCTGGGTTATTTTTGTAAGAAACTAACATTTTTTTTAAATTTTTAACAAATGATTAATAATTTTATATTTTCCAATAAATACACGAATTTTCCTGAGTTATATTTATTAAAAAAATAATTAAAAAATTCTTTTTACATTTTAGTATTATTATTGTTTTAATAATTTTTATTTTCCAAAAAATAACCAAATTTTCCTTTGCCATATTTACAAAAAAATTGAGCATTTTCACAATTTCTCAATAAATAATAGAATTTTCCTGGGTTATATATATAAAAAAAACTATTAACTATTTATTTTCTAAAAAATAACCAAATTTTCCTTGGCTATATTTATAAAAAATTGAGCATTTTCACAATTTCTCAATAAATAATAGAATTTTCCTGGGTTATATATATATAAAAAAAACTATTAACTATTTATTTTCTAAAAAATAACCAAATTTTCCTTGGCTATATTTATAAAAAATTGAACATTTTCACAATTTTCCAATAAATAATAGAATTTTCCTGGGTTATATATGTAAAAAAACTATTAACTATTTATTTTCTAAAAAATAACCAAATTTGCCTTGGCTATATTTATAAAAAATTGAACATTTTCACAATTTTTCAATAAATAATTGAATTTTCCTGGGTTATATTTGTAAAAAAAAAATATTAACTATTTATTTTCTAAAAAATAACCAAATATTCCTTGGCTATATTTACAAAAAAATTGAACATTTTCAAAATTTTTCCAATAAATAATAGAATTTTCCTGGGCTATATATATATAAAAAACTATTAACTATTTATTTTCTAAAAAATAACCAAATTTGCCTTGGCTATATTTATAAAAAATTGAACATTTTCACAATTTTTCAATAATTAATTGTATTTTCCTGGGTTATATTTGTAAAAAAAACTATTAACTATTTATTTTCTAAAAAATAACCAAATTTGCCTTGGCTATATTTATAAAAAATTGAACATTTTCACAATTTTTCAATAAATAATTGAATTTTCCTGGGTTATATTTGTAAAAAAAAAATATTAACTATTTATTTTCTAAAAAATAACCAAATATTCCTTGGCTATATTTACAAAAAAATTGAACATTTTCAAAATTTTTCCAATAAATAATAGAATTTTCCTGGGCTATATATATATAAAAAACCATTAACTATTTATTTTCTAAAAAATAACCAAATTTGCCTTGGCTATATTTATAAAAAATTGAACATTTTCACAATTTTTCAATAAATAATTGAATTTTCCTGGGTTATATTTGTAAAAAAAAAATATTAACTATTTATTTTCTAAAAAATAACCAAATATTCCTTGGCTATATTTACAAAAAAATTGAACATTTTCAAAATTTTTCCAATAAATAATAGAATTTTCCTGGGCTATATATATAAAAAACCATTAACTATTTATTTTCTAAAAAATAACCAAATTTGCCTTGGCTATATTTATAAAAAATTGAACATTTTCACAATTTTTCAATAAATAATTGAATTTTCCTGGGTTATATTTGAAAAAAAAATTATTTTCCAAAAAATTACCAAATTTTCCTTGACTATATTTACTAAAAATTGAACGTTTTCAGGATTTTACAATAAATACACGAATTTTCCTGGGTTATATATATAAAAAACTATTAACTATTTATTTTCTAAAAAATAACCAAATTTTCCTTGGCTTTATATACAAAAAAAAAAAATAAGCATTTTTACGATTTTCCAAATAATAATTGAATTTTCCTGGGTTATATTTGTTAAAAAAATTTATTTTCCAAAAAATAACCAAAATTTCCTTGGCTTTATTTACAAAAAAAATAAGGATTTTTACGATTTTCCAAATAATAATTGAATTTTCCTGGGTTATATTTGTTAAAAAAATTTATTTTCCAAAAAATAACAAAACTTTCCTTGGCTATATTTACTAAAAATTGAACATTTTCACAATTTTCCAATAAATAATAGAATTTTCCTGGGTTATTTTTTTAAAAAATTGCACATTTTTTTTTTAATTTTTAACTAATGATTAATAATTTTTCTAATAATTTTATATTTTCCAATAAATGCACGAATTTCCCAGAGTTATATTTATTAAAAAAATAATTAAAAAATTCTTTTTACATTTTAGTATTATTATTGTTTTAATAATTTTTATTTTCCAAAAAATAACCAAATTTTCCTTTGCTATATTTATAAAAAATTGAACATTTTCACGATTTTCCAATAAATAATTGAATTTTCCTGGGTTATTTTTGTAAAATAATTATTAATAATTTATTTTCCAAAAAATTACCAAATTTTTCTTGACTATATTTACTAAAAATTGAACTTTTTCAGGATTTTACAATAAATACACGAATTTTCCTGGGTTCTAAAAAAGTTATGAACTATCTATTTTCTAAAAAATAACCAAAATTTCCTTGGCTTAATTTACAAAAAAAATAAGCATTTTTACGATTTTCCAAATAATAATTGAATTTTCCTGGGTTATATTTGTTAAAAAAATTTATTTTCCAAAAAATTACCAAATTTTCCTTGGCTTTATTTACAAAAAAAATAAGGATTTTTTCGATTTTCCAAATAATAATTGAATTTTCCTGGGTTATATTTGTTAAAAAAATTTATTTTCCAAAAAATAACCAAAATTTCCTTGGCTTTATTTACAAAAAAAATAAGGATTTTTGCGATTTTCCAAATAATAATTGAATTTTCCTGGGTTATATTTGTTAAAAAAATTTATTTTCCAAAAAATAACCAAATATTCCTTGGCTATATTTATAAAAAATTGAACATTTTCACAATTTTTCAATAAATAATTGAATTTTCCTGGGTTATATATATAAAAAAACTATTAACTATTTATTTTCTAAAAAATAACCAAATTTTCCTTGGCTATATTTATAAAAAATTGAACATTTTCACAATTTTTCAATAAATAATTGAATTTTCCTGGGTTATATTTATAAAAAATTGAACATTTTCACAATTTTTCAATAAATAATATAATTTTCCTGGGTTATATATCTAAAAAAACTATTAACTATTTATTTTCTAAAAAATAACCAAATTTTCCTTGGCCATATTTACAAAAAAATTGAGCATTTTCACAATTTCTCAATAAATAATAGAATTTTCCTGGGTTATATATATAAAAAAAACTATTAACTATTTATTTTCTAAAAAATAACCAAATTTTCCTTGGCTATATTTATAAAAAATTGAACATTTTCACAATTTTTCAATAAATAATAGAATTTTCCTGGGTTATATATGTAAAAAAACTATTAACTATTTATTTTCTAAAAAATAACCAAATTTTCCTTGGCTATATTTATAAAAAATTGAACATTTTCACAATTTTCCAATAAATAATAGAATTTTCCTGGGTTATATATGTAAAAAAACTATTAACTATTTATTTTCTAAAAAATAACCAAATTTGCCTTGGCTATATTTATAAAAAATTGAACATTTTCACAATTTTTCAATAAATAATTGAATTTTCCTGGGTTATATATATAAAAAAACTATTAACTATTTATTTTCTAAAAAATAACCAAATATTCCTTGGCTATATTTACAAAAAATTGAGCGTTTTCAGGATTTTACAATAAATACACGAATTTTCCTGGGTTATATTTGTAAAAACAATTATTAACTATCTATTTTCCAAAAAATAACAAAACTTTCCTTGGCTATATTTACTAAAAATTGAACATTTTCACAATTTTCCAATAAATAATAGAATTTTCCTGGGTTATTTTTTTAAAAAATTGCACATTTTTTTTTTAATTTTTAACTAATGATTAATAATTTTTCTAATAATTTTATATTTTCCAATAAATGCACGAATTTCCCAGTTATATTTATTAAAAAAATAATTAAAAAATTCTTTTTACATTTTAGTATTATTATTGTTTTAATAATTTTTATTTTCCAAAAAATAACCAAATTTTCCTTTGCTATATTTATAAAAAATTGAACATTTTCACGATTTTCCAATAAATAATTGAATTTTCCTGGGTTATTTTTGTAAAATAATTATTAATAATTTATTTTCCAAAAAATTACCAAATTTTTCTTGACTATATTTACTAAAAATTGAACTTTTTCAGGATTTTACAATAAATACACGAATTTTCCTGGGTTCTAAAAAAGTTATGAACTATCTATTTTCCAAAAAATAACCAAAATTTCCTTGGATAAATTTACAAAAAAAATAAGGATTTTTACGATTTTCCAAATAATAATTGAATTTTCCTGGGTTATATTTGTTAAAAAAATTTATTTTCCAAAAAATAACCAAAATTTCCTTGGCTTTATTTACAAAAAAAAATAAAGATTTTTACGATTTTCCAAATAATAATTGAATTTTCCTGGGTTATATTTGTTAAAAAAATTTATTTTCCAAAAAATAACCAAAATTTCCTTGGCTTTATTTACAAAAAAAAATAGAGATTTTTACGATTTTCCAAATAATAATTGAATTTTCCTGGGTTATATTTGTTAAAAAAATTTATTTTCCAAAAAATAACCAAAATTTCCTTGGCTATATTTACTAAAAATTGAACATTTTCACAATTTTTCAGTAAATAATTGAATTTTCCTGGGTTATATTTGTTAAAAAAATTTATTTTCCAAAAAATAACCAAAATTTCCTTGGCTATATTTACAAAAAATTGAACATTTTCACAATTTTTCAATAAATAATTGAATTTTCCTGGGTTATATTTGTAAAAAAACTATTAACTATTTATTTTCTAAAAAATAACCAAATTTTCCATGACTATATTTATAAAAAATTAAATATTTTCACGATTTTCCAATAAATAATTGAATTTTCCTGGGTTATTTTTGTAAAAAAAACCATTTACTATTTATTTCCTAAAAAATAACCAAATTTTCTTTGGCTATTTTTATTAAAAATTAAATATTTTCACGATTTTCCAATAAATAATTGAATTTTCCTGGGTTATATTTGTAAAAAAAATTTATTTTCCAAAAAATAACCAAAATTTCCTAGGCTTTATTTATAAAAAATTGAACATTTTCACAATTTTTCAATAAATAATTGAATTTTCCTGGGTTATATTTGTAAAAAAAAATTATTTTCCAAAAAATTACCAAATTTTCCTTGACTATATTTACTAAAAATTGAACGTTTTCAGGATTTTACAATAAATACACGAATTTTCCTGGGTTATATATATAAAAAAACTATTAACTATTTATTTTCTAAAAAATATCCAAATTTTCCTTGGTTATATTTATAAAAAATTGAACATTTTCACAATTTTTCAATAAATAATTGAATTTTCCTGGGTTATATATATATAAAAAAACTATTAACTATTTATTTTCTAAAAAATAACCAAATTTTCCTTGGCTATATTTATAAAAAATTGAACATTTTCACAATTTTTCAATAAATAATTGAATTTTCCTGGGTTATATTTGTAAAATCTTTTTTTTTTAATAATTTCTAATTTTCCAAAAAATTACCAAATTTTCCTTGGCTATATTTACAAAAAATTGAGTATTTTTTTAACATTGTTAAAAAATTGCTAAAAGTTGTCAAAAAATACTGAAAGTCATGAAAAATTGTCCAAAAATTGTTAAAAAGTGACAAACATTGTCCAAAAATATCAAAAAATTGTCCAAAAAACTAAAAATTGTCCAAAAATTGCCAAAAAATTGTTAAAATGTGACAAACATTGAAGCAAAAAACTAAAAATTGTCCAAAAATTGCCAAAAAATTGTCAAAAAATATTAAAAATCGTGAAAAATTGTCCAAAAACTGTTAAAAAGTGAAAAAAATTGTCTAAAAAATTTCCAAAACATTGCTAAAATATATCAAAAATTACTAAAAATTGTTCAAAAATATCAAAAATTGTCAAAAATTGTTCAAAAATATCAAAAATTGTCAATAATTGTTTAAAAATTGTCAAAAATGCTAAAAATTTTCCAAAAATTGTCAAAAATTGTCGAAAAACCATCAAAAAGTGACAAAAATTGTCCAAAAATATTAAAAATTGTTCAAAAATGGTTAAAAAATGACCAAAAGTACTAAAAATTGTCTAAAAATGGCCAAAAATTTTTCTAAAAATATTAAAAATTGTCCAAAAATTATTAAAAATAATAAACGTCCAAAAATATCAAAAATTGTCAAAAAATAATAAAAATTGTCCAAACATTGTCCAAAAAAATTGTTAAAAAATATTAAAAATTGTCCATTAAAAACACGAATTTTCCTGGGTTATATTTGTATAAAATTTATTAATTCCTTTTTTTTTTAATTTTTAATATTATTGTTTTAATAAATTTTTAATTTCCAAAAAAATTACCAAATTTTCCTTGGCTATATTTACAAACAATTGAACATTTTCACAACTTTTGACAATATTTTGACAATTTTTAATGATTTTTATGAATGTCCAGACAATTTTCTGACATTTTGACAATTTTTGACACTTTTCCAAATTTTTATCCACTTTTGAATAATTTTTGACAATTTTTGAAATTTTTCTCAATGTTTAACAAAAATTTTGGAACAATCTTTGACAATTTTTGACAATTTTCTAGAAATTTTTTTAATTTGGTGACAATTTTTGACACTTTTTCAGGATTTTTGACAATTTTTGATGATTGCTTGTCAATATTTGACAATATTTTGTCAATTTTTTGATATTTTTATAATCAAAAAATTTTAAGGAATGTTTATAAACATTTTGGAATTTTAAGGAAATTAAAGAATTTATGGAAATTTCAAGGAACATTTGGAAATTTTTGGGACTTTTAGAAACTTTTGGGGGAATTTTAAGGAATTTTACGGAATTTTAAAAATGTTTGAATTTTAAAGAATGTTTTGGAATTTTGGAAATTTTTTGGAATTTTATGGAATCTTACAGAATTTAAGAAGTGACTTTTTCGGAATTTTAAAAATCTTAAAATTTTAAGGAATGTTTTGGAATTTTTGGGAATTTTAGGGATTTTTTAGGACATTTACGGAATTTTAAAAATGTTGAAAATTTACGGAATGTTTTGTAATTTTACGGAATTTTTAGGAATTTTTAGGAATTTTTAGGAATTTTTAGGAATTTTAAGGAATTTTAAGGAATGTTTTGGAATTTTTAGGAATTTTAGGGAATATTGCGAACTTTTGGGACTTTTAAGAATTTTTTGGTCTTTTTGGGATTTTTTGGTATTTTTAAGAAATTTTTGGGAATTTCAGGAAATTTTAAGGAATATTGCGGAATTTAAAAAATGTTAGAATTTTAAGGAATTTTAAGGAATTTTAAACACTTTAAAGGAATTTTTGGTAGTTTTAAAGAATTTTAAGGAAATTATGGACTTTCTGGGAATTTCAACGAATTTCTAGGAATTTCAAGGAATTTCAAGGAATTTTTGGGAATTCTTGGGAATTTTTGGAAATTTTTGGAAATTTTTGGAAATTTTTGGAAATTTTTGGAAATTTTTGGAAATTTTTGGAAAATTTTGAGAATTTCATGGAATTTTTTAACTTTTTGGAAATTTTAAGGAATTATACGGAATTTTAAAAATGTTAAAATCTTTAGGAATTTTAAACAATTTAAAGGAATTTTTGGGAATTTTTGGTAGTTTTAAAGAATTTTAAGGAAATTATGAACTTTCTGGGAATTTCAAGGAATTTCAAGGAATTTCAAGGAATTTTTTGACTTTTTGGGAATTTTTGGAAATTTTTGGAAAATTTTGAGAATTTCATGGAATTTTTGGAATTTTTTAACGTTTTGAGAATTTCAAGGAATTTCAAGGAATTTCAAGGAATTTTAAGGAATTTCAAGGAATTTTAAGAAATTTCAAGGAATTTCAAGGAATTTCAAGGAGTTTTTTGACTTTTTGGGAATTTTTGGAATTTCAAGGAATTTTTGGACTTTTTGGGAATTTTTGGAAATATTTGGGAATTTCAAGGAGTTTTTTGACTTTTTGGGAATTTTTGGAAGTTTTTGGAAATTTTTGGGAATTTTTGGGAATTTCAAGGAATTTTTGGAATTTTTTGACTTTTTAGAAATTTTTGGGAATGTCAAGGAATTTTTGAACTTTTTGGGAATTTTACGGAATTTTAATAATGTTAAAATCTTAAGGAATGTTTGGGAATTTTAAACAATTTAAAGGAATTTTTGGTAGTTTTAAAGAACTTTAAGGAAATTATGGACTTTCTGGGAATTTCAAGGAATTTCAAGGAATTTCAAGGAATTGTTGGTGACTTTAGAAATTTTAAGGAATATTACGGAATTTTAAAAACATTAGAATTTCAAGGAATTTTTGGAACTTTTGGGAATTTTTGGAAATTTTTGGGAATTTCAAGGAATTTTTTGTATTTTTTAAGAACTTTAAGGAAATTAAGGAAATTCTGGGAATTTCAAGGAATTTTTGGGAATTTTTTGACTTTTTGGGAATTTTAAGAAATTTTTGGTGACTAAGAAATTTTACGGAATTTTACGGAATTTTAAAAATGTTAGAATCTTAAGGAATGTTTTGTAATTTTTGGAATTTAAGGAAATTTTAAGAAATTTTACGTAATTTTATGGAATTTTACGAAATTTTAAAAATGTTGGAATTTTAAGGAATGTTTGGAAATTTTAAACAATATCAAGGATTTTCTGGGAATTTCAAGGAATTTCAAGGAATTTTTGGGAATTTTTGGGAATTTTAAGGAATTTTTGGTGACTTTAGAAATTTAAGGAATATTACGGAATTTTAAAAACTTTAGAATTTTAAGTAATTTTAGGGAATTTCTTGGAATTTTTTGACTATTTTTGAATTTTTGGAAATTTTTGGGAATTTCAAGGAAGTTTTGGAATTTTTTAACTTTTTGGAAATTTTAAGGAATTATACGGAATTTTAAGGAAAATTAAGGAATTTCAATTAAAAATTAAGAAATTTTTGAGAATTTCAAGGAATTTTAAGTATTTTTTGGGAATTTTTGGATTTTTTTTTAAATTTTTGTAATTTTACAAAATTTAAAGGAATTTTAAGTGAGGAATTTCAAAAAATTTTAAGAAATGTTTCGAAATTTTTGGAAATATTTCTGGGAATTTCAAGGAATTTCAAGGAATTTTAAGGAATTTTAAGGAATTTTAAGGAATTTTAAGGAATTTTAAGGAATTTTAAGGAATTTTAAGGAATTTTAAGGAATTTTAAGGAATTTTAAGGAATTTTAAGGAATTTTAAGGAATTTTAAGGAATTTTAAGGAATTTTAAGGAATTTTAAGGAATTTTAAGGAATTTTAAGGAATTTTAAGGAATTTTAAGGAATTTCAAGGAATTTCAAGGAATTTCAAGGAATTTCAAGGAATTTCAAGGAATTTCAAGGAATTTCAAAGGATTTTAAAGAATACTTCGAAATTTTTGGAATTTTAAGTAATTTTAAGTAGGGAAATTCCATGGAATTTTAAGGAATTGATGGGAATTTTTTGAGAATTTTAAGTAATTTTTAAGGAATTTTACGGAATTTTAAAGAATTTTAAGGAATTTTAAGGAATTTTTGTGAATTTTTAGACTTTTTGGGAATTTTAAGGAATTTTTGGCAACTTTAAGAAATTTTAAGGAATTTTACGGAATTTTGAAAACCTTGGAATTTTAAGGAAATTAAGAACTTTTTGGGAATTTAAAAGAATTTCAAGGAATTTTAAGGAATTGATGGGAATTTTTTGAGAATTTTAAGTAATTTTTAAGGAATTTTACGGAATTTTAAAGAAATATGAATGAATTTCAAGTAGTTTCAAGGAATTTCAAGGAATTTTTGTGAATTTTTAGACTTTTTGGGAATTTTTGGGAATTTTAAGGAATTTTTGGCAACTTTAAGAAATTTTAAGGAATTTTACGGAATTTTGAAAACCTTGGAATTTTAAGGAAATTAAGAACTTTTTGGGAATTTAAAAGAATTTCAAGGAATTTTAAGGAATTTTTGTGAATTTTTAGACTTTTTAGGAATTTTTGAGAATTTTAAGGAATTTTTGGTAACTTCAAGGAATTTTAAAGAAATTTACCTAATTTTAAAAACGTTAGAATTTTTGATAATTTTTGGGAATTTTAACCAATTTCAAGGAATTTTTGTGAAAGAAAAAAATTTTGTGTTCATTTTTTTTTAATAAACCTATTTAATATAAAACTAATTTCCACGTTTTTCATATTTTGTCCACAGACACCGAAGAACAATTCAACTGTCCGGATTGCGGCAAACGATTCCGAAGAATCGCTTATTTAAAAAAGCACCAATCCAGCCACCACACGGACCACCACCACCCCCCGGACCATCCCGTTACGGGCCACCGAATCGACCATTCCGGGCACCAGATCGAATGACATCGACTACTACCAGTCAGACCGATCCCCAGGATGCCGCCTCCACTATGGAGACCGCCTCCTTTGCCGCCGCCCCCTCCTCCGCCCCCGGCTACCGCTATTTTCGACTCTATAGCGCGAGGATACGTCGCCTCCAATAGCACGTGGTTAGACAATTTTATGTAAATAAATATTTATATACTGAGAGAAAATTATTTTATTCTCAGTGTATATTGTATATATGTACACTAGGAAAAAAAATGTATATTATATAAAAAAAAAATCTAGTTTTCAATAACTGATCTCAATTTTTTTTTAATTAATGCTACACTAAGAAAATATTAATTTAAATTTCTGTGATATATATATTTTTCTTCGTGTAGATAAATCTAGTCGTATTTTTTTTTTAATAATAATTATTATTATTATTATTATTATTTTTTTTATCTAGTCCATTTACTTCTTCTAGTCATTCCAGTAAATCTAGTCTTGAGTCATTTCTAGTCAAATTTAGTATATAGTCATTATTAAGTCAGCTAGTCAGTCCAAAAAAAAAAATCTAGTCAAAATCTAGTCATGGATAGCGTTTTTTTGTACTATAATTGAAAAATTGTAAAAAAAAACTTTTTTCTTGGTGTATTTTTTTTTTCGTTTTAAAATGTTTTTTTTTTTGGTAGTGTAAGTTTGTAGGAAATTGCTTTAAATTCCTTAAAATTCCCAACAATTCCTTAATAGTTCCAGAAATTCCTTAATATTCGTTAAAATTGATTGAAATTTTTTAAAATTCTCAAAAATTCCCAAAAATCTCGAAATATTCCTTAAAATTCCTTGAAATTCTTTGAAATTGATTGAAATTCCTTGAAATTCATTCATATTCCTTTAAAATTCCGTAAAATTCCTGAAAAAATACTTAAAATTCTCAAAAAATTCCCTTCAATTCCTTAAAATTCCATGGAATTCCCTACTTAAAATTACTTAAAATTGCAAAAATTTCGAAGTATTCTTTAAAATCCCTTGAAATTCCTTGAAATTCCTTGAAATTCCTTGAAATTCCTTGAAATTCCTTGAAATTCCTTTGAAATTCCTTGAAATTCCTTTGAAATTCCTTTGAAATTCCTTGAAATTCCTTTGAAATTCCTTTGAAATTCCTTGAAATTCCTTTGAAATTCCTTGAAATTCCTTGAAATTCCTTAAAATTTCATGGAATTCCTTACTTAAAATTTCAAAAATTTCGAAGTATTTAAAATCCCTTTAAATTCCTTGAAATTCCTTAAAATTCCTTGAAATTCCTTAAAATTCCTTGAAATTCCTTAAAATTCCTTGAAATTTCATGAAATTCCTTAATAGTCCCAGAAATTCCTTAAAATTCGTTAAAATTGATTGAAATTCATTTAAAATTCCGTAAAATTCTCAAAAAATTCCCATCAATTCCTTAAAATTCCATGGAATTCCTTGAAATTCCTTGAAATTCCTTGAAATTACTTGAAATTCCTTTGAAATTCCTTGAAATTCCTTTGAAATTCCTTTGAAATTCCTTGAAATTCCTTTGAAATTCCTTTGAAATTCCTCTGAAATTCCTTGAAATTCCTTGAAATTCCTTGAAATTCCTTAAAATTTCATGGAATTCCCTACTTAAAATTACTTAAAATTTCAAAAATTTCGAAGTATTTAAAATCCCTTTAAATTCCTTGAAATTCCTTAAAATTCCTTGAAATTCCTTAAAATTCCTTGAAATTTCATGAAATTCCATGAAATTCCTTGAAATTCCCAATTCCTTAATAGTCCCAGAAATTCCTTAAAATTCGTTAAAATTGATTGAAATTCATTTAAAATTCCGTAAAATTCTCAAAAAATTCCCATCAATTCCTTAAAATTCCATGGAATTCCCTACTTAAAATTACTTACAATTGCAAAAATTTCGAAGAATTTTTTAAAATGCGTTGAAATTCCTTGAAATTCCTTGAAATTCCTTGAAATTCCTTGAAATTCCTTGAAATTCCTTGAAATTCTTTGATATTTCTTGAAATTCTTTGATATTCCTTGAAGGTCCTTCAAATTCCATAATATTACTGAAAAATCTTTAAAATTCCTTAAAATTGCCAAAAATTCCTTAAAATTTCTTGAAATTCCTTGAAATTCCCAGAAATATTTCCAAAAATTTCGAAACATTTCTTAAAATTTTTTGAAATTCCTCACTTAAAATTCCTTTAAATTTTGTAAAATTACAAAAATTTGCAAAAAAATCCAAAAATTCCCAAAAAATACTTAAAATTCCTTGAAATTCTCAAAAATTTCTTAATTTTTAATTAAAATTCGGTAAAATTCCTTAAAATTTCATAAAATCCCAAAAATTCCCAAAAAATTATTTAAAATTTCTTGAAATTCCCAGAAATTCCGATAAATTCCCATAAATATTTCCAAAAATTTCTAAACATTAAAATTTTTTGAAATTCCTTACTTAAGATTCCTTTAAAATTTTTAAAATTCCAAAAACTTCCAAAAATTCCCAAAATTTTCTTGAAATCCCTTAAAATTACTTATAATTCCCAAAAATTACAACAAATTCCAAAAAATTTCAAAAAAATTCTTCCAAATAATTTCAAAAAACTTTGAGAAAATTCCAAGATATTCCAAGAAATTCGAAGAAATTCCAAGAAATTCCAAGAAATTCCAAGAAATTCCAAGAAATTCCAAGAAATTCCAAGAAATTCCAAGAAATTCCAAGAAATTCAAAGAAATTCCAAGAAATTCCAAGAAATTCAAAGAAATTCCAAGAAATTCCAAGAAATTCCAAGAAATTCCAAGAAATTCCAAGAAATTTCAAGAAATTCCAAGAAATTCCAAGAAATTTCAAGAAATTCCAAGAAATTCCAAGAAATTCCAAGAAATTCCAAGAAATTCCAAGAAATTCCAAGAAATTCCAAGAAATTCCAAGAAATTCCAAGAAATTCCAAGAAATTCCAAGAAATTCCAAGAAATTCCAAGAAATTCCAAGAAATTCCAAGAAATTCCAAAAAATCCCAAGAAATTCAAAGAAATTCCAAAAAATTCCAAGAAATTCTAAGAAATTCCAAGAAACTCCAAAAATTCCAAAAATGCCAAAATATTCTTGAAATTCCATGAAATTCCTTAAAATTGTTTAAAATTCCCTAAAATTCTCAAACATTCATATATATTTCCAAACATTCCTTAAAAATCCCAGAAAATCCTTGAAATTCCTTGAAATTCCTTGAAATTCCTTGAAATTCCTTGAAATTCCTTGAAATTCCTTGAAATTCCTTGAAATTCCTTGAAATTCCTTGAAATTCCTTGAAATTCCTTGAAATTCCTTGAAATTCCTTGAAATTCCTTGAAATTCCTTGAAATTCCTTGAAATTCCCTGAAATTCCTTGAAATTCCTTGAAATTCCTTGAAGTTTATTAAAAGATCCTTAATATTCCTAAGAGATTGTTAAAGTTCCTTAGAATTAATTAGAATTCCTCGGAATTTTTTAGAATTACTTTAAGGAATTTTTGGGAATTTTAGGAAATTATAAGTAATTTAAGGAATTCTAAGTAATTCTAAGGAATTTTAAGAAATTCTAAGGAATTCTAAGGAATTCTAAGGAATTTTAAAGAATTTAAAGGAATTTTATGAAATTTTAAAAAATTCTAAGGAATTTTAATTAATTTTAAGGAATTTTAAAGGATTTGAAGGAATTTTATTAAATTTTAAAGAATTCTAAGGAATTTTAATTCATTTTAAGAAATTCTAAGGAATTCTAAGGAATTTTAATTAATTTTAAGAAATTCTAGGGAATTTTAAGGAATTCTAAGGAATTCTAAGGAATTTTAAAGAATTTAAAGGAATTTTATGAAATTTTAAAGAATTTCAAGGAATTTTAATTAATTTTAAGATATTCTAGTGAATTTTAAGGAATTCTAAAGAATTCTAAGGAATTTTAAGTAATTTTAAAAAGGTTTTATGGAATTTTATGGAATTTTATGGAATTTTATGGAATTTTATGGAATTTTATGGAATTTTATGGAATTTTATGGAATTTTATGGAATTTTATGGAATTTTATGGAATTTTATGGAATTTTATGGAATTTTATGGAATTTTATGGAATTTTATGGAATTTTATGGAATTTTTGTACCCCAAAAAAAAATCCTATTTTTCATATTTTTTAAAAAAAATGTATACACTGAGAAAAATGTTTTTCTTACATTTTTTAATAATAAAAAAAATTGCTCTTATCATAATTAATATTAGGTTTATTATTTTTAAGTATATTTAGTAATTTATTATTATTATTATTATTATTTATCGTATCATAATAGTTCCTTTATTATAATAAATATGTGCATAAAATATTTCTTTTTATAGAAATAAAAAAAATAAATTATTCGAGCTTTATTAGATATTAATTTTTTAAAAATTGTCAAAAAATTGACAATATAAAGGATGTCCCACAAAACGAAATCGAGGATTATTTTTTTTGAGTGTATTTTTTTTTTTTTTAATAGTGCGGGTGATGGGAAAAAGTTTGCAATACGCTTCAAGCGGCTACTTACCATGCTAAAAATTTAATTTAATTTAGAAAAAAAAATTAAAAAAAAAATTAAGTGAATCACTGCCATATAATTAGAAATTTAAGTTAATAATGGGACTTATAGTATGTCAGTAAATGTCAAATATATGTCAAAAAATTTAGTCTAGTCTTAATTTATTATAAGGATTTTTTGAAAATTTTTGGAAAGTTTTTGGAATTTTTTTGGATTTTTTTTGGAATTTTTTTGGAATTTTTTTGGAATTTTTTTGGAATTTTTTTGGAATTTTTGGGTTTTTTCGAATTTTTTGTAAGTTTTGGAAATTTTTGGAATTTTTTGGAATTTTCTGAATTTTTTGTAAGTTTTGGAAATTTTTGGAATTTTTTGGAATTTTCTGAATTTTTGGTAAGTTTTGGGAATTTTTGGAAATTTTTGAAAATTTTTGGGAATTTTTGGTAATTCTTTGGACTTTTTTGGAATTTTCTGAATTTTATGAAATTCTTGGCAATTTTGGAGAATTTTTCAAAAATTTTAGGAATTTTCAAGATTTTTGGGAATTTCTTGAAACTTTCTGAATTTTTGATAATTTTTTGGATTATTTTGGAATTTCCTGAATTTTTAAAAATTTTTGGGAATTTCTGGTAATTTTTGGAAATTTTTGGGAAGTTTGGGTAGATTTTCAAAATTTTTGGGAATTTTGGGATTTTTTCGGGAATTTTTGGGTAGTTTTATGAATTTTTGGGAGTTTTTGCGAATTTTTGGGAATTTTTGGGAATTTTTGGGAATTTTTGGGAATTTTTGGGAATTTTTGGGAATTTTTGGGAAATTTTGGGAAATTTTGGGATTTTTGGGAATTTTTGGGATTTTTGGGATTTTTGGGAATTTTTGGGAATTTTTTGGAATTTTATGATTTTTTGGGAACTTTTAAGAATTTTTTGGAAATTTTGGGAATTTTTTGGAATTTTTGGGAAGTTTTGGGAATTTGTGAGAATATCTGGAAACTTAAAGAAATTTTTGGGATTTTTGGGAATTTTTGGGAATTTTTTGGAATTTTTGGAATTTTTGGAATTTTTGGAATTTTTGGAATTTTTGGAATTTTTGGAATTTTTGGAATTTTTGGAATTTTTGGAATTTTTGGAATTTTTGGAATTTTTGAAATTTTTGGAATTTTTGGAATTTTTGGAATTTTTGGAATTTTTGGAATTTTTGGAATTTTTGGAATTTTTGGAATTTTTGGAATTTTTGGAATTTTTGGAATTTTTGGAATTTTTGGAATTTTTGGAATTTTTGGAATTTTTGGAATTTTTGGAATTTTTGGAATTTTTGGAATTTTTGGAATTTTTGGAATTTTTGGAATTTTTGGAATTTTTGGAATTTTTGGAATTTTTGGAATTTTTGGAATTTTTGAAATTTTTGGAATTTTTGGAATTTTTGGAATTTTTGGAATTTTTGGAATTTTTGGAATTTTTGGAATTTTTGGAATTTTTGGAATTTTTGGAATTTTTGGAATTTTTGGAATTTTTGGAATTTTTGGAATTTTTGGAATTTTTGGAATTTTTGGAATTTTTGGAATTTTTGGAATTTTTGGAATTTTTGGAATTTTTGGAATTTTTGGAATTTTTGGAATTTTTGGAGTTTTTGGAATTTTTGGGAAGTTTTGGGAATTTTTGGGATTTTTTTGGAAATTTTGAGGAGTTTTGAGAACTTTTGAAAATATCTGGGAACTTGAAAGAATTTTTTAAGAATTTTTTGGAATTTTTAGGAATTTTAGGAATTTTTGGAATTTTTGGAATTTTTGGAATTTTTGGAATTTTTGGAATTTTTGGAATTTTTGGAATTTTTGGAATTTTTGGAATTTTTGGAATTTTTGGAATTTTTGGAATTTTTGGAATTTTTGGAATTTTTGGAATTTTTGGAATTTTTGGAATTTTTGGAATTTTTGGAATTTTTGGAATTTTTGGAATTTTTGGAATTTTTGGAGTTTTTGGAATTTTTGGGAAGTTTTGGGAATTTTTGGGATTTTTTTGGAAATTTTGAGGAGTTTTGAGAACTTTTGAAAATATCTGGGAACTTGAAAGAATTTTTTAAGAATTTTTTGGAATTTTTAGGAATTTTAGGAATTTTTAGGAATTTTCGGAAATTTTGGGTTTTTTTTTTGAAATTTTTGGGAAGTTTTGGGAATTTTTTAGAATATCTGGTAATTTTTAGGAATTTCTGGGAACTTAAGGGACAATTGACAAAAAATGACCAAAAATTACCAAAAATGATCAAAAATTACCAAAAATTACCAAAAATTACCAAAAATTACCAAAAATTACCAAAAATTACCAAAAATTACCAAAAATTACCAAAAATTACCAAAAATTACCAAAAATTACCAAAAATTACCAAAAATTACCAAAAATTACCAAAAATTACCAAAAATTACCAAAAATTACCAAAAATTACCAAAAATTACCAAAAATTATCAAAAATTACCAAAAATTACCAAAAATTACCAAAAATTACCAAAAATTACCAAAAATTACCAAAAATTACCAAAAATTACCAAAAATTACCAAAAATTACCAAAAATTACCAAAAATCACCAAAAATCACCAAAAATTACCAAAAATAACAAATTTATAAATATTTTTTTTGCAAAAGAACTTTAAGGAATTTTAAGGAATTTTTGAAAATTTTTAATCATAATTAATATTAGGTAGAATATATATTAATATAATTGTATATACACTGAGAAAAAATAATTTATCAATTATTTTAAAATAATTGTGCCAAAAATTTTAAATTTTAATTTATTATATATTTTTTATTTATTTATATTTTTTTTATTTTTGTACATAAATAGATTAAAAATCTTTAAAAAAAAAAAAGAAGAAAACGAGTGTTCTCTAGTCAAACATTGTATAAAAAAAATTAATCAGTATTACCAACTAGTCAATATTTAAAAGATATTATTAAGAAATTATTTATAAGATTATAAAAAAAATTGTATATTCCTACACTAAGAAAACAGTTATACATTGATAAAAGAAATAAAAGTAATTTTTTTCTTAGTGTATGTTGATTTTATTTTTTTTATAAATGTACAACTGTTTTCTTAGTGTAGGAATAGAATAGAATTTGTAAATATACACCAAGAAAAAAGTTGTTATATTTCTTTTATTAATTTATAACTGTTTTCTTAGTGTAGGATAGAATAAAAAAATGTAACCTACACCAAGAAAAAAATTTCTTTTTTTTTATGTTTTCTTAGTGTAGGAATGGAATAAAAAATTTTAACATACACCAAGAAAAAAGTTTCTTTTATTTATTTTATTAATGTTTTCTTAGTGTAAGAATAGAATAAAAAATTTTAAATATGCGCTTGGAAAAAAATTTTTTTATTTATTTTTCAAATTTTTCTTAGTGTAGGAATTGAATAAAAATTTTTAAACATTCACCAAGAAAAAATATTTCTTTTATCAATGTTTTCTTGGTGTAGGAATAGAATTAAAAATTTTAAACATACACCAAGAAAAAAATTGCTTTTATTAAAAATTTTATTCTATTCCTACACTAAGAAAACAGTTATACATATTGAAAAAATTAATAAAAGCAATTTTTTTCTTAGTGTATGTTTTTACACCAAGAAAAAAGTTGCTTTTATTAAAATTTTTATTCCATTTCTACACTAAGAAAACAATTATACATATTAAAAGAAATAAAAATTTTTTTGTGTACATTTAAATTGTTTATTCCATTCCTACACTAAGAAAACATTTATAGATTAATAAAATATATAAAAGCAACTTTTTTCTTAGTGTATTTTTTAATCGTGTATAAAATAGTATTTAAATTATTTATTATTATTATATATTTACACTGATAAAATTTGTTTTTTTTTTTTGATTAAAAAAATAGGTATAGAATTTTTTTTTTAGTGTATATTTTTTAAGTGTTGTATATGATTGTAAAAAATATGTATTTTTAGTGTGTAAATAATTGTATAGAAAAAAATTAAATGTGTGTTGGATTATAAGAAATAAAGTTTTTGTTTATTACAATGGAAAAAATTGTTTTTTTTTAATTACACTGAAAAAATTTTTTTTTAAAAAATATATAAATAAAAATGTAGGAAAAACGAAAAAATTAAGAGAAAAAAAAACAAAAAATTTTTCTGCCACTTGAATTTGGTTAAATCAGAAAAGGCAACAATGCAATTTTTTAATAAAAGTTTCTAAATCTAATAAAATAATTAAATCAATAAAAAAAATATTAAAAATATACATGGTGATTCAAAAAATACGTAAATTAATATTAAAAAAGTACATTTTTATTTGTACACTCTGTATTATTAATTTCTCGGAAAATTTCATTTGTAATAAAAGTTTCTAAATCCGATAAAATATTTAAATCTAAAAAAAAAATAATAAAAATATACACGGTGATTCAAAAAATACGTAAATTAATATTAAAAAAGTACATTTTTATTTGTACACTCTGTATTATTAATTTCTCGGAAAATTTCATTTATAATAAAAGTTTCTAAATCCGATAAAATATTTAAATCTAGAAAAAAAATATTAAAAATATACATGGTGATTCAAAAAATACGTAAATTAATATTAAAAAAGTACATTTTTATTAGTACACCCCGTATTATTAATTTCTCGGAAAATTTCATTTATAATAAAAGTTTCTAAATCCGATAAAATTTTTAAATCAAGAAAAAAAATATTAAAAATATACATGGTGATTCAAAAAATACGTAAATTAATATTAAAAAAGTACATTTTTATTAATACACCCTGTATTATTAATTTCTCGGAAAATTTCATTTTTAATAAAAGTTTATAAATCTAATAAAATTTTTAAATCAAGAAAAAAAATATTAAAAATATACATGGTGATTCAAAAAATATGTAAATTAATATTAAAAAAGTACATTTTTATTAGTACACCCTGTATTATTAATTTCTCGGAAAATTTCATTTTTAATAAAAGTTTCTAAATCCGATAAAATTTTTAAATCTAGAAAAAAAATATTAAAAATATACATGGTGATTCAAAAAATACGTAAATTAATATTAAAAAAGTACATTTTTATTTGTACACTCTGTATTATTAATTTCTCGGAAAATTTCATTTTTAATAAAAGTTTCTAAATCCGATAAAATATTTAAATCTTGAAAAAAAATATTAAAAATATACATGGTGATTCAAAAAATACGTAAATTAATATTAAAAAAGTACATTTTTATTAGTACACCCTGTATTATTAATTTCTCAGAAAATTTCATTTTTAATAAAAGTTTCTAAATCCGATAAAATTTTTAAATCTAGAAAAAAAATATTAAAAATATACATGGTGATTCAAAAAAAACGTTAAATAATATTAAAAAAGTACTTTTTTATTTGCACACCCTGTATTATAAATTTCTCAGAAAATTTCATTTTTAATAAAAGTTTCTAAATCCAATAAAATAGTTAAAGCAATAAAAAAATATTAAAAATATACATGGTGATTCAAAAAATACGTAAACTAATATTAAAAAAGTACTTTTTTATTAGCACACCCTGTATTATAAATTTCTCAGAAAATTTCATTTTTAGTAAAAGTTTCTAAATCCGATAAAATATTTAATTTAAGAAAAAAAATTATTAAAATATACATGGTGATTCAAAAAATACGTAAATTAATATTAAAAAAGTACTTTTTTATTTGCACACCCTGTATTATAAATTTCTCAGAAAATTTCATTTTTAATAAAAGTTTCTAAATCCAATAAAATAGTTAAAGCAATAAAAAAATATTAAAAATATACATGGTGATTCAAAAAATACGTAAATTAATATTAAAAAAGTACTTTTTTATTTGCACACCCTGTATTATAAATTTCTCAGAAAATTTCATTTTTAATAAAAGTTTCTAAATCCAATAAAATATTTAATGCAAGAAAAAAAATATTAAAAATATACATGGTGATTCAAAAAAAACGTTAAATAATATTAAAAAAGTACTTTTTTATTAGCACACCCTGTATTATTAATTTCTCGGAAAATTTCATTTTTAATAAAAGTTTCTAAATCCGATAAAATATTTAATTTGAGAAAAAAAATTATTAAAATATACATGGTGATTCAAAAAATACGTAAATTAATATTAAAAAAGTACATTTTTATTAGCACACCCTGTATTATAAATTTCTCAGAAAATTTCATTTTTAATAAAAGTTTCTAAATCCGATAAAATATTTAATTTAAGAAAAAAAATTATTAAAATATACATGGTGATTCAAAAAATACGTAAATTAATATTAAAAAAGTACATTTTTATTAGCACACCCTGTATTATAAATTTCTCAGAAAATTTCATTTTTAATAAAAGTTTCTAAATCCGATAAAATATTTAATTAAGGAAAAAAAATTATTAAAATATACATGGTGATTCAAAAAATACGTAAATTAATATTAAAAAAGTATATTTTTATTAGCACACCCTGTATTATAAATTTCTCAGAAAATTTCATTTTTGATAAAAGTTTCTAAATCCGATAAAATATTTAATTTGAGAAAAAAAATTATTAAAATATACATGGTGATTCAAAAAATACGTAAATTAATATTAAAAAAGTACATTTTTATTAGCACACCCTGTATTATAAATTTCTCAGAAAATTTCATTTTTAATAAAAGTTTCTAAATCCGATAAAATATTTAAAACAATAAAAAAATATATTAAAAATATACATGGTGATTCAAAAAATACGTAAATTTTTATTAAAAAAGTACATTTTTATTAGCACACCCTGTATTATAAATTTCTCGGAAAATTTCATTTTTAATAAAAGTTTCTAAATCCGATAAAATATTTAATGCAATAAAAAAAATATTAAAAATATACATGGTGATTCAAAAAATACATAAATTAATATTAAAAAAGTACATTTTTATTAGCACACCCTGTATTATAAATTTTACAGAAAATTTCATTTTTAATAAAAGTTTCTAAATCCGATAAAATATTTAATTTAAGAAAAAAAATTATTAAAATATACATGGTGATTCAAAAAATACGTAAATTAATATTAAAAAAGTACATTTTTATTAGCACACCCTGTATTATAAATTTCTCAGAAAATTTCATTTTTAATAAAAGTTTCTAAATCCGATAAAATATTTAATTTAAGAAAAAAAATTATTAAAATATACATGGTGATTCAAAAAATGCGTAAATTAATATTAAAAAAGTACATTTTTATTAGCACACCCTGTATTATAAATTTCTCAGAAAATTTCATTTTTAATAAAAGTTTCTAAATCCGATAAAATATTTAATTAAGGAAAAAAAATTATTAAAATATACATGGTGATTCAAAAAATACGTAAATTAATATTAAAAAAGTATATTTTTATTAGCACACCCTGTATTATAAATTTCTCAGAAAATTTCATTTTTAATAAAAGTTTCTAAATCCGATAAAATATTTAATTTGAGAAAATAAATTATTAAAATATACATGGTGATTCAAAAAATACGTAAATTAATATTAAAAAAGTACATTTTTATTAGCACACCCTGTATTATTAATTTCTCGGAAAATTTCATTTTTAATAAAAGTTTCTAAATCCGATAAAATATTTAATTTGAGAAAAAAAATTATTAAAATATACATGGTGATTCAAAAAATACGTAAATTAATATAAAAAAAGTACATTTTTTATTAACACACCTTGTATAATAAATGTCCCCTTTTTTTCACTTAAATTAAAACGAAAATGTAATTTTTCTTCTTGAATTTTTTCACACTGTAATAAATTAGAAAAAAAACGCATTTTTAAAATTTTTTTTTTGAAAAAAAATGCATAATTGCTTTTTTATTCAATTTTTTTTTAATTTGAGATATCCAATTTTTTTATTTTTGAACAAAAATGTTTTTTCCCCCACGATTTACTTTCGTTTATATGCAACACTTCATACAACACTTCTGTATATATGGTTGCCTACCCTGTAAATAATTTAACACGTATATTTGTCACTTGTGTTGCCTATAGAATGATTCGTAATTGTTTTTTTCTTAAATTTATTGATTTTTACTAATTCGAGAAGAAAAAATGCATGATTGCTTTTGTTTTTTCTATTCAATATTAGATAAAGTAACAATGCATTTTTTCTATTGATTAATGTAATTTATTTTCAATGATTTGATTATAGGCAACACAAATTACATATTTACAATAATACGCCTACAGTTAGGCAACCAAATATACGGATTATTGATCTTAAGTCCTTTTAGTCTTTGCTTTTGCGCATGATTTTTGTTTACATATTTATTCTACATTATATTTATAATACAATGTCATTTGCCCTTGTTTAAATCTAAATAATATCGAAATTGGACGCTAATGATTATGGATTGAAAATGGCGGTGCATTGCATACTGTTAGCAGCGCCACCACTAGCGCCATCTATCAATTATTTCTGTAAAGTATCCGTTTTTATTAAAGTGTAATTTAGCGGGAAAAAATGCAATGTTGTTTTCTTTTAATTGAAGCGTGTAAAAGTAGTAGAAAGACCAAGACATATCTAGATAATTTACAGAAATGATTGATAGATGGCGATAGTGGTGGCGCTTCGAACAAAATTGAAGTATGCAACGCACCGCCATTTTCAATCCACAATCATTAGCTACCAACTTCGTTATTAGTAGTTAGATTTATACCGGATAAACGGCATTGTATTATTAATGTAACGTAGAATAAATACGTAAACAAAAATCATGCGCAGAAATAAAGACTAAAGGGCCTTAAGGTCAACACTACGTATATTTGGTTGCCTAACTCTTTGCGTATTATAATATACATGTAATTTGTGTTGCCTATAGACAAATCGTTGAAAATAAATTTCGTTGATCAATATAAAAATGCATTACTTTATCTAATATTAAATAAAAAAACAAAAGCTATAATGTATTTTTTCTTGTTATTTTGGAAACAGTAAAAATGTATTTTTTATTCTCGAATTTGTAAAAATCAATAAATTATAAAAATAGGAATCATCTATAGGCAACACAAATTACGGGTTTACAAAAAAACGCCAAGAGTTAGGCAACCAAATATACAGAGTGTTGTAAAAAGCGTTGCATACAGGCCACAATAGATATGGAAAAATAAATTTATCCAGAAACAATAAAAGATTTTTGATTGTATAAAAAACAAAGAAAAAAAAAACAAAAATACATTTTTCTAAATTCGAATAAAAAAAAACAATAATGCATTTTTCCACAGTTGAAATATTTTTATTAAAATATGAAAAAAACGCATTTTGTATTTTTTTTATTAATTAGAGAAAAAAAATTCATTTTTTCGTTTTTCTTTTCTTTTTTTTTTAATTCGAGGGAAAAATGCATTGTTGCTTTTTTTAAGTTTGATGAGAAAAAATGGAATTTTGTTTTGTTTTTTTTTTTAGTTGAAAAACAAAGCAATGTTAAATTTTTTTCATATTTAAAAGTAGAAAAAAACAACAATGCATTTTTAAATTATTAATCTTAATTTATTTTTGAGCCACCCTGTAACTTAAATTTAAAAGTATTTTTCTTATAATTTCTGTTTGTGTACTTAAAGTTTTACTCATATATATTTTTATTTAAAATTAAATTTTTTGATAAATTTATAATACAGGGTGTGCTAATAAAAATGTACTTTTTTAATATTATTTAACGTATTTTTTGAATCACCATGTATATTTTTAATATTTTTTTTATTGATTTAAATATTTCATTGGATTTAGAAACTTTTATTAAACATGAAATTTTCTGAGAAATATATAATACAGGGTGTGCTAATAAAAATGTACTTTTTTATTATTAATTTACGTATTTTTTGAATCACCATGTATATTTTTAATATTTTTTTTTTGGATTTAAATATTTTATTAGATTTAGAAACTTTTATTAAAAATGAAATTTTCTGAGACATTTATAATACAGGGTGTGCAAATAAAAATGTACTTTTTTAATATTAATTTACGTATTTTTTGAATCACCATGTATATTTTTAATATTTTTTTAATGGATTTAAATATTTTATTAGATTTAGAAACTTTTATTAAAAATGAAATTTTCTGAGACATTTATAATACAGGGTGTGCTAATAAAAATGTACTTTTTTATTATTAATCTACGTATTTTTTGAATCACCATGTATATTTTTAATATTTTTTTTATTGTTTTAAATATTTTATTGGATTTAGAAACTTTTAATAAAACTGAAATTTTCTGAGAAATTTATAATACAGGGTGTGCAAATAAAAATGTACTTTTTTAATATTATTTAACGTATTTTTTGAATCACCATGTATATTTTTAATATTTTTTTATTGCTTTAAATATTTTATTGGATTTAGAAACTTTTATTAAAAATGAAATTTTCTGAGTAATTTATAATACAGGGTGTGCAAATAAAAATGTACTTTTTTAATATTAATTTACGTATTTTTTGAATCACCATGTATATTTTTAATATTTTTTTTCTCGATTTAAATATTTTATCAGATTTAGAAACTTTTAATAAAACTGAAATTTTCTGAGAAATTTATAATACAGGGTGTGCAAATAAAAATGTACTTTTTTAATATTAATTAACGTATTTTTTGAATCACCATGTATATTTTTAATATTTTTTTTTGGATTTAAATATTTTATTGGATTTGGAAACTTTTATTAAAAATGAAATTTTCTGTGAAATTTATAATACAGGGTGTACTAATAAAAATGTACTTTATTAATATTAATTTACGTATTTTTTGAATCACCATGTATATTTTTAATATTTTTTTAATGGATTTAAATATTTTATTAGATTTAGAAACTTTTATTAAAAATGAAATTTTCTGAGACATTTATAATACAGGGTGTGCTAATAAAAATGTACTTTTTTATTATTAATCTACGTATTTTTTGAATCACCATGTATATTTTTAATATTTTTTTTTTGGATTTAAATATTTTATTGGATTTAGAAACTTTTATTAAAAATGAAATTTTCTGTGAAATTTATAATACAGGGTGTGCAAATAAAAATGTACTTTTTTAATATTAATTAATGTATTTTTTGAATCACCATGTATATTTTTAATATTTTTTTTATTGTTTTAAATATTTTATTGGATTTAAAAACTTTTATCAAAAATGAAATTTTCTGAGAAATTTATAATACAGGGTGTGCAAATAAAAATGTACTTTTTTAATATTATTTAACGTATTTTTTGAATCACCATGTATATTTTTAATATTTTTTTATTGATTTAAATATTTTATTGGATTTAGAAACTTTTATTAAAAATGAAATTTTCTGAGAAATTTATAATACAGGGTGTGCAAATAAAAATGTACTTTTTTAATATTAATTTACGTATTTTTTGAATCACCATGTATATTTTTAATATTTTTTTAATGGATTTAAATATTTTATTAGATTTAGAAACTTTTATTAAAAATGAAATTTTCTGAGAAATTTATAATACAGGGTGTGCTAATAAAAATGTACTTTTTTAATATTAATTAATGTATTTTTTGAATCACCATGTATATTTTTAATATTTTTTTTATTGTTTTAAATATTTTATTGGATTTAGAAACTTTTATCAAAAATGAAATTTTCTGAGAAATTTATAATACAGGGTGTGCAAATAAAAATGTACTTTTTTAATATTATTTAACGTATTTTTTGAATCACCATGTATATTTTTAATATTTTTTTATTGATTTAAATATTTTATTGGATTTAGAAACTTTTATTAAAAATGAAATTTTCTGAGAAATTTATAATACAGGGTGTGCAAATAAAAATGTACTTTTTTAATATTAATTTACGTATTTTTTGAATCACCATGTATATTTTTAATATTTTTTTAATGGATTTAAATATTTTATTAGATTTAGAAACTTTTATTAAAAATGAAATTTTCTGAGACATTTATAATACAGGGTGTGCTAATAAAAATGTACTTTTTTATTATTAATCTACGTATTTTTTGAATCACCATGTATATTTTTAATATTTTTTTTTTGGATTTAAATATTTTATTGGATTTAGAAACTTTTATTAAAAATGAAATTTTCTGTGAAATTTATAATACAGGGTGTGCAAATAAAAATGTACTTTTTTAATATTAATTAATGTATTTTTTGAATCACCATGTATATTTTTAATATTTTTTTTATTGTTTTAAATATTTTATTGGATTTAGAAACTTTTATCAAAAATGAAATTTTCTGAGAAATTTATAATACAGGGTGTGCAAATAAAAATGTACTTTTTTAATATTATTTAACGTATTTTTTGAATCACCATGTATATTTTTAATATTTTTTTATTGATTTAAATATTTTATTGGATTTAGAAACTTTTATTAAAAATGAAATTTTCTGAGAAATTTATAATACAGGGTGTGCTAATAAAAATGTACTTTTTTAATATTAATTAATGTATTTTTTGAATCACCATGTATATTTTTAATATTTTTTTTATTGTTTTAAATATTTTATTGGATTTAGAAACTTTTATCAAAAATGAAATTTTCTGAGAAATTTATAATACAGGGTGTGCAAATAAAAATGTACTTTTTTAATATTATTTAACGTATTTTTTGATTCACCATGTATATTTTTAATATTTTTTTATTGATTTAAATATTTTATTGGATTTAGAAACTTTTATTAAAAATGAAATTTTCTGAGAAATTTATAATACAGGGTGTGCTAATAAAAATGTACTTTTTTAATATTAATTAATGTATTTTTTGAATCACCATGTATATTTTTAATATTTTTTTTATTGTTTTAAATATTTTATTGGATTTAGAAACTTTTATCAAAAATGAAATTTTCTGAGAAATTTATAATACAGGGTGTGCAAATAAAAATGTACTTTTTTAATATTATTTAACGTATTTTTTGAATCACCATGTATATTTTTAATATTTTTTTATTGATTTAAATATTTTATTGGATTTAGAAACTTTTATCAAAAATGAAATTTTCTGTGAAATTTATAATACAGAGTGTGCAAATAAAAATGTACTTTTTTAATATTAATTAACGTATTTTTTGAATCACCATGTATATTTGTAAAAATTTTTTATTGCTTTAAATATTTTATCGGATTTAGAAACTTTTATTAACAATGAAATTTTCCGAGAAATTAATAATACAGGGTGTGCAAATAAAAATGTACTTTTTTAATATTAATTAACGTGTTTTTTGAATCACCATGTATATTTTTAATATTTTTTTTATTGATTTAAATATTTTATCGGATTTAGAAACTTTTCTTAAAAATGAAATTTTCTGAGAAATTTATAATACAGGGTGTGCTAATAAAAATGTACTTTTTTAATATTAATTAATGTATTTTTTGAATCACCATGTATATTTTTAATATTTTTTTTATTGTTTTAAATATTTTATCGGATTTAGAAACTTTTATTAAAAATGAAATTTTCCGAGAAATTAATAATACAGGGTGTGCAAATAAAAAAGTACTTTTTTAATATTATTTAACGTATTTTTTGAATCACCATGTATATTTCTAATATTTTTTTTATTGCTTTAAATATTTTATCGGATTTAGAAACTTTTATTAAAATTGAAATTTTCCGAGAAATTAATAATACAGGGTGTACTAATAAAAATGTACTTTTTTAATATTAATTAACGTATTTTTTGAATCACCATGTATATTTGTAAAATTTTTTTATTGCTTTAAATATTTTATCGGATTTAGAAACTTTTATTAAAAATGAAATTTTCTGTGAAATTTATAATACAGGGTGTGCTAATAAAAATGTACTTTTTTAATATTAATTTACGTATTTTTTGAATCACCATGTATATTTTTAACAAAATTTTCCTAATTAAAATAATGCATACTGTATACATACAATAACAAACTATAAAGATTTTTTATGAAAATTAAAAAAATCGTTTATATTTAATTTTCTAATTTTTTTTTAAAAATCAAAAAAATTGCAATTTTTTTTTTTCGTCTTTTTTCAATAAAATCAAGGTTACTGTCAGGATGTGACCTACATTAAAATAAAATTACGAGTTGGCGTGGATCTATCTAATCAAATAAATGATAAATAAAATACTGTTCTATGTAATTCATAATTTATTAATTTAATTAAAAATATACAGGATGAGCCAAAAAATTCATTAATTAATATTTGAAAAGTACGTTTCTATTAGCACACCCCGTAATATAAATTTCTCAGAAAATTTCATTTAAATTAAAAGTTTCTAAATCCGATAAAATATTTAAATAAAGACAAAAAAATATTAAAAATATACATGGTGATTCAAAAAATACGTAAATTAATATTAATAAAGTATATTTTTATTAGCACACCCTGTATTATAAATTTCTCAGAAAATTTCATTTTTAATAAAAGTTTCTAAATTTAATGAAATATTTAAATCCATAAAAAAAATGTGAAAAATATACAAGGTGATTCAAAAAATACGTAAATTAATATTAATAAAGTACATTTTTATTAGTACACCCTGTATTATAAATTTCACAGAAAATTTCATTTTTAATAAAAGTTTCTAAATTTAATGAAATATTTAAATCCATAAAAAAAATGTGAAAAATATACAAGGTGATTCAAAAAATACGTAAATTAATATTAATAAAGTACATTTTTATTAGTACACCCTGTATTATAAATTTCTCAGAAAATTTCATTTTTAATAAAAGTTTCTAAATCCGATAAAATATTTAATTTAAGAAAAAAAATTATTAAAATATACATGGTGATGCAAAAAATATGTAAATTAATATTAAAAAAGTACATTTTTATTAGCACACCCTGTATTATAAATTTCTCAGAAAATTTCATTTTTAAGAAAAGTTTCTAAATCCAATGAAATATTTAAATCAATAAAAAAAATATTAAAAATATACATGGTGATTCAAAAAATACGTAAATTAATATTAATAAAGTACATTTTTATTAGTACACCCTGTATTATAAATTTCACAGAAAATTTCATTTTTAATAAAAGTTTCTAAATTTAATGAAATATTTAAATCCATAAAAAAAATGTGAAAAATATACAAGGTGATTCAAAAAATACGTAAATTAATATTAAAAAAGTACATTTTTATTAGTACACCCTGTATTATAAATTTCTCAGAAAATTTCATTTTTAAGAAAAGTTTCTAAATCCAATGAAACATTTAAATCAATAAAAAAAATATTAAAAATATACATGGTGATTCAAAAAATACGTAAATTAATATTAATAAAGTACATTTTTATTAGTACACCCTGTATTATAAATTTCACAGAAAATTTCATTTTTAATAAAAGTTTCTAAATTTAATGAAATATTTAAATCCATAAAAAAAATGTGAAAAATATACAAGGTGATTCAAAAAATACGTAAATTAATATTAAAAAAGTACATTTTTATTAGTACACCCTGTATTATAAATTTCTCAGAAAATTTCATTTTTAATAAAAGTTTCTAAATCCAATGAAATATTTAAATCAATAAAAAAAATATTAAAAATATACATGGTGATTCAAAAAATACGTTAATTAATATTAAAAAAGTACATTTTTATTTGCACACCCTGTATTATAAATTTCTCAGAAAATTTCATTTTTAATAAAAGTTTCTAAATCTAATAAAATATTTAAATCAATAAAAAAAATATTAAAAATATACATGGTGATTCAAAAAATACGTTAATTAATATTAAAAAAGTACATTTTTATTAGCACACCCTGTAATATAAATTTCTCAGAAAATTTCATTTTTAATAAAAGTTTCTAAATCTAATAAAATATTTAAATCAATAAAAAAAATATTAAAAATATACATGGTGAATCAAAAAATACGTTAATTAATATTAAAAAAGTACATTTTTATTTGCACACCCTGTATTATAAATTTCTCAGAAAATTTCATTTTTAATAAAAGTTTCTAAATCTAATAAAATATTTAAATCAATAAAAAAAATATTAAAAATATACATGGTGATTCAAAAAATACGTTAATTAATATTAAAAAAGTACATTTTTATTAGCACACCCTGTAATATAAATTTCTCAGAAAATTTCATTTTTAATAAAAGTTTCTAAATCTAATAAAATATTTAAATCAATAAAAAAAATATTAAAAATATACATGGTGATTCAAAAAATACGTTAATTAATATTAAAAAAGTACATTTTTATTAGTACACCCTGTATTATAAATTTCTCAGAAAATTTTATAATTAATAAAAGTTTCTAAATCTAATAAAATATTTAAATCAATAAAAAAAATATTAAAAATATACATGGTGATTCAAAAAATACGTAAATTAATATTAATAAAGTACATTTTTATTAATACACCCTGTATTATAAATTTCACAGAAAATTTCATTTTTAATAAAAGTTTCTAAATTTAATGAAATATTTAAATCCATAAAAAAAATGTGAAAAATATACAAGGTGATTCAAAAAATACGTAAATTAATATTAAAAAAGTACATTTTTATTAGTACACTCTGTATTATAAATTTCTCAGAAAATTTCATTTTTAATAAAAGTTTCTAAATCTAATAAAATATTTAAATCAATAAAAAAAATATTAAAAATATACATGGTGATTCAAAAAATACGTTAATTAATATTAAAAAAGTACATTTTTATTAGTACACCCTGTATTATAAATTTCTCAGAAAATTTCATTTTTAATAAAAGTTTCTAAATCCGGTAAAATATTTAAATCAATAAAAAAAATATTAAAAATATACATGGTGATTCAAAAAATACGTAAATTAATATTAATAAAGTACATTTTTATTAGTACACCCTGTATTATAAATTTCACAGAAAATTTCATTTTTAATAAAAGTTTCTAAATTTAATGAAATATTTAAATCCATAAAAAAAATGTGAAAAATATACAAGGTGATTCAAAAAATACGTAAATTAATATTAAAAAAGTACATTTTTATTAGTACACCCTGTATTATAAATTTCTCAGAAAATTTCATTTTTAATAAAAGTTTCTAAATCCAATGAAATATTTAAATCAATAAAAAAAATATTAAAAATATACATGGTGATTCAAAAAATACGTTAATTAATATTAAAAAAGTACATTTTTATTTGCACACCCTGTATTATAAATTTCTCAGAAAATTTCATTTTTAATAAAAGTTTCTAAATCTAATAAAATATTTAAATCAATAAAAAAAATATTAAAAATATACATGGTGATTCAAAAAATACGTTAATTAATATTAAAAAAGTACATTTTTATTAGCACACCCTGTAATATAAATTTCTCAGAAAATTTCATTTTTAATAAAAGTTTCTAAATCTAATAAAATATTTAAATCAATAAAAAAAATATTAAAAATATACATGGTGAATCAAAAAATACGTTAATTAATATTAAAAAAGTACATTTTTATTTGCACACCCTGTATTATAAATTTCTCAGAAAATTTCATTTTTAATAAAAGTTTCTAAATCTAATAAAATATTTAAATCAATAAAAAAAATATTAAAAATATACATGGTGATTCAAAAAATACGTTAATTAATATTAAAAAAGTACATTTTTATTAGCACACCCTGTAATATAAATTTCTCAGAAAATTTCATTTTTAATAAAAGTTTCTAAATCTAATAAAATATTTAAATCAATAAAAAAAATATTAAAAATATACATGGTGATTCAAAAAATACGTTAATTAATATTAAAAAAGTACATTTTTATTAGTACACCCTGTATTATAAATTTCTCAGAAAATTTTATAATTAATAAAAGTTTCTAAATCTAATAAAATATTTAAATCAATAAAAAAAATATTAAAAATATACATGGTGATTCAAAAAATACGTAAATTAATATTAATAAAGTACATTTTTATTAGTACACCCTGTATTATAAATTTCACAGAAAATTTCATTTTTAATAAAAGTTTCTAAATTTAATGAAATATTTAAATCCATAAAAAAAATGTGAAAAATATACAAGGTGATTCAAAAAATACGTAAATTAATATTAAAAAAGTACATTTTTATTAGTACACTCTGTATTATAAATTTCTCAGAAAATTTCATTTTTAATAAAAGTTTCTAAATCTAATAAAATATTTAAATCAATAAAAAAAATATTAAAAATATACATGGTGATTCAAAAAATACGTTAATTAATATTAAAAAAGTACATTTTTATTAGTACACCCTGTATTATAAATTTCTCAGAAAATTTCATTTTTAATAAAAGTTTCTAAATCCGGTAAAATATTTAAATCAATAAAAAAAATATTAAAAATATACATGGTGATTCAAAAAATACGTAAATTAATATTAATAAAGTACATTTTTATTAGTACACCCTGTATTATAAATTTCACAGAAAATTTCATTTTTAATAAAAGTTTCTAAATTTAATGAAATATTTAAATCCATTAAAAAAAATGTTAAAAATATACAAGGTGATTCAAAAAATACGTAAATTAATATTAATAAAGTACATTTTTATTAGTACACCCTGTATTATAAATTTCTCAGAAAATTTAATTTTTAATAAAAGTTTCTAAATTTAATGAAATATTTAAATCCATTAAAAAAAATGTTAAAAATATACAAGGTGATTCAAAAAATACGTAAATTAATATTAATAAAGTACATTTTTATTAGTACACCCTGTATTATAAATTTCTCAGAAAATTTAATTTTTAATAAAAGTTTATAAATCTAATAAAATATTTAAATCAATAAAAAAAATATTAAAAATATACAAGGTGATTCAAAAAATACGTAAATTAATATTAAAAAAGTTCGTTTTTATTAGCACACCAAAATTGATAAAAATAATAATAATATACAGGGTGATTAAAAATACGTAAATTAAAAAAAATAAAAAATTAATTATAAAATTCCATTATTAACAATTTTTTCCAAATTATATAATAGTTATTAAAAAAAAAATAAATAACATACAGAGTGATAAAATTAAATTATAATTATTTTTACAAAAAAAAAATCGTTTTGTAAAATAAAAAAATATATATAAGTGATATAAAATTTTATATAATTATTAATAATTTCATTCAATAAAATAAATTATCACTATATCCATGGGTAAGAGGAGTGGAAGGGGTAAATAGATAAATTCGCGAATGACGTCATATACACTTAAACACAATCTACGTGGGCCATGAATGGAAATTTATCAGCATAAAATTTGTGCCATTTTTTTTATTATATAAATAAATTGTGTCTCTATAAATGATAATGGAAAAAATAAAAAATCAGACCGAGATTAAAATTATTACACGGGCGCTCGTGTGGGTGGGAAATAGAGAGGATGTTGAATATATCTGATAAAAAAATGGCTTCCTTTTATTTTTACTCTTCCGGTGATGCTCTTTTTTCAATTATTTTTCTATATTTAATAAAAATTTTAGCGAAAAAAATTAAATAAACCGATTTTTTGTCTTTTTTTTTTAAATTAAGGACAAACAATACATTTTAGTGCAAAATGTTCTAGAATAAATTTTTAGAGCATAAAATTTTCTACAATTTTTGTCTTAAACTTTTTCCAAAATATCAAATATTTGCTATACTAGAGGGCGCGCAAAACATAAACATGTAAGTTTTTCACAGTTTTTCCAAATTTTAAGGACAAATAATACACTTTAGTGAAAAATGTTTTAGTACAAATTTTTAGAGCATAAAATTTTCTACAATTTTTGTCTTAAACTTTTTCCAAAATATCAAATATTTGCTATACTAGAGGGCGCGCAAAACATAAACATGTAAGTTTTTCACAGTTTTTCCAAATTTTAAGGACAAATAATACACTTTGGTGAAAAATGTTCTAGTACAAATTTTTAGAGCATAAAATTTTCTACAATTTTTGTCTTAAACTTTTTCCAAAATATCAAATATTTGCTATACTAGAGGGCGCGCAAAACATAAACATGTAAGTTTTTCACAGTTTTTCCAAATTTTAAGAACAAAAAATACACTTTAGTACAAAATGTTCTAGTACAAATTTTTAGAGCATAAAATTTTCTACAAGTTTTGTATTAAACTTTTTCCAAAATTATAAATAGTTGCGCTACTAGAGGGCGCGCAAAACATAAGCATGTAAGTTTTTTACAGTTTTTCCAAATTTTAAGGACAAAAAATACACTTTAGTACAAAATGTTCTAGTACATATTTTTAGAGCATAAAATTTTCTACAATTTTTGTATTAAACTTTTTCCAAAATATCAAATATTTGCGCTACTAGAGGGCGCACAAAACATAAGCATATAAGTTTTTCGCAGTTTTTTAAAATTTTGAGGACAAAAAATACACTTTAGTACAAAATATTCTAGTACAAATTTATAGAGCATAAAATTTTCTACAATTTTTGTATTAAACTTTTTCCAAAATATCAAATATTTGCGCTACTTGAGGGCGCACAAAACATAAGCATATAAGTTTTTCGCAGTTTTTTGAAATTTTGAGGACAAAAAATACACTTTAGTACAAAATGTTCTAGTACAAATTTTTAGAGCATAAAATTTTCTACAATTTTTGTCTTAAACTTTTTCCAAAATATCAAATATTTGCTATACTAGAGGGCGCGCAAAACATAAACATGTAAGTTTTTCACAGTTTTTCCAAATTTTAAGGACAAATAATACACTTTAGTGAAAAATGTTCTAGTACAAATTTTTAGAGCATAAAATTTTCTACAATTTTTGTCTTAAACTTTTTCCAAAATATCAAATATTTGCTATACTAGAGGGCGCGCAAAACATAAACATGTAAGTTTTTCACAGTTTTTCCAAATTTTAAGGACAAATAATACACTTTAGTGAAAAATGTTCTAGTACAAATTTTTAGAGCATAAAATTTTCTACAAGTTTTGTATTAAACTTTTTCCAAAATTATAAATAGTTGCGCTACTAGAGGGCGCGCAAAACATAAGCATGTAAGTTTTTTACAGTTTTTCCAAATTTTAAGGACAAAAAATACACTTTAGTACAAAATGTTCTAGTACAAATTTTTAGAGCATAAAATTTTCTACAATTTTTGTCTTAAACTTTTTCCAAAATATCAAATATTTGCTATACTAGAGGGCGCGCAAAACATAAACATGTAAGTTTTTCACAGTTTTTCCAAATTTTAAGGACAAATAATACACTTTAGTGAAAAATGTTCTAGTACAAATTTTTAGAGCATAAAATTTTCTACAATTTTTGTCTTAAACTTTTTCCAAAATATCAAATATTTGCTATACTAGAGGGCGCGCAAAACATAAACATGTAAGTTTTTCACAGTTTTTCCAAATTTTAAGGACAAATAATACACTTTAGTGAAAAATGTTCTAGTACAAATTTTTAGAGCATAAAATTTTCTACAAGTTTTGTATTAAACTTTTTCCAAAATTATAAATAGTTGCGCTACTAGAGGGCGCACAAAACATAAGCATATAAGTTTTTCGCAGTTTTTTGAAATTTTGAGGACAAAAAATACACTTTAGTACAAAATGTTCTAGTACAAATTTATAGAGCATAAAATTTTCTACAATTTTTGTCTTAAACTTTTTCCAAAATATCAAATATTTGCGCTACTAGAGGGCGCGCAAAACATAATCATGTAAGTTTTTCACAGTTTTTCCAAATTTTGAGGACAAAAAATACACTTTAGTACAAAATGTTCTAGTACAAATTTATAGAGCATAAAATTTTCTACAATTTTTGTATTAAACTTTTTCCAAACTATCAAATATTTGCGCTACTAGAGGGCGCACAAAACATGAGCATATAAGTTTTTCGCAGTTTTTCTAAATTTTAAGGACAAAAAATACACTTTAGTACAAAATGTTCTGGTACAAATTTTTAGAGCATAAAATTTTCTACAATTTTTGTATTAAACTTTTTAGAAAATTTCAAATATTTGCGCTACTAGAGGGCGCGCAAAACATAAACATGTAAGTTTTTCACAGTTTTTCCAAATTTTAAGGACAAATAATACACTTTAGTACAAAATGTTCTGGTACAAATTTTTAGAGCATAAAATTTTCTACAATTTTTGTATTAAACTTTTTCCAAAATATCAAATATTTGCGCTACTAGAGGGCGCGCAAAACATAAGCATGTAAGTTTTTCACAGTTTTTCCAAATTTTAAGGACAAAAAATTCACTTTAGTACAAAATGTTCTAGTACAAATTTTTAGAGCATAAAATTTTCTACAATTTTTGTCTTAAACTTTTTCCAAAATATCAAATATTTGCTCTACTAGAGGGCGCGCAAAACATAAACATGTAAGTGTTTCACAGTTTTTCCAAATTTTAAGGACAAATAATACACTTTAGTGAAAAATGTTCTAGTACAAATTTTTAGAGCATAAAATTTTCTACAATTTTTGTCTTAAACTTTTTAGAAAATTTCAAATATTTGCGCTACTAGAGGGCGCGCAAAACATAAGCATGTAAGTTTTTCACAGTTTTTCCAAATTTTAAGGACAAATAATACACTTTAGTACAAAATGTTCTGGTACAAATTTTTAGAGCATAAAATTTTCTACAATTTTTGTATTAAACTTTTTCCAAAATATCAAATATTTGCGCTACTAGAGGGCGCGCAAAACATAAGCATGTAAGTTTTTCCAAATTTTAAGGACAAAAAATACACTTTAGTACAAAATGTTCTAGTACAAATTTTTAGAGCATAGAATTTTCTACAATTTTTGTATGAAACTTTTTCCAAAATTTTAAATATTTGCGCTACTAGAGGGCGCGCAAAACATAAGCATGTAAGTTTTTCACAGTTTTTCCAAATTTTAAGGACAAAAAATACACTTTAGTGAAAAATGTTCTAGTACAAATTTTTAGAGCATAGAATTTTCTACAATTTTTGTATTAAACTTTTTCCAAAATATCAAATATTTGCGCTAATAGAGGGCACGCAAAACATAAGCATGTAAGTTTTTCACAGTTTTTCCAAATTTTAAGGACAAAAAATACACTTTAGTGAAAAATGCTCTAGTACAAATTTTTAGAGCATAAAATTTTCTACAATTATTGTATTAAACTTTTTCCAAAATATCAAATATTTGCGCTACTAGAGGGCGCGCAAAACATAATCATGTAAGTTTTTCACAGTTTTTCCAAATTTTAAGGACAAATAATACACTTTAGTGAAAAATGTTCTAGTACAAATTTTTAGAGCATAAAATTTTCTACAATTTTTGTCTTAAACTTTTTCCAAAATATCAAATATTTGCTATACTAGAGGGCGCGCAAAACATAAACATGTAAGTTTTTCACAGTTTTTCCAAATTTTAAGGACAAATAATACACTTTAGTGAAAAATGTTCTAGTACAAATTTTTAGAGCATAAAATTTTCTACAATTTTTGTCTTAAACTTTTTCCAAAATATCAAATATTTGCTATACTAGAGGGCGCGCAAAACATAAACATGTAAGTTTTTCACAGTTTTTCCAAATTTTAAGGACAAATAATACACTTTAGTGAAAAATGTTCTAGTACAAATTTTTAGAGCATAAAATTTTCTACAATTTTTGTCTTAAACTTTTTCCAAAATATCAAATATTTGCTATACTAGAGGGCGCGCAAAACATAAACATGTAAGTTTTTCACAGTTTTTCCAAATTTTAAGGACAAATAATACACTTTGGTGAAAAATGTTCTAGTACAAATTTTTAGAGCATAAAATTTTCTACAATTTTTGTCTTAAACTTTTTCCAAAATATCAAATATTTGCTATACTAGAGGGCGCGCAAAACATAAACATGTAAGTTTTTCACAGTTTTTCCAAATTTTAAGAACAAAAAATACACTTTAGTACAAAATGTTCTAGTACAAATTTTTAGAGCATAAAATTTTCTACAAGTTTTGTATTAAACTTTTTCCAAAATTATAAATAGTTGCGCTACTAGAGGGCGCGCAAAACATAAGCATGTAAGTTTTTTACAGTTTTTCCAAATTTTAAGGACAAAAAATACACTTTAGTACAAAATGTTCTAGTACATATTTTTAGAGCATAAAATTTTCTACAATTTTTGTATTAAACTTTTTCCAAAATATCAAATATTTGCGCTACTAGAGGGCGCACAAAACATAAGCATATAAGTTTTTCGCAGTTTTTTAAAATTTTGAGGACAAAAAATACACTTTAGTACAAAATATTCTAGTACAAATTTATAGAGCATAAAATTTTCTACAATTTTTGTATTAAACTTTTTCCAAAATATCAAATATTTGCGCTACTTGAGGGCGCACAAAACATAAGCATATAAGTTTTTCGCAGTTTTTTGAAATTTTGAGGACAAAAAATACACTTTAGTACAAAATGTTCTAGTACAAATTTATAGAGCATAAAATTTTCTACAATTTTTGTATTAAACTTTTTCCAAACTATCAAATATTTGCGCTACTAGAGGGCGCACAAAACATAAGCATATAAGTTTTTCGCAGTTTTTTGAAATTTTGAGGACAAAAAATACACTTTAGTACAAAATGTTCTAGTACAAATTTATACAGCATAAAATTTTCTACAATTTTTGTCTTAAACTTTTTCCAAAATATCAAATATTTGCGCTACTAGAGGGCGCGCAAAACATAATCATGTAAGTTTTTCACAGTTTTTCCAAATTTTGAGGACAAAAAATACACTTTAGTACAAAATGTTCTAGTACAAATTTATAGAGCATAAAATTTTCTACAATTTTTGTATTAAACTTTTTCCAAACTATCAAATATTTGCGCTACTAGAGGGCGCACAAAACATGAGCATATAAGTTTTTCGCAGTTTTTCTAAATTTTAAGGACAAAAAATACACTTTAGTACAAAATGTTCTAATACAAATTTATAGAGCATAAAATTTTCTACAATTTTTGTATTAAACTTTTTAGAAAATTTCAAATATTTGCGCTACTAGAGGGCGCGCAAAACATAAACATGTAAGTTTTTCACAGTTTTTCCAAATTTTAAGGACAAATAATACACTTTAGTACAAAATGTTCTGGTACAAATTTTTAGAGCATAAAATTTTCTACAATTTTTGTATTAAACTTTTTCCAAAATATCAAATATTTGCGCTACTAGAGGGCGCGCAAAACATAAGCATGTAAGTTTTTCACAGTTTTTCCAAATTTTAAGGACAAAAAATTCACTTTAGTACAAAATGTTCTAGTACAAATTTTTAGAGCATAAAATTTTCTACAATTTTTGTCTTAAACTTTTTCCAAAATATCAAATATTTGCTCTACTAGAGGGCGCGCAAAACATAAACATGTAAGTGTTTCACAGTTTTTCCAAATTTTAAGGACAAATAATACACTTTAGTACAAAATGTTCTGGTACAAATTTTTAGAGCATAAAATTTTCTACAATTTTTGTATTAAACTTTTTCCAAAATATCAAATATTTGCGCTACTAGAGGGCGCGCAAAACATAAGCATGTAAGTTTTTCCAAATTTTAAGGACAAAAAATACACTTTAGTACAAAATGTTCTAGTACAAATTTTTAGAGCATAGAATTTTCTACAATTTTTGTATGAAACTTTTTCCAAAATTTTAAATATTTGCGCTACTAGAGGGCGCGCAAAACATAAGCATGTAAGTTTTTCACAGTTTTTCCAAATTTTAAGGACAAAAAATACACTTTAGTGAAAAATGCTCTAGTACAAATTTTTAGAGCATAAAATTTTCTACAATTATTGTATTAAACTTTTTCCAAAATATCAAATATTTGCGCTACTAGAGGGCGCGCAAAACATAATCATGTAAGTTTTTCACAGTTTTTCCAAATTTTAAGGACAAATAATACACTTTAGTGAAAAATGTTCTACTACAAATTTTTAGAGCATAAAATTTTCTACAATTTTTGTATTAAACTTTTTCCAAAATATCAAATATTTGCGCTACTAGAGGGCGCGCAAAACATAAGCATGTAAGTTTTTCACAGTTTTTCCAAATTTTAAGGACAAAAAATACACTTTAGTGCAAAATGTTCTAGTACAAATTTTTAGAGCATAAAATTTTCTACAATTTTTGTCTTAATCTTTTTCCAAAATATCAAATATTTGCTATACTAGAGGGCGCGCAAAACATAAACATGTAAGTTTTTCACAGTTTTTTAAAATTTTAAGGACAAATAATACACTTTAGTGAAAAATGTTCTAGTACAAAATTTTTAGAGCATAAAATTTTCTACAATTTTTGTCTTAAACTTTTTCCAAAATATCAAATATTTGCTCTACTAGAGGGCGCGCAAAACATAAACATGTAAGTTTTTCACAGTTTTTCCAAATTTTAAGGACAAATAATACACTTTAGTACAAAATGTTTTACTACAAATTTTTAGAGCATAAAATTTTCTACAATTTTTGTATTAAACTTTTTCCAAAATATCAAATATTTGCGCTACTAGAGGGCGCGCAAAACATAAGCATGTAAGTTTTTCACAGTTTTTCCAAATTTTAAGGACAAAAAATACACTTTAGTGAAAAATGTTCTAGTACAAATTTTTAGAGCATAGAATTTTCTACAATTTTTGTATTAAACTTTTTCCAAAATATCAAATATTTGCGCTAATAGAGGGCACGCAAAACATAAGCATGTAAGTTTTTCACAGTTTTTCCAAATTTTAAGGACAAAAAATACACTTTAGTGAAAAATGCTCTAGCACAAATTTTTAGAGCATAAAATTTTCTACAATTATTGTATTAAACTTTTTCCAAAATATCAAATATTTGCGCTACTAGAGGGCGCGCAAAACATAATCATGTAAGTTTTTCACAGTTTTTCCAAATTTTAAGGACAAAAAATACACTTTAGTGCAAAATGTTCCAGTACAAATTTTTAGAGCATAAAATTTTCTACAATTTTTGTATGAAACTTTTTCCAAAATTTTAAATATTTGCGCTACTAGAGGGCGCGCAAAACATAAGCATGTAAGTTTTTCACAGTTTTTCCAAATTTTAAGGACAAAAAATACACTTTAGTGAAAAATGTTCTAGTACAAATTTTTAGAGCATAAAATTTTCTACAATTTTTGTCTTAAACTTTTTCCAAAATATCAAATATTTGCTATACTAGAGGGCGCGCAAAACATAAACATGTAAGTTTTTCACAGTTTTTTAAAATTTTAAGGACAAATAATACACTTTAGTGAAAAATGTTCTAGTACAAAATTTTTAGAGCATAAAATTTTCTACAATTTTTGTCTTAAACTTTTTCCAAAATATCAAATATTTGCTCTACTAGAGGGCGCGCAAAACATAAACATGTAAGTTTTTCACAGTTTTTCCAAATTTTAAGGACAAATAATACACTTTAGTACAAAATGTTCTACTACAAATTTTTAGAGCATAAAATTTTCTACAATTTTTGTATTAAACTTTTTCCAAAATATCAAATATTTGCGCTACTAGAGGGCGCGCAAAACATAAGCATGTAAGTTTTTCACAGTTTTTCCAAATTTTAAGGACAAATAATACACTTTAGTACAAAATGTTCTACTACAAATTTTTAGAGCATAAAATTTTCTACAATTTTTGTATTAAACTTTTTCCAAAATATCAAATATTTGCGCTACTAGAGGGCGCGCAAAACATAAGCATGTAAGTTTTTCACAGTTTTTCCAAATTTTAAGGACAAATAATACACTTTAGTGAAAAATGTTCTAGTACAAAATTTTTAGAGCATAAAATTTTCTACAATTTTTGTCTTAAACTTTTTCCAAAATATCAAATATTTGCTCTACTAGAGGGCGCGCAAAACATAAACATGTAAGTTTTTCACAGTTTTTCCAAATTTTAAGGACAAATAATACACTTTAGTACAAAATGTTCTACTACAAATTTTTAGAGCATAAAATTTTCTACAATTTTTGTATTAAACTTTTTCCAAAATATCAAATATTTGCGCTACTAGAGGGCGCGCAAAACATAAGCATGTAAGTTTTTCACAGTTTTTCCAAATTTTAAGGACAAAAAATACACTTTAGTGCAAAATGTTCCAGTACAAATTTTTAGAGCATAAAATTTTCTACAATTTTTGTATGAAACTTTTTCCAAAATTTTAAATATTTGCGCTACTAGAGGGCGCGCAAAACATAAGCATGTAAGTTTTTCACAGTTTTTCCAAATTTTAAGGACAAAAAATACACTTTAGTGCAAAATGTTCTAGTACAAATTTTTAGAGCATAAAATTTTCTACAATTTTTGTCTTAATCTTTTTCCAAAATATCAAATATTTGCTATACTAGAGGGCGCGCAAAACATAAACATGTAAGTTTTTCACAGTTTTTTAAAATTTTAAGGACAAATAATACACTTTAGTGAAAAATGTTCTAGTACAAAATTTTTAGAGCATAAAATTTTCTACAATTTTTGTCTTAAACTTTTTCCAAAATATCAAATATTTGCTCTACTAGAGGGCGCGCAAAACATAAACATGTAAGTTTTTCACAGTTTTTCCAAATTTTAAGGACAAATAATACACTTTAGTACAAAATGTTTTACTACAAATTTTTAGAGCATAAAATTTTCTACAATTTTTGTATTAAACTTTTTCCAAAATATCAAATATTTGCGCTACTAGAGGGCGCGCAAAACATAAGCATGTAAGTTTTTCACAGTTTTTCCAAATTTTAAGGACAAAAAATACACTTTAGTGAAAAATGTTCTAGTACAAATTTTTAGAGCATAGAATTTTCTACAATTTTTGTATTAAACTTTTTCCAAAATATCAAATATTTGCGCTAATAGAGGGCACGCAAAACATAAGCATGTAAGTTTTTCACAGTTTTTCCAAATTTTAAGGACAAAAAATACACTTTAGTGAAAAATGCTCTAGCACAAATTTTTAGAGCATAAAATTTTCTACAATTATTGTATTAAACTTTTTCCAAAATATCAAATATTTGCGCTACTAGAGGGCGCGCAAAACATAATCATGTAAGTTTTTCACAGTTTTTCCAAATTTTAAGGACAAAAAATACACTTTAGTGCAAAATGTTCCAGTACAAATTTTTAGAGCATAAAATTTTCTACAATTTTTGTATGAAACTTTTTCCAAAATTTTAAATATTTGCGCTACTAGAGGGCGCGCAAAACATAAGCATGTAAGTTTTTCACAGTTTTTCCAAATTTTAAGGACAAAAAATACACTTTAGTGAAAAATGTTCTAGTACAAATTTTTAGAGCATAAAATTTTCTACAATTTTTGTCTTAAACTTTTTCCAAAATATCAAATATTTGCTATACTAGAGGGCGCGCAAAACATAAACATGTAAGTTTTTCACAGTTTTTTAAAATTTTAAGGACAAATAATACACTTTAGTGAAAAATGTTCTAGTACAAAATTTTTAGAGCATAAAATTTTCTACAATTTTTGTCTTAAACTTTTTCCAAAATATCAAATATTTGCTCTACTAGAGGGCGCGCAAAACATAAACATGTAAGTTTTTCACAGTTTTTCCAAATTTTAAGGACAAATAATACACTTTAGTACAAAATGTTCTACTACAAATTTTTAGAGCATAAAATTTTCTACAATTTTTGTATTAAACTTTTTCCAAAATATCAAATATTTGCGCTACTAGAGGGCGCGCAAAACATAAGCATGTAAGTTTTTCACAGTTTTTCCAAATTTTAAGGACAAATAATACACTTTAGTGAAAAATGTTCTACTACAAATTTTTAGAGCATAAAATTTTCTACAATTTTTGTATTAAACTTTTTCCAAAATATCAAATATTTGCGCTACTAGAGGGCGCGCAAAACATAAGCATGTAAGTTTTTCACAGTTTTTCCAAATTTTAAGGACAAAAAATACACTTTAGTGCAAAATGTTCTAGTACAAATTTTTAGAGCATAAAATTTTCTACAATTTTTGTCTTAATCTTTTTCCAAAATATCAAATATTTGCTATACTAGAGGGCGCGCAAAACATAAACATGTAAGTTTTTCACAGTTTTTCCAAATTTTAAGGACAAATAATACACTTTAGTGAAAAATGTTCTAGTACAAATTTTTAGAGCATAAAATTTTCTACAATTTTTGTCTTAAACTTTTTCCAAAATATCAAATATTTGCTATACTAGAGGGCGCGCAAAACATAAACATGTAAGTTTTTCACAGTTTTTCCAAATTTTAAGGACAAATAATACACTTTAGTGAAAAATGTTCTAGTACAAATTTTTAGAGCATAAAATTTTCTACAATTTTTGTCTTAAACTTTTTCCAAAATATCAAATATTTGCTCTACTAGAGGGCGCGCAAAACATAAACATGTAAGTTTTTCACAGTTTTTCCAAATTTTAAGGACAAATAATACACTTTAGTACAAAATGTTCTACTACAAATTTTTAGAGCATAAAATTTTCTACAATTTTTGTATTAAACTTTTTCCAAAATATCAAATATTTGCGCTAATAGAGGGCGCGCAAAACATAAGCATGTAAGTTTTTCAGTTTTTCCAAATTTTAAGGACAAAAAATACACTTTAGTGAAAAATGTTCTGGTACAAATTTTTAGAGCATAAAATTTTCTACAATTATTGTATTAAACTTTTTCCAAAATATCAAATATTTGCGCTACTAGAGGGCGCGCAAAACATAATCATGTAAGTTTTTCACAGTTTTTCCAAATTTTAAGGACAAAAAATACACTTTAGTGCAAAATGTTACAGTACAAATTTTTAGAGCATAAAATTTTCTACAATTTTTGTATAAAACTTTTTCCAAAATATCAAATAGTTGCGCTACTAGAGGGCGCGCAAAACATAAGCATGTAAGTTTTTCACAGTTTTTCCAAATTTTAAAGACAAAAAATACACTTTAGTGCAAAATGTTTTAGTACAAATTTTTAGAGTATAAAATTTTCTACAATTTTTGTATGAAACTTTTTCCAAAATTTCAAATAATTGCGCTACTAGAGGGCGCGCAAAACATAAGCATGTAAGTTTTTCACAGTTTTTCGAAATTTTAAGGACAAAAAATACACTTTAGTACAAAATGTTCTAGTACAAATTTTTAGAACATAAAATTTTCTACAATTTTTGTATTAAACTTTTTCCAAAATATCAAATAATTGCGCTACTAGAGGGCGCGCCAAACATAAGCATGTAAGTTTTTCACAGTTTTTCCAAATTTTAAGGACAAAAAATACACTTTAGTGCAAAATGTTCTAGTACAAATTTTTAGAGTATAAAATTTTCTACAATTTTTGTATGAAACTTTTTCCAAAATTTCAAATAATTGCGCTACTAGAGGGCGCGCAAAACATAAGTATGTAAGTTTTTCACAGTTTTTCCAAATTTTATGGACAAAAAATACACTTTAGTACAAAATGTTCTAGTACAAATTTATAGAGCATAAAATTTTCTACAATTTTTGTATTAAACTTTTTCCAAAATATCAGATATTTGCGCTACTAGAGGGCGCACAAAACATAAGCATGTAAGTTTTTCACAGTTTTTCCAAATTTTAAGGACAAAAAATACACTTTAGTACAAAATGTTCTAGTACAAATTTTTAGAGCATAAAATTTTCTACAATTTTTGTATTAAACTTTTTCCAAAATTTCAAATATTTGCGCTACTAGAGGGCGCGCAAAATATAAGCATGTAAGTTTTTTACAGTTTTTCCAAATTTCAAGGACAAAAAATACACTTTAGTGAAAAATGTTCTAGTAAAAATTTTTAGAGCATTAAATTTTGTACAATTTTTGTATTAAACTTTTTCCAAAATATCAAATATTTGCGCTACTAGAGGGCGCGCAAAACATAAGCATGTAAGTTTTTCACAGTTTCTCCAAATTTGAAGGACAAAAAATACACTTTAGTACAAAATGTTCTATTACATATTTTTAGAGCATAAAATTTTCTACAATTTTTGTATTAAACTTTTTCCAAAATATCAAATATTTGCGCTACTAGAGGGCGCGCAAAACATAAGCATGTAAGTTTTTCACAGTTTTTCCAAATTTTAAGGACAAAAAATACACTTTAGTACAAAATGTTCTAGTACAAATTTTTAGAGCATAAAATTTTCTACAATTTTTGTATAAAACTTTTTCCAAAATTTTAAATATTTGCGCTACTAGAGGGCGCGCAAAACATAAGCATGTAAGTTTTTCACAGTTTTTCCAAATTTTAAGGACAAAAAATACACTTTAGTGAAAAATGTTCTAGTACAAATTTTTAGAGCATAAAATTTTCTACAATTTTTGTATTAAACTTTTTCCAAAATTTCAAATATTTGCACTACTAGAGGGCGCGCAAAACATAAGCATGTAAGTTTTTCACAGTTTTTCCAAATTTTAAGGACAAAAAATACACTTTAGTACAAAATGTTCTAGTACAAATTATTATAACATAAAATTTTCTACAATTTTTGTATAAAACTTTTTCCAAAATATCGAATATTTGCGCTACTAGATGGCGCGCAAAACATAAGCATGTAAGTTTTTCACAGTTTTTCCAAATTTTAAGGACAAAAAATACACTTTAGTACAAAATGTTCTAGTACAAATTTTTAGAGCATAAAATTTTCTACAATTTTTGTATAAAACTTTTTCCAAAATATCAAATAGTTGCGCTACTAGAGGGCGCGCAAAACATAAGCATGTAAATTTTTCAGTTTTTCCAAATTTTAAGGACAAAAAATACACTTTAGTGCAAAATGTTCTAGTACAAATTTTTAGAGCATAAAATTTTCTACAATTATTGTATTAAACTTTTTCCAAAAAATCAAATATTTGCGCTACTAGAGGGCGCGCAAAACATTAGCATGTAAGTTTTTCGCAGTTTTTCCAAATTTTGCGGACAAAAAATTCACTTTTGTGCAAAATGTTCAAGTACAAATTTTTAGAGCATAAAATTTTCTACAATTTTTGTATTAAACTTTTTCCAAAATATCAAATATTTGCGCTACTAGAGGGCGCGCAAAACATAAGCATGTAAGTTTTTCACAGTTTTTCCAAATTTTAAGGACAAGAAATACACTTTAGTACAAAATGATCTGGTACAAATTCATAGAGCATAAAATTTTCTACAATTTTTGTATTAACCCTCTAATGGACAAAATTAAATCTCTCATTGGAAAAATTTTTTAAATAAAAATTAGAGTTTAACTGAATCACTAGAGTACGAATAAGCCCGTTAATTTTTTGAAAAACACTGTTTTTTGCAAAACCGTGAATGTATCTTCAGGGATACAACGCTCGGCACCTATAATTTCGCAAATACTAAAAAACGTATCTGGAGAGATACATAATCCGCACATCTATGAAATATTGCGTTTAGTATAAAATGCAAATTAAACGATTTTATATATATATAAAAACAAAATGAAAATCAAATATCAATTTTATTGCAATGTAATAAAATATAAATAATACGTCAAAAAATTTAAACAAACATAAAGGAATATAAATCATTATTTATTATGAAAAGTAAAGAAACAGTTTCTTTTTTCTAAGGCACACAAACGAACATCACATTTTACGCATTTGGCCGTTGTTTGTCCAGTGGTGCACAATTTACACCGACCTTTTGTGGAAAAATTTAAATTGTGTCCAATTTGATCATACCGAACTTCTTGTAAAGGTCTAATTTTCGGTTTTTTGATAACTTTTTTTGGTCTATTTTGAGCAGTTGGACGTCCTGCTATTTTGTTTTTCTTCAATAATGACTGTGCAATTAATTTTCTAAATTTTTTTAATGCCAAGTACTTGGTACTTTCTTCATTTAAGCCATCTTCAATTATCGATTCATTAATTTCAGGGATTTGAAGGAGATTTTGATCTCGACGACACAAGAGCCATGCATTATTTACAGCTATATCAATAAGTTGTGAAAATATTGCCAAATACCACCTTTGTGTTTTAAACCCAGTTCTGTATAGTGATATGAACATATCAGATAAGTCAACACCTCCCATGTGAGCATTGTACTGTTTGACAATGTTGGGACATGCAACTTCAACTTTTGTTTTCGAATCTTTGCAGTATCTCTTGGCACTTAAAATGGGATATGCAGAAACAAAAGAACTGGCTAAAATAACAGATCTGTTATCTTGCCATTTCACTACACAAATTTTCTGTTTATTATCTGCTTTTTGTTGAAAACTTCCCCTTCCTTTTTTCTTAAGAATTTTATCACTTGCTAAAGGGCAATTTCTTAATCTGTTAGCACGCATAGTTCCCAGACTCAAAATTCCAAATTCTTCTCTCAAATAATGCATAAGTTCAAGTGAAGCAAAGAAATTGTCAAAGTATACTTTAGTAAGTGGAGGATCTGGCAAGGTTTTGCACAATGCAAGTACAACTTTTGCTCCAAAACCTAATGCCTCCTCATATTCAGTAAAAGTGTATTGCCAAAATGTATTTTCACCAGCATATAGGACAAAGTCATAAACAATTCCAGAAGATCCAGATCTAACAAAATTCTTGTACCCCCATTTTTTTGGTTTGTTTTTTACATACTGTTTTCTTGAACCTGCTTTTGTTCCCTTATACGGTATCATCATTTCATCTATTGACTGTATTCGTTCATTTTCAATTTCATTAAATTTTCTTCTCAGATGGTCAATAAAAGGCCTCATTTTAAAATATCTATCAGTACCGGTATCGTCATCATTGTCATTAAAATGTATATACCTTCTAATAAGTTTGTACCTTTTTATGGGCATTACATCAGCGATTATGTTTATACGTAAGTCACTACACCAATAATCGGTGTAAGCAGGTAACTTTATAATACCCATTAGAAGCTCAATAGCTAAAAAGTCTTTTATTTCGTCAGAATTCGTAGCCAAAGAGTTTCCTCTATGTGTGGTGGAATATAAATTTGTACCTTCTACGATTAAATTAATCGTATAGTCATCGAAAAACCTTTCGAAGTAATCTAGAGGAGATTTTACAGAAGTGGGCAAGGAAAAACCGTTGACAGAATTAACGTTTACTTCATGAAAAAACTCAACATCATTCCACTCAAATTTTATTTCGTTTTGCTTCTTTGGTTTGATTTTTTTGCAGTCTATTTTTTGGGTTGGTTTTATATTTTTTCGTGATATTCCCTTTTTTATTTTTGAACAATCCAAAACGGGTGGTGCTTTCTGGTCAAAAGTTGTTTTTTCACTCGAAGAAATTGATGTTTTTTCTAAATATTTTCGTTTTGATTTTCTGCTTGCTTGTGCAGGCGTAGATACTATTTCTGTAGGCTTTTGTACTTTCGTTGGAGGTAGTTGCAATAAAGGTTGTTGTATTCCTTCAGATGTGCTTTGTGCTTCAGATGATGAATGTGGTTCCTGCTGTGGATTAGGATATTCAGAAATTTGATTGAAAGTGGCAACTTCTGAAACCAACTCTGAAACTTCCTTTTGTTGCATACCTCCTACTTCTATATTAATATTCACATCAGACTTGCTATTAATTGTAATTGGTGGTAATTCTGTGTATGAAGGACATGGTAGATCTCCTTTTTCTATATTAGTATGTACATCAGACTTGCACTGAATTTTCATTGGTGTTAATTCTGTGTACGAAGAAAGTAGATTAATTGAATAAGTATCTTCTAAAATAACTTTTACAGGAGTTACAGGAACTGGATCTGTTTCAGGTACATTTACCGTTGACCTATCAAAATATTGATTATTGGAAATATTTCGCAATGGAGATGCAGGAAAGAGCACTTTTTTAACGATTTCTTCAGTTCTGCTTCGATATTTCTGTAAATAGAAAAAAATCTTGTATAAATTCTTTTCAAATGCTGTTTATGTATATTATAGGCAATGTGTCTCACTAGATACGTTCCTCAAAAAACTGTACTATGTAGGGTACAGGCAGTGTATCTCACTGGATACTAACTTTCAATTCACTTTTGTGGTAACTTTCTAATGGATTTTATTCATAAATAATGATTGTATGACGTTAATTGACAGATTAAGGCAATATTGATCTAATTTAAAACATAATTAGTGTATTATAGTAACATAAAATTAAAGTTAACTTACCCGCTTTCTACATGTAGCGTCCATTTTTCTGTACTCACTAGTTTCAAATTACGGTAGGTCACAACGGAAACTCTTAGACAACTGCCGCTCAGATCATGTTTCTACAGATACATTGCACAGGCGCAGAGTGCAATATTATTTGATAAATTTATGTTGGCTACCATCTAGAGAGTTTCAAAATTAATGTATCTCTGGAGATACATTACCCATTAGAGGGTTAAACTTTTTCCAAAATATCAAATATTTGCGCCACTAGAGGGCGCGCAAAACATAAGCATGTAAGTTTTTCACAGTTTTTCCAAATTTTAAGGACAAAAAATACACTTTAGTACAAAATGTTTTAGTACAAATTTTTAGAGAATAAAATTTTCTACAATTTTTGTATTAAACATTTTCCAAAATATCAAATATTTGCGCTACTAGAGGGCGCGCAAAACATAATCATGTAAGTTTTTCACAGTTTTTCCAAATTTTAAGGACAAAAAATACACTTTAGTGAAAAATGTTCTAGTACAAATTTTTAGAGCATAAAATTTTCTACAATTTTTGTATTAAACTTTTTCCAAAATATCAAATATTTGCGCTAATAGAGGGCGCGCAAAACATAAGCATGTAAGTTTTTCACAGTTTTTCCAAATTTTAAGGACAAAAAGAACACTTTAGTACAAAATGTTCTAGTACATATTTTTAGAGCATAAAATTTTCTACAATTGTTGTATTTAACTTTTTCCAAAATATCAAATATTTGCGTTACTAGAGGGCGCGCAAAACATAAGCATGTAAGTTTTTCGCAGTTTTTCCAAATTTTAAGGACAAAAAATACACTTTAGTACAAAATGTTCTAGTACAAATTTTTAGAACATAAAATTTTCTACAATTTTTGTATAAAACTTTTTCCAAAATTTCAAATAATTGCGCTACTAGAGGGCGCACAAAACATAAGCATGTAAGTTTTTCACAGTTTTTCCAAATTTTAAGGACAAAAAATACACTTTAGTGCAAAATGTTCTAGTACAAATTTTTAGAGCATAAAATTTTCTACAATTTTTGTATTAAACTTTTTCCAAAATATCAAATATTTGCGCTACTAGAGGGCGCACAAAACATAAGCATGTAAGTTTTTCACAGTTTTTCCAAATTTTAAGGACAAAAAATACACTTTAGTGAAAAATGTTCTAGTACAAATTTTTAGAGCATAAAATTTTCTACAATTTTTGTCTTAAACTTTTTCCAAAATATCAAATATTTGCGCTACTAGAGGGCGCGCAAAACATAAACATGTAAGTTTTTCACAGTTTTTCCAAATTTTAAGGACAAAAAATACACTTTAGTGCAAAATGTTCTAGTACAAATTTTTAGAGCATAAAATTTTCTACAATTTTTGTATTAAACTTTTTCCAAAATATCAAATATTTGCGCTACTTGAGGGCGCGCAAAACATAAGCATGTAAGTTTTTCACAGTTTTTCCAAATTTTAAGGACAAAAAATACACTTTAGTGAAAAATGTTCCAGTACGAATTTTTAGAGCATAAAATTGTCTACAATTTTTATATTAAAGATTTTCCAAAATATCAAATATTTGCGCTACTAGAGGGCGCGCAAAACATAAGCATGTAAGTTTTTCACAGTTTTTTCAAATTTTAAGGACAAAAAATACACTTTAGTGAAAAATGTTCTAGTACAAATTTTTAGAGCATAAAATTTTCTACAATTTTTGTATTAAACTTTTTCCAAAATATCAAATATTTGCGCTACTAGAGGGCGCGCAAAACATAATCATGTAAGTTTTTCACAGTTTTTCCAAATTTTAAGGACAAAAAATGCACTTTAGTACAAAATGTTCTAGTACAAATTTATAGAGCATAAAATTTTCTATAATTTTTATATTAAACATTTTCCAAAATATCAAATATTTGCGCTACTAGAGGGCGCGCAAAACATAAGCGTGTAAGTTTTTCACAGTTTTTCCAAATTTTAAGGACAAAAAATACACTTTAGTACAAAATGTTCTAGTACAAATTTTTAGAACATAAAATTTTCTACAATTTTTGTATTAAACTATTTCCAAAATATCAAATATTTGCGCTACTAGAGGGCGCGCAAAACATAAGCATGTAAGTTTTTCACAGTTTTTTCAAATTTTAAGGACAAAAAATACACTTTAGTGAAAAATGTTCTAGTACAAATTTTTAGAGCATAAAATTTTCTACAATTTTTGTATTAAACTTTTTCCAAAATATCAAATATTTGCGCTACTAGAGGGCGCGCAAAACATAATCATGTAAGTTTTTCACAGTTTTTCCAAATTTTAAGGACAAAAAATGCACTTTAGTACAAAATGTTCTAGTACAAATTTATAGAGCATAAAATTTTCTATAATTTTTATATTAAACATTTTCCAAAATATCAAATATTTGCGCTACTAGAGGGCGCGCAAAACATAAGCGTGTAAGTTTTTCACAGTTTTTCCAAATTTTAAGGACAAAAAATACACTTTAGTGAAAAATGTTCTAGTACAAATTTTTAGAGCATAAAATTTTCTACAATTTTTGTATTAAACTTTTTCCAAAATATCAAATATTTGCGCTACTAGAGGGCGCGCAAAACATAAGCGTGTAAGTTTTTCACAGTTTTTCCAAATTTTAAGGACAAAAAATACACTTTAGTACAAAATGTTCTAGTACAAATTTTTAGAACATAAAATTTTCTACAATTTTTGTATTAAACTATTTCCAAAATATCAAATATTTGCGCTACTAGAGGGCGCGCAAAACATAAGCATGTAAGTTTTTCACAGTATTTCCAAATTTTAAGGACAAAAAATACACTTTAGTACAAAATGTTCCAGTACAAATTTTTAGAGCATAAAATTTTCTACAATTTTTGTATAAAACTTTTTCCAAAATATCAAATATTTGCGCTACTAGAGGGCGCGCAAAACATAAGCATGTAAGTTTTTCACAGTTTTTCCAAATTTTAAGGACAAAAATTACACTTTAGTGAAAAATGTTCTAGTACAAATTTATAGAGCAAAAAATTTTCTATAATTTTTATATTAAACATGTTCCAAAATATCAAATATTTGCGCTACTAGAGGGCGCGCAAAACATAAGCGTGTAAGTTTTTCACAGTTTTTCCAAATTTTAAGGACAAAAAATACACTTTAGTACAAAATGTTCTAGTATAAATTTATAGAGCATAAAATTTTCTACAATTTTTGTATAAAACTTTTTCCAAAATATCAAATATTTGCGCTACTAGAGGGAGCGCAAAACATAAGCATGTAAGTTTTTCGCAGTTTTTCCAAATTTTAAGGACAAAAAATACACGTTAGTACAAAATGTTCTAGTACAAATTTTTAGAGCATAAAATTTTCTACAATTTTTGTATTAAACTTTTTCCAAAATTTCAAATATTTGCACTACTAGAGGGCGCGCAAAACATAAGCATGTAAGTTTTTCACAGTTTTTCCAAATTTTAATGACAAAAAATACACTTTAGTACAAAATGTTCTAGTACAAATTTTTAGAGCATAAAATTTTCTATAATTTTTATATTAAACATTTTCCAAAATATCAAATATTTGCGCTACTAGAGGGCGCGCAAAACATAAGCATGTAAGTTTTTCACAGTTTTTCCAAATTTTAAGGACAAAAAATACACTTTAGTGAAAAATGTTCTATTACAAATTTATAGAGCATAAAATTTTCTACAATTTTTATATTAAACATTTTCCAAAATTTCAAATATTTACGCCAGATATTCATCTGTTAAATTAATTCAATATAATGAACGTGTGAGAGAGAGAGAAAGCGATTGATAAATAGAAACCATCTTTTTTCTTCTAAGAAATTCTACTGGTTATTAGAAACCAACAAACAAAAACATCTGACAAACAACATTTTAAAACCATCTTTTGTTATCTCTATTTAAATGGACATTTTAGTCACATCTGTCATCAAGATGGCCCTTTAAGTCATTAAATTATTAAAATCCCTTTACCCTAAATTTTTATAAAAAAATTTTAAAATTTCTATTCACCCTGTATAAAAATTATTTAATATTTCGTTAAAATTAATTATTAGCGTAACATCCTGTGTATGTATTTTACTTCCTTAAATTCGAAACGTTGTTAAAAACTATTTTCGATCGCATTTCCGTACCGGATTTATTTTTAAATTTTATGCGAATTCTTTTCTTCTCTCTCTCTCTCTCTCTCACGCTTATGGTATTGGGTTATTTATTATCTTAGTGTAGAATAGAATTTTAGCAGATGTTTTTTCTGACGGTCTTTTAATTTTTCGAATTATTCGCAATCCAAACAATTTGCTCACCATAAACTAAACATTTGGTTGGATATTGGTTTTATGTTCATTAGAAATGTGGTGTAAGTAGATTATACGAGGAATACAAAAAAATTCCAAAAAATTATAAAAAATACAAAAAAATTCCAAAGAATTCCACAAAGTTTCAAAAAGTACGAAATATTCCAAAGAATTCCAAAAAGTTTCAGAAAATTCCAAAAAATTCCAAAAATTTCCAAAGAATTTCAAAAAACTGCAAAGAATTCCAAAAAATAATTAAAAATACAAAAAAATTCCAAAGAATTCCACAAAATTTTCAAAAAGTACGAAATATTCCAAAGAATTCCAAAAAGTTTTAGAAAATTCCAAAAAATTCCAAAAATTTCCAAAGAATTTCAAAAAACTCCAAAGAATTCCAGAGAATTCCAAAAAATAATTAAAAATACAAAAAAATTCCAAAGAATTCCACAAAGTTTCAAAAAGTACGAAATATTCCAAAGAATTCCAAAAAGTTTCAGAAAATTCCAAAAAATTCTAAAAATTTCCAAAGAATTTCAAAAAACTCCAAAGAATTCCAGAGAATTCCAAAAAATCATAAAAAATACAAAAAAATTCCAAAGAATTCCACAAAGTTTCAAAAAGTACGAAATATTCCAAAGATTTCCAAAAAGTTTCAGAAAATTCCAAAAAAATCCAAAAATTTCCAAAGAATTTCAAAAAACTCCAAAGAATTCCAGAGAATTCCAAAAAATAATTAAAAATACAAAAAAATTCCAAAGAATTTCACAAAGTTTTAAAAAGTACGAAATATTCCAAAGAATTCCAAAAAGTTTCAGAAAATTCCAAAAAATTCCAAAAATTTCCAAAGAATTTCAAAAAACTCCAAAGAATTCCAGAGAATTCCAAAAAATAATAAAAAATACAAAAAAATTCCAAAGAATTCCACAAAGTTTCAAAAAGTACGAAATATTCATAAGAATTCCAAATAGTTTCAGAGAATTCCAAAAAATTCTAAAAATTTCCAAAGAATTTCAAAAAACTCCAAAGAATTCCAGAGAATTCCAAAAAATAATAAAAAATACAAAAAAATTCCAAAGAATTCCACAAAGTTTCAAAAAGTACGAAATATTCCAAAGAATTCCAAAAAGTTTCAGAAAATTCCAAAAAATTCCAAAAATTTCCAAAGAATTTCAAAAAACTCCAAAGAATTCCAGAGAATTCCAAAAAATAATTAAAAATACAAAAAAAATCCAAAGAATTTCACAAAGTTTTAAAAAGTACGAAATATTCCAAAGAATTCCAAAAAGTTTCAGAAAATTCCAAAAAATTCAAAAAATTTCCAAAGAATTTCAAAAAACTCCAAAGAATTCCAGAGAATTCCAAAAAATAATAAAAAATACAAAAAAATTCCAAAGAATTTCACAAAGTTTTAAAAAGTACGAAATATTCCAAAGAATTCCAAAAAGTGTCAGACAATTCCAAAAAATTCCAAAAATTTCCAAAGAATTTCAAAAAACTTCAAAGAATTCCAGAGAATTCCAAAAAATAATTAAAAATACAAAAAAATTCCAAAGAATTTCACAAAGTTTTAAAAAGTACGAAATATTCCAAAGAATTCCAAAAAGTTTCAGAAAATTCCAAAAAATTCCAAAAATTTCCAAAGAATTTCAAAAAACTGCAAAGAATTCCAAAAAATTATTAAAAATACAAAAAAATTCCAAAGAATTCCACAAAGTTTCAAAAAGTACGAAATATTCCAAAGAATTCCAAAAAGTTTCAGAGAATTCCAAAAAATTCCAAAAATTTCCAAAGAATTTCAAAAAACTCCAAAGAATTCCAGAGAATTCCAAAAAATAATAAAAAATACTAAAAAATTCCAAAGAATTCCACAAAGTTTCAAAAAGTACGAAATATTCCAAAGAATTCCAAAAAGTTTCAGAGAATTCCAAAAAATTCCAAAAATTTCCAAAGAATTTCAAAAAACTCCAAAGAATTCCAGAGAATTCCAAAAAATAATAAAAAATACTAAAAAATTCCAAAGAATTCCACAAAGTTTCAAAAAGTACGAAATATTCCAAAGAATTCCAAAAAGTTTCAGAAAATTCCAAAAAATTCTAAAAATTTCCAAAGAATTTCAAAAAACTCCAAAGAATTCCAGAGAATTCCAAAAAATCATAAAAAATACAAAAAAATTCCAAAGAATTCCACAAAGTTTCAAAAAGTACGAAATATTCCAAAGAATTCCAAAAAGTTTCAGAAAATTCCAAAAAATTACAAAAATTTCCAAAGAATTTCAAAAAACTTCAAAGAATTCCAGAGAATTCCAAAAAATATTTAAAAATACAAAAAAATTCCAAAGAATTCCACAAAGTTTCAAAAAGTACGAAAAATTCCAAAGAATTCCAAAAAGTTTCAGAAAATTCCAAAAAATTCTAAAAATTTCCAAAGAATTTCAAAAAACTCCAAAGAATTCCAGAGAATTCCAAAAAATAATTAAAAATACAAAAAAATTCCAAAGAATTCCACAAAGTTTCAAAAAGTACGAAATATTCCAAAGAATTCCAAAAAGTTTCAGAAAATTCCAAAAAATTCCAAAAATTTCCAAAGAATTTCAAAAAACTCCAAAGAATTCCAGAGAATTCCAAAAAATAATTAAAAATACAAAAAAATTCCAAAGAATTCCACAAAGTTTCAAAAAGTACGAAATATTCCAAAGAATTCCAAAAAGTTTCAGAAAATTCCAAAAAATTCCAAAAATTTCAAAAGAATTTCAAAAAACTCCAAAGAATTCCAGAGAATTCCAAAAAATAATAAAAAATACAAAAAAATTCCAAAGAATTCCACAAAGTTTCAAAAAGTACGAAATATTCCAAAGAATTCCAAAAAGTTTCAGAAAATTCCAAAAAATTCCAAAAATTTCCAAAGAATTTCAAAAAACTCCAAAGAATTCCAGAGAATTCCAAAAAATAATAAAAAATACAAAAAAATTCCAAAGAATTCCACAAAGTTTCAAAAAGTACGAAATATTCCAAAGAATTCCAAAAATTTTCAGAAAATTCCAAAAAATTCCAAAAACTCCAAAGAATTTCAAAAAACTCCAAAGAATTCCAGAGAATTCCAAAAAATTATTAAAAATACAAAAAAATTCCAAAGAATTCCACAAAGTTTCAAAAAGCACGAAATACTCCAAAGAATTCCACAAAGTTTCAGAAAATTCCAAAAAATTCCAAAGAATTTCAAAAAACTCCAAAGAATTCCAGAGAATTCCAAAAAATAATAAAAAATACAAAAAAATTCCAAAGAATTCCACAAAGTTTCAAAAAGTACGAAATATTCCAAAGAATTCCAAAAAGTTTCAGAGAATTCCAAAAAATTCCAAAAATTTCCAAAGAATTTCAAAAAACTCCAAAGAATTCCAGAGAATTCCAAAAAATAATTAAAAATACAAAAAAAATCCAAAGAATTCCACAAAGTTTCAAAAAGTACGAAATATTCCAAAGAATTCCAAAAAGTTTCAGAGAATTCCAAAAAATTCCAAAAATTTCCAAAGAATTTCAAAAAACTCCAAAGAATTCCAGAGAATTCCAAAAAATAATAAAAAATACAAAAAAATTCCAAAGAATTCCACAAAGTTTCAAAAAGTACGAAATATTCCAAAGAATTCCAAAAAGTTTCAGAGAATTCCAAAAAATTCCAAAAATTTCCAAAGAATTTCAAAAAACTCCAAAGAATTCCAGAGAATTCCAAAAAATAATAAAAAATACAAAAAAATTCCAAAGAATTCCACAAAGTTTCAAAAAGTACGAAATATTCCAAAGAATTCCAAAAAGTTTCAGAGAATTCCAAAAAATTCCAAAAATTTCCAAAGAATTTCAAATAACTGCAAAGAATTCCAAAAAATAATTAAAAATACAAAAAAATTCCAAAGAATTCCACAACGTTTCAAAAAGTACGAAAAATTCCTAAGAATTCCAAATAGTTTGAGAGAATTCCAAAAAATTCTAAAAATTTCCAAAGAATTTCAAAAAACTCCAAAGAATTCCAGAGAATTCCAAAAAATAATAAAAAATACAAAAAAATTCCAAAGAATTCCACAAAGTTTCAGAAAATTCCAAAAAATTCCAAAAATTTCAAAAGAATTTCAAAAAACTCCAAAGAATTCCAGAGACTTCCAAAAAATAATTAAAAATACAAAAAAATCCAAAGAATTCCACAAAGTTTCAAAAAGTACGAAATATTCCAAAGAATTCCAAAAAGTTTCAGAAAATTCCAAAAAATTCCAAAAATTTCCAAAGAATTTCAAAAAACTCCAAAGAATTCCAGAGACTTCCAAAAAATAATTAAAAATACAAAAAAAATCCAAAGAATTCCACAAAGTTTCAAAAAGTACGAAATATTCCAAAGAATTCCAAAAAGTTTCAGAAAATTCCAAAAAATTCCAAAAATTTCCAAAGAATTTCAAAAAACTCCAAAGAATTCCAGAGAATTCCAAAAAATAATAAAAAATACAAAAAAATTCCAAAGAATTCCACAAAGTTTCAAAAAGTACGAAATATTCCAAAGAATTCCAAAAAGTTTCAGAAAATTCCAAAAAATTCTAAAAATTTCCAAAGAATTTCAAAAAACTCCAAAGAATTCCAGAGAATTCCAAACAATAATTAAAAACACAAAAAAAAATCCAAAGAATTCCACAAAGTTTCAAAAAGTACGAAATATCCTAAAGAATTCCAAAAAGTTTCAGAAAATTCCAAAAAATTCCAAAAATTTCCAAAGAATTTCAAAAAACTGCAAAGAATTCCAAAAAATAATAAAAAATACAAAAACATTCCAAAGAATTCCACAAAGTTTCAAAAAGTACGAAATATTCCAAAGAATTCCAAAAAGTTTCAGAAAATTCCAAAAAATTCCAAAAATTTCCAAAGAATTTCAAAAAACTCCAAAGAATTCCAGAGACTTCCAAAAAATAATTAAAAATACAAAAAAAATCCAAAGAATTCCACAAAGTTTCAAAAAGTACGAAATATTCCAAAGAATTCCAAAAAGTTTCAGAAAATTCCAAAAAATTCCAAAAATTTCCAAAGAATTTCAAAAAACTCCAAAGAATTCCAGAGAATTCCAAAAAATAATAAAAAATACAAAAAAATTCCAAAGAATTCCACAAAGTTTCAAAAAGTACGAAATATTCCAAAGAATTCCAAAAAGTTTCAGAAAATTCCAAAAAATTCTAAAAATTTCCAAAGAATTTCAAAAAACTCCAAAGAATTCCAGAGAATTCCAAACAATAATTAAAAACACAAAAAAAAATCCAAAGAATTCCACAAAGTTTCAAAAAGTACGAAATATCCTAAAGAATTCCAAAAAGTTTCAGAAAATTCCAAAAAATTCCAAAAATTTCCAAAGAATTTCAAAAAACTGCAAAGAATTCCAAAAAATAATAAAAAATACAAAAACATTCCAAAGAATTCCACAAAGTTTCAAAAAGTACGAAATATTCCAAAGAATTCCAAAAAGTTTCAGAGAATTCCAAAAAATTCCAAAAATTTCCAAAGAATTTCAAATAACTGCAAAGAATTCCAAAAAATAATTAAAAATACAAAAAAATTCCAAAGAATTCCAAAAAGTTTCAGAGAATTCCAAAAAATTCCAAAAAATTTCAAAGAATTTCAAAAAACTCCAAATAATTCCAGAGAATTCCAAAAAATAATTAAAAATACAAAAAAATTCCAAAGAATTCCACAAAGTTTCAAAAAGTACGAAATATTCCAAAGAATTCCAAAAAGTTTCAAAGAATTTCAAAAAACTCCAAAGAATTCCATAGAATTCCAAAAAATAATTAAAAATACAAAAAAATTCCAAATTCCACAAAGTTTCAAAAAGTACGAAATATTCCAAGAATTCCAAATAATTCCAGAGAATTCCAAAAAATAATTAAAAATACAAAAAAATTCCAAAGAATTCCACAAAGTTTCAAAAAGTACGAAATATTCCAAAGAATTCCAAAAAGTTTCAAAGAATTTCAAAAAACTCCAAAGAATTCCATAGAATTCCAAAAAATAATTAAAAATACAAAAAAATTCCAAAGAATTCCACAAAGTTTCAAAAAGTACGAAATATTCCAAAGAATTCCAAAAAGTTTCAGAGAATTCCAAAAAATTCCAAAAATTTCCAAAGAATTTCAAAAACTCCACAGTCCATAGAATTCCAAAAAATAATAAAAAATACAAAAAAATTCCAAAGAATTCCACAAAGTTTCAAAAAGTACGAAATATTCCAAAGAATTCCAAAAAGTTTCAGAAAATTTCATAGAATTCCAAAGAATTCCAAAAAACTGCAAAGAAGTCCAGAGAATTCCAAAAAATAATACAAAATACAAAAAAATTTAAAAAAACTCCAAAGAATTCCACAAAGTTTCAAAAAGCACGAAATATTCCAAAGAATTCCAAAAAGTTTCAGAGAATTCCAAAGAATTCCAAAAAATTTCAAAAAACTTCAAGGAATTCTAGAGAATTCCAAAATATTACTAAAAATTTCAAAAAATTCCAATAAATTCCAAAAAGTTTCAAAATGTACAAAGCATTCCAAAGAAGTCCAAAAATATTCGGAGAATTCCAAAAAATTCCAAAAAACTCCAAAGAATTCCTAAAAGTTCCAAGAAAGTACAAAAAGTTACGGAAAATTCCAAAAAACTCGTAAAGAATTCCAGAAAATTCCAAAATATTACGAAGAATTGCAAATTAGTACAAAGAATTCCAAAAATATACAGAGAATTCTAAAAGGTTACAGAGAATTCCAAAAATTTCCAAAGAATTCCAAAGATTTCATAAATTCCAATAAAATACAAAAATTCCAAAAAGTTGCAAAAAATTCCAAAAAACCAAAAAGAATTCCAGAGAATTTCAAAATATTACGAAGAATTGCAAATTAGTACAAAGAATTCCAAAAAAGTACAAAGAATTCCAAAAAGTTTCAGAAGATTCCAAAAAATTCCAAAGAATTCCAAAGAATTCCTAAAAATTCCAAGAAAGTACAATAAATTCCAAAAAGTTACAGAGAATTATAAAAAAAATCCAAAGAATTAAAAAAAAAATCAGAGAATTCCAAAGAATTCCAAAATATTCTAAAAATGATACAAAGAATTCCAATCTAATCCAAAACTCCAGAGAATTCCAAAATATTACAAAAAATTATAATTAAATACAAAATATTCCAAAGAATTCCAAAAAGTTTCAAAGAATTCCAAAAAAATCCAAAGACTCCATAAAACTCCAAAGAATTCCAAAGAATTCAAAAATATTACAAAAAATTTCAAAAAATTATAATAAAGTACAAAAAAGACAAAATATTCCAAATAATTCCAAAAAAATCTAAAAAGGGTACAAAGAATTCCGATTAATTCCAAAGAATAGCAAAAAAGTTCAAAGTATTCCAAAAAGTTACAGAGAATTCCAACAAATTCAAAAGAATTCCAGAGAATTCCAAAATATTACGAAGAATTGCAAATTAGTACAAACAATTCCAAAAAAGTACAAAGAATTCCAAAAAGTTAAAAAGAATTACACTAAAATCCAAAGAATTCCAAAAATCTTCAAAGAATTCCTAAAAATTTAAATAAAAAACTACAAAGAATTACAATTAATTCCAAAAAAATCTAAAAAGGGTACAAAGAATTCCGATTAATTCCAAAGAATAGCAAAAAAGTTCAAAGTATTCCAAAAAGTTACAGAGAATTCCAACAAATTCAAAAGAATTCCAGAGAATTCCAAAATATTACGAAGAATTGCAAATTAGTACAAACAATTCCAAAAAAGTACAAAGAATACCAAAAAAGTACAAAGAATTCCAAAAAGTACAAAGAATTTCAAAAAATTCCATAGAATTCCAAAAGATTCCAATGAATTCCAAAATATTACAAAGAATTTCAAGTCAGTACAAAAAAGAATTCCAAAAAATTCGAAGAGTACAAAAAAATCCAAAGAATTCCAGAAAAGTACAAAAAATTACAAAAAACCCAAAAAAATTCCAGAAAATTTCCAAAAAATTCCAAAGAAATTAAAAAAATTCCATAGAATTCCAAATAAGTACAAAAAATTCCAAAAAATTACAAAGAATTTAAAAAAAGTACAAAAAAATCCAAAGAATTTCAAAAAAAAGTATAAAAAAACCAAAGAATTCCAAAGACGTATAAAAAATCCAAAGAATTCCAAAATAGTATAAAAATATCCAAAGAAATCCAAAAAAATTCAGAGAATTCCAAAAAATTGGAGAAAATTTCATAGAATTCCCAAAAATTCTAAAAAAATACAGAGAATACCAAAAAAATCTAAAAGTTACCGAGAATTTCAAAAGAATTCCAAAGATTTCCAAAAAATTACAAACAAAATACCAACAATTCCAAAAATTACACAAAGAAATCTAAAAAGCTACAGAGAATTACAAAAAATTTTTAAAAAAATTCAGAGAATTCCGAGAATTCCAAAAAAATTTAAAAACAAAAATACCAAAAAAGTACAAAGAATTCCAAAAAGTTAAAAAGAATTACACTAAAATCCAAAGAATTCCAAAAATTTTCAAATAATTCCAAAGAATTCCAAAATGTTCTAAGAAAGGTACAAAGAATTCCAATTGGTTCCAGGAGAATTGCAGAAGAGTACAAAGAATTACAAAAAATTCCGAAGAATTCCAAAAAATTCCAAAGAATTCCAAAAAATTACAGAGAATTCCAAAGAATTCAAATGAATTCCAAAGAATTCCAAAGAATTCCAAAGAATTCCAAAGAATTCCAAAGAATTCCAAAGAATTCCAAAGAATTCCAAAGAATTCCAAAGAATTCCAAAGAATTCCCAAGAATTCCCAAGAATTCCAAAGAATTCCAAAGAATTCCCAAGAATTACAAAGAATTACAAAGAATTACAAAAAATTCCAAAGAATTCCTAAAAATTCTAAAGAATTCCAAAAAATTCCAAAGAATTCCAAAAAATTCCAAAGAATTCCAAAAAATTACATAGAATTCCAAAGAATTCCAAAGAATTCAAATGAATTCCAAATAATTCCCAAGAATTCCAAAGAATTCCAAAGAATTCCAAAAAATTACAAAGAATTCCAAATAATTTTAAATAATTCCATAAAATTATGAAGAATTCTAATAAATTCAAAAAAATTCGAAAGTACAAAGAACTCTAAAAAATTCTAAGAATTCCAGAGAATTTCAAAGAATTCTAAAAAATCTGAAAAAAGTACAAAGAATTCCAGAGAATTCCAAAAAATTCCATAAAATTGTAAAGAATTCCGGAAAAATCCAGTTCTAAAAAATTAAAAATTTTTTCAAATAATTGCAAAAAAAAGTACAAAGAATTCCAAGAAAAGAAATTCTAAAAAACTCAAAGAAATCCTTGGAATTCCAGAGAATTTCAAAGAATTCCAAAAAATCTGAAAAAAGTACAAAGAATTCCAATTAATTCCAGAGAATTCCAAAAAATTCCATAAAATTGTGAAGAATTCCGAAAAAATCCAGTTGTAAAAAATTTAAAATTTTTTCAAATTATTGCAAAAAAAAGTACAAAGAATTCCAAGAAAAGAAATTCTAAAAAACTTAAAGAAATCCTTGGAATTCCAGAGAATTTCAAAGAATTCCAAAAAATCTGAAAAAGTACAAAGAATTCCAATTAATTCCAGAGAATTCCAAAAAATTCCATAAAATTGTAAAGAATTCCGGAAAAATCCAGTTCTAAAAAATTTAAAAATTTTTCAAATAATTGCAAAAAAAAGTACAAAGAATTCCAAGAAAAGAAATTCTAAAAAACTCAAAGAAATCCTTGGAATTCCAGAGAATTTCAAAGAATTCCAAAAAATTCTGAAAAAAGTACAAAGAATTCCAATTAATTCCAGAGAATTCCAAAAAATGCCATAAAATTGTGAAGAATTCCGAAAAAATCCAGTTCTAAAAAATTTAAAATTTTTTCAAATAATTGCAAAAAAAAGTACAAAGAATTCCAAGAAAAGAAATTCTAAAAAACTCAAAGAAATCCTTGGAATTCCAGAGAATTTCAAAGAATTCCAAAAAATTCTGAAAAAAGTACAAAGAATTCCAATTAATTCCAGAGAATTCCAAAAAATGCCATAAAATTGTGAAGAATTCCGAAAAAATCCAGTTCTAAAAAATTTAAAATTTTTTCAAATAATTGCAAAAAAAAGTACAAAGAATTCCAAGAAAAGAAATTCTAAAAAACTCAAAGAAATCCTTGGAATTCCAGAGAATTTCAAAGAATTCCAAAAAATTCTGAAAAAAGTACAAAGAATTCCAATTAATTCCAGAGAATTCCAAAAAATGCCATAAAATTGTGAAGAATTCCGAAAAAATCCAGTTCTAAAAAATTTAAAATTTTTTCAAATAATTGCAAAAAAAAGTACAAAGAATTCCAAGAAAAGAAATTCTAAAAAACTCAAAGAAATCCTTGGAATTCAAGAGAATTTCAAAGAATTCCAAAGAATCTGAAAAAAGTACAAAGAATTCCAATTAATTCCAGAGAATTCCAAAAAATTCCAAAAAATTCCAAAAAATTGTAAAGAATTCCGGAAAAATCCAGTTCTAAAAAATTTAAAAATTTTTCAAATAATTGCAAAAAAAAGTACAAAGAATTCCAAGAAAAGAAATTCTAAAAAACTCAAAGAAATCCTTGGAATTCCAGAGAATTTCAAAGAATTCCAAAAAATTCTGAAAAAAGTACAAAGAATTCCAATTAATTCCAGAGAATTCCAAAAAATGCCATAAAATTGTGAAGAATTCCGAAAAAATCCAGTTCTAAAAAATTTAAAATTTTTTCAAATAATTGCAAAAAAAAGTACAAAGAATTCCAAGAAAAGAAATTCTAAAAAACTCAAAGAAATCCTTGGAATTCAAGAGAATTTCAAAGAATTCCAAAGAATCTGAAAAAAGTACAAAGAATTCCAATTAATTCCAGAGAATTCCAAAAAATTCCAAAAAATTCCAAAAAATTGTAAAGAATTCCGGAAAAATCCAGTTCTAAAAAATTTAAAATTTTTTCAAATAATTGCAAAAAAAAGTACAAAGAATTCCAAGAAAAGAAATTCTAAAAAACTGAAAGAAATCCTTGGAATTCCAGAGAATTTCAAAGAATTCCAAAAAATTCTGAAAAAAGTACAAAGAATTCCAATTAATTCCAGAGAATTCCAAAACATTACAAAGTACTGCAAAAAAGTAAAAGGAATTCCAAAAATTTGTAACAAATTTAAAAAAAAATCCAAAGAATTCCAAAATGTTGAAGAAAAATCCACAGAATTCCAAAAAACTAAAGATAATTAAAAATAATTCCAAAGAATTACATACAAGTATAAAGAATTCCAGAAAAATAAAAAAATTTCAAAGAATTCCATAAAATTCCATAGAATTCCAAATAATTATAAAGTACAAAAAAATTTAAGAACTGTCAAAAAATTATCAAAATGAATATTTTTTGACAGTTTTTGTATTATTTAAACAATTTTTAATTAATTTTTACTAAAAAAATGATAACTTTATTAACAAAACAGTTTAAAAAAAATTTTAATAAAAAAAATGTTAAAAGATAACTAGTGGCATAAGCCCGAGGCGGGTTTTTAAAATTACAGAGGCCCTTAAAAACTCTTTTTTTTTTTTTTAATTCATGCGGAGGCGTTCTAGTCGTCGAAAAGAAGAAGAAGAGATTGAAATCCTCCGGGTTGATGCTGTATAACATTTCTGTTTCATTCTAATCGTATTCTCGAAGAGTGAAGAGTCACGTCGACCGCACGAGAGAGAGCTTTAACTTGACCGCGCGCTTTTTCGATCTTTATTTTTTTGTCGGTTAAATAACGTGAAACTATTTTTCGATTGTTTTGTTGGTTATTTTTTTTTTTATTAAGTGAGTGGGATTTTATTTTTTTGGATAAAAAAAAAGGATGGAGATTTTTAGCAGGGGATGTAAAATGTAAGTACTTTTTTTTATTATACTGATGATGGTTTAAATTATACTTTTATTATTTTTTTACTATTATTTCATCAATTAGAAATTTACTTTAATTAAAGTACATTTTTTGTTATTTCTCTAAGCTGAATGAAGCTAAAAATGTTTTAACCCCATATTTAAAATCAGAAGACAAAATCGTTTGATTTGATACCCCACATGAGGTGGTTTGGATAAATGATTACAAAGTTATGTCTAGAGAGTAAATTACGTCATTTTTAGCATTTCGAGTCGTTTAATTATAATTATTTAAATAATTTAAATACATTTTTTGTTATTTCTCCAAGCAAAAATAAGCTACAAAATTTTTAACCCCATATTTAAAATCAGAAGACAAAATCGTTTGATTTGATACCCCACATGAGGTGGTTTGGATAAACGGTTACAAAGTTATGGCTAGAGAATAAATTACGTCATTTTTAGCATTTTGTGTCGTTAAATTATATTTATTTAAATAATTTAAGTACATTTTTTGTTATTTTTTCAAGCAGAAATAAGGTACAAAATTTTTAACCCCATATTTAAAATCATAAGACAAAATCGTTTGATTTGATACCCCACATGAGGGGGTTTAGATAAACTGTTACAAAGTTGTGTCTAGAGGATAAATTATGTCATTTTTAGCATTTTGTGTTATTTAATTATAATTAGTTATATAATTTAAGTACATTTTTTGTTATTTCTCCAAGCAGAAATAAGCTACAAAAATTTTAACCCCATATTTAAAATCAGAAGACAAAATCGTTTAATTTGATACCCCACATGAGGGGGTTTAGATAAACTGTTACAAAGTTGTGTCTAGAGGATAAATTATGTCATTTTTTGCACTTTGTGTCGTTTAATTATAATTATTTAAATAATTTAAGTACATTTTTCGTTATTTCTCTAAACAGAAATAAGCAACAAATTTGTTAACGCCATATTTAAAATCAGAAGACAAAATCGTTTGATTTGATACCCCACATGGGGGGGTTTGGATAAACGGTTACAAAGTTATGTCTAGAGGGTAAATTATGTCATTTTTAGCATTTTTTGTCGTTTAATTACAATTATTTAAATAATTTAAGTACTTTTTTTGTTATTTCTCCAAGAAAAAATAAGCTACAAAATTTTTAACCCCATATTTAAAATCAGAAGACAAAATCGTTTGATTTGATACCCCACATGGGGGGGTTTGTAGAAACGATTACAAAGTTATGCTCAGAGGGTATAATATGTCATTTTGACATTTATCGGTATTTAATTATGTCTAGTTAAGTGTTGTTATATATTTTTTCCCCTATTTTAACTACATTTGTCGTTATTTCTCCAACCGGAATAAAGCTACAAAATTTTTAACGCCATATTTAAAATCAGAAGATAAAATCGCTTAATTTGATACCCCACATGGGGGGGTTTGTAGAAACGATTACAAAGTTATGCTCAGAGGGTATAATATGTCATTTTGCCATTTATCGGGATTTAAGTATGGCCAGTTAAGTGTTGTTATATATTTTTTCCCCTATTTTAATTACATTTGTCGTCATTTCTCCAATCGGAATAAAGCTACAAAATTTTTAACGCCATATTTAAAATCAGGAGATAAAATCGCTTAATTTGATACCCCACATGGGGGGGTTTGGATCAACGGTTATAAAGTTATGCCCAGATATGTCATATTGATATTTAGTATTGTTTATGTATGTCTAATTAAATATTGCTATATTTTTTCCTCCATTTTATCTACATTTGTTGTTATTTCTCCAACCGGAACTAAGCTACCAAATTTTTGACGCCATATTTGAAATCAGCAAACAAAACCGCTTAATTTGATACCCCACATGGGGGGGTTTGGAGCAACGGTTATTAAGTTATGCCCAGATATGTCATATTGATATTTAGTATTGTTTAAGTATGTCTAATTAAATATTGTTATATTTTTTCCTCCATTTTAACTACATTTGTTGTTATTTCTCCAACCAAAATAAAGCTGCCAAATTTTTAACGCCATATTTGAAATCAGGAGGTAAAATCGCTTAATTTGATACCCCACATGGGGGGGTTTGGGCCAACATTTATAAAGTTATACCCAAAAGATATATTACGTCATTTTGACATTTAAAATGCTTCTGAAGTCTTAAAATAAAAACAAGTATTTGAGCCTTCAAAACTGTTTTAGAATGCTCCAAAAAAAACATTAAAGTCTCTTAACATTAAAATTTTTGTAAGTCTTTTAAAATTCTTTAAATATCTTAAAATTAAAATAACATGTTTAAAAATGCTTCACTAAAATAAAGTCTAAAGTCTTTTAGAAGCCTTCATAAAAGACTTGTGAAATCTTTTAATTTGTTTGAAAAAGTCTTTAAAATACTTTTTGAAATGCTTTAAAAAATTGTAAATTGCATTTAATAAGTCTTTTTTTTCGAAAGATTCTTAGAAGCCTTCAATTTAGTTTTATAATGTTTTAGACTTTAATTTATAGAAAAGTCTTTTAAAATATTTAGAAGTCTTTTAAATACTTCAAAAGACTTAAAATTAACACACAAATATTTTAAAATAAGTCTTTAGAAGGTTTAAACATTTTAGAAATGCTTTACAAGTCTAGAATTTAATTAACCCCTTCAAGAGACTGTTTGTTACATGCTTGGGAAAGTCTTTTAAAGGACTTTAAAACCATCTTAGAATGCTTGCTCCAAACCCCCCCATGTGGGGTATCAAATTAAGCGATTTTATCTCCTGATTTCAAATATGGCGTCAAAAATTTGCTAGCTTTATTCCGGTTGGAGAAATAACAACAAATGTAGTTAAAATAGGGGAAAAATATAAAAATATTTAATTAGACATACTAAACAATAATAAATGTCAATATGACATATCTGAGCATAACTTTATAACCGTTGCTCCAAACCCCACCATGTTGGGTATCAAATTAAACGATTTTATCTGCTGATTTCAAATATGGTGTTAAAAATTTGGTAGCTTTGTTCTGCTTGGAGAAATAACGACAAACGTACTTAAAACAGGTAAAATATATAAAACAATATTTAATTAGACATACTTAAACAACGATAAATGTCAAAATGATATAATATATTATGTGGAAATAACTTTGTAACCGTAGCTCCAAACCCCCACATGTGGGGTATCAAATCAAACGATTTTATCTTCTGATTTCAAATATGTCATCAGAAATCTGTTAGCTTCTTTCTGCTTGGAGAAATAGCGATAAATGGACTTAAAATATAAAAATATATTAAAATAATTTTTAAATAAAAATAATCAAACAACAATAAATGCCAAAATTACATTAACCACCATCTGGACCTAACTTCATAACCGTAACTCCAAACCCCCACATGTGGGGTATCAAATCAAACGATTTTAACTGCTGATTTCAAATATGTCATCAGAAATATGTTAGCTTCTTTCTGCTTGGAGATATAACAATAAATGTACTTAAAATAAACAAAATATTAAAATAACATTTAAGTAAACATAATTAAATCATAACAAATGCCAAAATGACATAATACAGCCTCTAGATCTAACTTTATAACCGTAGCTCTAAACCCTAACATGTGGGGTATCAAATCAAACGATTTAATCTCCTAATTTCAAATATGTCATTAGAAATTTTCTACCTTCTTTGTGCTTGGAGAAATAACAACAAATGTACTTAAAATAAAGAAAAAATATATATTCCATTCATAAAATAAAAAAATTATCCAATTTATTTTGTCGTTAAATAAAAATAAATGTCATTGGGTCACAGGTGCATGAAAAATTAGGTTATGCAGACACATTTGTATATTTCCTAGTCCGAAATAATGCACACGTTAAGCCGTTAATTGTAAATGTAAATAGTCATTTTGAAGGCTAACAGGACATTAAATATTTAAACATTAATATTTACTCTGTAATTTTTGACTTGTGCTGAACTAATCGATAATTTTTTTATAAAAAAAAAAATAATTATCGGAGGATATTCAACTTTATAAGATAAATTGTTAAATATCTCTTGTATATGTACTTTAATCAAAATAATTTACTTTAAGTAAAAATAGCTATGGAAACTATTCGTATTATTTATAAATTCTTCAGGTGTACATGCGGTTACGCATTTTATTAAAACGTAAATTTATTTTTAGTTTAAAATTGATATTTTTAGATAATATTAATAATAGCCGTCCCTTACCTATATAAACTTTAATTTTTTAAGGTTTATTAATAAAGGATGATGATGTATATTTATTATTAATTTTTAATTTTTAATTAAATTATAATTTTACAATTTTATAAATCACCCTGTATATATACGATTTTTTTTTATTTCATGATTTATAAAATTTTAACAACCAAATCACCCTGTTTATTATTAACCAATAAAATGAGTTTTTTTCATAGTTAACGGTTCACCCTGTATATTGTTAAGCAATGAAACGAATTTTTTTAATCACCCTGTATTTCGGAAATTTTAACAAATAAATCATACTGTATATTGTTAAAAAATGACACGTGATTTTTTAAAGTAAAGATTCACCCTGTATATTATTAAATAATGAAACGAGATTATTTAAATAATGGTTCACCCTGTAATTAATACACTTTAACAAATAAATTACCCTGTATATTATTAAAAAATGAGACGTGATTTTTTTTAGTTAAAAATTCACCCTGTATATTATGATATAATGAAAATAGAATTTTTTTTAATTAATGATTCACCCTGTATTTAGTACATTTAAACAAATAAATCACCCTGTATATTATAAAACAATAAAACGAGATTTTTTTAAATTAAAGATTCACCCTGTATATTAGTAAATAATTAAAATAGAATTTTTTAAATTCATGATTCACCCTGTATTTAGGACATTTAAACAAATAAAACACCCTGTATAATATTAAATAATAAAACGAGATTTTTTTTGTTAAAAATTCACCCTGTATATTATTAAATATTAAAACGAATTATTTTTAATTAATGATTCACCCTGTATTTAGGACATTTAAACAAATAAATCACCCTGTATATTATTAAATAATAAAACGTGATTTTTTTTGTTAAAGATTCACCCTGTATATTATTAAATAATGAAACGTAATTATTTTTATTTAATGATTCACCCTGTATTTATTAATTTTTAATCAACTAATCACCCTGTATATTAATAAATAATAAAACGAGATTTTTTTTTGTTAAAAATTCACCCTGTATATTATTAAATAATGAAGAGAAATTATTTTTATTTCATGATTCACCCTGTATTTATTAATTTTTAATCAACTAATCACCCTGTATATTTTTAAAAAATAAAATGAGATTTTTAATAGTTTAAAATTCACCCTGTATATTATTAAATAATGAAACGAAATTATTTTTAATTAATGATTCACCCTGTATTTATTAATTTTTAATCAACTAATCACCTTGTATATTATCAAATAATAAAACGAGATTTTTTTTATTTAGAAATTCACCCTGTATATTATTAAATACTGAAACGTAATTATTTTTATTAGATGATTCACCCTGTATTTATTAATTTTTAATCAACTAATCACCCTGTATATTAATAAATAATAAAACGAGATTTTTTTTTGTTAAAAATTCACCCTGTATATTATTAAATAATGAAACGAAATTATTTTTATTTCATGATTCACCCTGTATTTATTAATTTTTAATCAACTAATCACCCTGTATATTTTTAAAAAATAAAATGAGATTTTTAATAGTTTGAAATTCACCCTGTATATTATTAAATAATGAAACGAAATTATTTTTAATAAATGATTCACCCTGTATTTATTAATTTTTAATCAACTAATCACCCTGTATATTAATAAATAATAAAACGAGATTTCTTTTTAGTTAAAAATTCACCCTGTATATTATTAAATAATGAAACGAAATTATTTTTAATTAATGATTCACCCTGTATTTATTAAATTTTAATCAACTAATCACCCTGTATATTATCAAATAATAAAACGAGATTTTTTTTATTTAGAAATTCACCCTGTATATTATTAAATAATGAAACGAAATTATTTTTATTTCATGATTCACCCTGTATTTATTAATTTTTAATCAACTAATCACCCTGTATATTTTTAAAAAATAAAATGAGATTTTTAATAGTTTGAAATTCACCCTGTATATTATTAAATAATGAAACGAAATTATTTTTAATAAATGATTCACCCTGTATTTATTAATTTTTAATCAACTAATCACCCTGTATATTAATAAATAATAAAACGAGATTTCTTTTTAGTTAAAAATTCACCCTGTATATTATTAAATAACGAAACGAGATTATTTTTAATTAATGATTCACCCTGTATTTATTAATTTTTAATCAACTAATCACCCTGTATACTATTAAATAATAAATCGAGATTTTTTTTTAGTTAAAAATTCACCCTGTATATTATTAAATAACGAAACGAAATTATTTTCAGTTAATGATTCACCCTGTATTTATTAAATTTTAATCAACGAATCACCCTGTATATTATTAAATACTGAAACGAAATTATTTTTAATTAATGATTCACCCTGTATTTATTAAATTTTAATCAACTAATCACCCTGTATATTATTAAATAATAAAACGAGATTTTTTTTATTTAGAAATTCACCCTGTATATTATTAAATAATGAAACGAAATTATTTTTAATTAATGATTCACCCTGTATTTATTAAATTTTAATCAACTAATCACCCTGTATATTATCAAATAATAAAACGAGATTTTTTTTATTTAGAAATTCACCCTGTATATTATTAAATAATAAAACGAGATTATTTTTAATTAATGATTCACCCTGTATTTATTAAATTTTAATCAACTAATCACCCTGTATATTATTAAATAATAAAACGAGATTTTTTTTATTTAGAAATTCACCCTGTATATTATTAAATAATGAAACGAAATTATTTTTAATTAATGATTCACCCTGTATTTATTAAATTTTAATCAACTAATCACCCTGTATATTATCAAATAATAAAACGAGATTTTTTTTATTTAGAAATTCACCCTGTATATTATTAAATAATAAAACGAGATTATTTTTAATTAATGATTCACCCTGTATTTATTAAATTTTAATCAACTAATCACCCTGTATATTATTAAATAATAAAACGAGATTTTTTTTATTTAGAAATTCACCCTGTATATTATTAAATAATGAAACGAAATTATTTTTAATTAATGATTCACCCTGTATTTATTAAATTTTAATCAACTAATCACCCTGTATATTATTAAATAATAAAACGAGATTATTTTTAATTAATGATTCACCCTGTATTTATTAAATTTTAATCAACTAATCACCCTGTATATTATTAAATAATAAAACGAGATTTTTTTTATTTAGAAATTCACCCTGTATATTATTAAATACTGAAACGTAATTATTTTTATTAGATGATTCACCCTGTATTTATTAAATTTTAATTAACTAATCACCCTGTATATTTTTAAATAATAAATTGAATTTTTTTTTAGTTAAAAATTCACCCTGTATATTATTAAATAATAAAACGAGATTATTTTTAATTAATGATTCACCCTGTATTTATTAAATTTTAATCAACTAATCACCCTGTATATTATTAATTTAGAAAACGAGATTTTTTTTAGTTAAAAGATTCACCCTGTATATTATTAAATAATAAAACGAGAATTTTTTTATTAAAGATTCACCCTGTATATTATTAAATAATGAATTGAAAAAAATTTCAAGTTGATGACTCACCCTGTATTTATTACAAACAAATGAACTATTTTAAATGACAAAACGTCGTCTCGGGTCATATTTACCATTGACGTCGCGTTTAACCTTTTTTTTTTTCGTCCTTTATTATTATTATTATTTAAATAAAAATCTGATAAAAAAAAGTCTGTCTGGTAAAAATAATGGAAAGGAATGTTTTTTGTCTTTTTTCTTTGGCGAAATCTAGACTTCTGGGAAACGTTTAATGGCGGCGGCGGCGGTAACCTTTTTGACCAATTAAAATGCATGACCGTGCATGTGCATTTTTATTTCCATACAGGGTGGGCGTTAGGTCTCTGAGACCCATAAATTCATCACATGTTTTATATTACAGCACGGGTCTCTGTGACCCTTTTTTAATTTAATTTATAATCTTAAATGAATCTGAAAAAATAGTAAAAAATGCTGTATGGTCTCTGAGACCCAAAAATTTATTACGTGTTTCATTTTCCAGCACGGGTCTCTGTGACCCTTTTATATACTTTAATATATAACTTTTAATGAATCTAAAAAAATGGTAAACAATGCTTTAAGGTCTATGAGACCCATAAATTCATCCGTTTTCTCATTTTACAGCATCGGTCTCTGTGACCCTTTTTTACCTTATAACCAATCAAAATATAAAGAAAATAAACAAATAAATCACAGATATTGGCCCTTAGATTGACATTGACAGATAATGGCCCTTAGATTGACACTGACAGATAATGGCCGTTACATATACCGATAAACCTTGTCAGTGTTAGAACCTTGGTGATCAGATCTGATGACAATTATTACTGATTTTACAGATGGCCCTTAGCTTGACATTGACAGATAATGGCCGTTACATATACCGATAAACCTTGTCAGTGTTAGAACCTTGGTGATCAGATCTAATGACAATTATTACTGATTTTACAAATGGCCCTTAGCTTGACATTGACAGATAATGGCCCTTACATATACCTATAAACCTTGTCACTGTTAGAACCTTGGTGATCAGATCTAATGACAATTATTACTGATTTTACAAATGGCCCTTAGCTTGATATTGACAGATATAATGGCCCTTACATATACCGATAAACCTTGTCAGTGTTAGAACCTTGGTGATCAGATCTAATGACAATTATTACTAATTTTACAGATGGCCCTTAGCTTGACATTGACAGATATAATGGCCCTTACATATACCGATAAACCTTGTCAGTGTTAGAACCTTGGTGATCAGATCTAATGATAATTATTACTGATTTTACAGATGGCCCTTAGCTTGACATTGACAGATAATGGCCCTTACATATACCGATAAACCTTGTCAGTGTTAGAACCTTGGTGATCAGATCTAATGACAATTATTACTAATTTTACAGATGGCCCTTAGCTTGACATTGACAGATAATGGCCCTTACATATACCGATAAACCTTGTCAGTGTTAGAACCTTGGTGATCAGATCTAATGACAATTATTACTGATTTTACAGATGGCCCTTAGCTTGACATTGACAGATATAATGGCCCTTACATATACCGATAAACCTTGTCAGTGTTAGAACCTTGGTGATCAGATCTATTGACAATTATTACTGATTTTACAGATGGCCCTTAGCTTGACATTGACAGATAATGGCCCTTACATATACCGATAAACCTTGTCAGTGTTAGAACCTTGGTGATCAGATCTAATGATAATTATTACTGATTTTACAGATGGCCCTTAGCTTGACATTGACAGATATAATGGCCCTTACATATACCGATAAACCTTGTCAGTGTTAGAACCTTGGTGATCAGATCTAATGACAATTATTACTGATTTTACAGATGGCCCTTAGCTTGACATTGACAGATATAATGGCCCTTACATATACCGATAAACCTTGTCAGTGTTAGAACCTTGGTGATCAGATCTAATGATAATTATTACTGATTTTACAGATGGCCCTTAGCTTGACATTGACAGATATAATGTCCCTTACATATACCGATAAACCTTGTAGGTGTTAGAAACTTGGTAATCAGATCTAATGACAATTATTACTGATTTTACAGATGGCCCTTAGCTTGACATTGACAGATATAATGGCCCTCACATATACCGATAAACCTTGTCAGTGTTAGAACCTTGGTGATCAGATCTAATGTCAATTATTGCTGATTTTACAGATGGCCCTTAGCTTGACATTGACAGATATAATGGCCCTTACATATACCGATAAACCTTGTCAGTGTTAGAAACTTGGTAATCAGATCTAATGACAATTATTACTAATTTTACAGATGGCCCTTAGCTTGACATTGACAGATATAATGGCCGTTACATATACCGATAAAACTTGTAGGTGTTAGAAACTTGGTAATCAGATCTAATGACAATTATTACTGATTTTACAGATGGCCCTTAGTTTGACATTGACAGATAATGGCCGTTACATATACCGATAAACCTTGTCAGTGTTAGAACCTTGGTGATCAGATCTAATGTCAATTATTGCTGATTTTACAGATGGCCCTTAGCTTGACATTGACAGATATAATGGCCCTTACATATACCGATAAACCTTGTCAGTGTTAGAACCTTGGTGATCAGATCTAATGATAATTATTACTGATTTTACAGATGGCCCTTAGCTTGACATTGACAGATATAATGACCCTTACATATACCGATAAACCTTGTCAGTGTTAGAACCTTGGTGATCAGATCTAATGACAATTATTACTGATTTTACAGATGGCCCTTAGTTTGACATTGACAGATAATGGCCGTTACATATACCGATAAACCTTGTCAGTGTTAGAACCTTGGTGATCAGATCTAATGTCAATTATTACTAATTTTACAGATGGCCCTTAGCTTGACATTGACAGATATAATGGCCGTTACATATACCGATAAACCTTGTCAGTGTTAGAACCTTGGTGATCAGATCTAATGACAATTATTACTAATTTTACAGATGGCCCTTAGCTTGACATTGACAGATATAATGGCCGTTACATATACCGATAAACCTTGTCAGTGTTAGAACCTTGGTGATCAGATCTAATGATAATTATTACTGATTTTACAGATGGCCCTTAGCTTGACATTGACAGATATAATGACCCTTACATATACCGATAAACCTTGTCAGTGTTAGAACCTTGGTGATCAGATCTAATGACAATTATTACTGATTTTACAGATGGCCCTTAGTTTGACATTGACAGATAATGGCCGTTACATATACCGATAAACCTTGTCAGTGTTAGAACCTTGGTGATCAGATCTAATGTCAATTATTACTAATTTTACAGATGGCCCTTAGCTTGACATTGACAGATATAATGGCCGTTACATATACCGATAAACCTTGTCAGTGTTAGAACCTTGGTGATCAGATCTAATGACAATTATTACTGATTTTACAGATGGCCCTTAGCTTGACATTGACAGATATAATGGCCGTTACATATACCGATAAACCTTGTCAGTGTTAGAACCTTGGTGATCAGATCTAATGTCAATTATTACTAATTTTACAGATGGCCCTTAGTTTGACATTGACAGATAATGGCCGTTACATATACCGATAAACCTTGTCAGTGTTAGAACCTTGGTGATCAGATCTAATGTCAATTATTACTAATTTTACAGATGGCCCTTAGCTTGACATTGACAGATATAATGGCCCTTACATATACCGATAAACCTTGTCAGTGTTAGAACCTTGGTGATCAGATCTAATGATAATTATTACTGATTTTACAGATGGCCCTTAGCTTGACATTGACAGATATAATGGCCCTTACATATACCGATAAACCTTGTCAGTGTTAGAACCTTGGTGATCAGATCTAATGATAATTATTACTGATTTTACAGATGGCCCTTAGCTTGACATTGACAGATATAATGACCCTTACATATACCGATAAACCTTGTCAGTGTTAGAACCTTGGTGATCAGATCTAATGACAATTATTACTGATTTTACAGATGGCCCTTAGCTTGACATTGACAGATATAATGGCCCTTACATATACCGATAAACCTTGTAGGTGTTAGAAACTTGGTAATCAGATCTAATGACAATTATTGCTGATTTTACAGATGGCCCTTAGCTTGACATTGACAGATATAATGGCCCTTACATATACCGACAAACCTTGTCAGTGTTAGAACCTTGGTGATCAGATCTAATGACAATTATTACTGATTTTACAGATGGCCCTTAGCTTGACATTGACAGATATAATGGCCCTTACATATTCCGATAAACCTTGTAGGTGTTAGAAACTTGGTAATCAGATCTAATGACAATTATTGCTGATTTTACAGATGGCCCTTAGCTTGACATTGACAGATATAATGGCCCTTACATATACCGACAAACCTTGTCAGTGTTAGAACCTTGGTGATCAGATCTAATGACAATTATTACTGATTTTACAGATGGCCCTTAGCTTGACATTGACAGATATAATGGCCCTTACATATTCCGATAAACCTTGTAGGTGTTAGAAACTTGGTAATCAGATCTAATGACAATTATTGCTGATTTTACAGATGGCCCTTAGCTTGACATTGACAGATATAATGGCCCTTACATATACCGACAAACCTTGTCAGTGTTAGAACCTTGGTGATCAGATCTAATGACAATTATTACTGATTTTACAGATGGCCCTTAGCTTGACATTGACAGATATAATGGCCCTTACATATTCCGATAAACCTTGTAGGTGTTAGAAACTTGGTAATCAGATCTAATGACAATTATTGCTGATTTTACAGATGGCCCTTAGCTTGACATTGACAGATATAATGGCCCTTACATATACCGACAAACCTTGTCAGTGTTAGAACCTTGGTGATCAGATCTATTGACAATTATTACTGATTTTACAGATGGCCCTTAGCTTTACATTGACAGATATAATGGCCCTTACATATACCGATAAACCTTGTAGGTGTTAGAACCTTGGTGATCAGATCTAATGACAATTATTACTGATTTTACAGATGGCCCTTAGCTTGACATTGACAGATATAATGGCCCTTACATATTCCGATAAACCTTGTAGGTGTTAGAAACTTGGTAATCAGATCTAATGACAATTATTGCTGATTTTACAGATGGCCCTTAGCTTGACATTGACAGATATAATGGCCCTTACATATACCGACAAACCTTGTCAGTGTTAGAACCTTGGTGATCAGATCTAATGACAATTATTACTGATTTTACAGATGGCCCTTAGCTTGACATTGACAGATATAATGGCCCTTACATATACCGATAAACCTTGTAGGTGTTAGAACCTTGGTGATCAGATCTAATGTCAATTATTACTGATTTTACAGATGGCCCTTAGCTTGACATTGACAGATATAATGGCCCTTACATATACCGATAAACCTTGTAGGTGTTAGAACCTTGGTGATCAGATCTAATGACAATTATTACTGATTTTACAGATGGCCCTTAGCTTGACATTGACAGATATAATGGCCCTTACATATTCCGATAAACCTTGTAGGTGTTAGAAACTTGGTAATCAGATCTAATGACAATTATTGCTGATTTTACAGATGGCCCTTAGCTTGACATTGACAGATATAATGGCCCTTACATATACCGACAAACCTTGTCAGTGTTAGAACCTTGGTGATCAGATCTAATGACAATTATTACTGATTTTACAGATGGCCCTTAGCTTGACATTGACAGATATAATGGCCCTTACATATTCCGATAAACCTTGTAGGTGTTAGAAACTTGGTAATCAGATCTAATGACAATTATTGCTGATTTTACAGATGGCCCTTAGCTTGACATTGACAGATATAATGGCCCTTACATATACCGACAAACCTTGTCAGTGTTAGAACCTTGGTGATCAGATCTATTGACAATTATTACTGATTTTACAGATGGCCCTTAGCTTTACATTGACAGATATAATGGCCCTTACATATACCGATAAACCTTGTAGGTGTTAGAACCTTGGTGATCAGATCTAATGACAATTATTACTGATTTTACAGATGGCCCTTAGCTTGACATTGACAGATATAATGGCCCTTACATATTCCGATAAACCTTGTAGGTGTTAGAAACTTGGTAATCAGATCTAATGACAATTATTGCTGATTTTACAGATGGCCCTTAGCTTGACATTGACAGATATAATGGCCCTTACATATACCGACAAACCTTGTCAGTGTTAGAACCTTGGTGATCAGATCTAATGACAATTATTACTGATTTTACAGATGGCCCTTAGCTTGACATTGACAGATATAATGGCCCTTACATATACCGATAAACCTTGTAGGTGTTAGAACCTTGGTGATCAGATCTAATGACAATTATTACTGATTTTACAGATGGCCCTTAGCTTGACATTGACAGATATAATGGCCCTTACATATTCCGATAAACCTTGTAGGTGTTAGAACCTTGGTGATCAGATCTAATGACAATTATTACTGATTTTACAGATGGCCCTTAGCTTGACATTGACAGATATAATGGCCCTTACATATACCGACAAACCTTGTCAGTGTTAGAACCTTGGTGATCAGATCTAATGACAATTATTACTGATTTTACAGATGGCCCTTAGCTTGACATTGACAGATATAATGGCCGTTACATATACCGATAAACCTTGTCAGTGTTAGAACCTTGGTGATCAGATCTAATGTCAATTATTACTAATTTTACAGATGGCCCTTAGCTTGACATTGACAGATATAATGGCCGTTACATATACCGATAAACCTTGTCAGTGTTAGAACCTTGGTGATCAGATCTAATGACAATTATTACTAATTTTACAGATGGCCCTTAGCTTGACATTGACAGATATAATGGCCGTTACATATACCGATAAACCTTGTCAGTGTTAGAACCTTGGTGATCAGATCTAATGATAATTATTACTGATTTTACAGATGGCCCTTAGCTTGACATTGACAGATATAATGACCCTTACATATACCGATAAACCTTGTCAGTGTTAGAACCTTGGTGATCAGATCTAATGACAATTATTACTGATTTTACAGATGGCCCTTAGCTTGACATTGACAGATATAATGGCCCTCACATATACCGATAAACCTTGTCAGTGTTAGAACCTTGGTGATCAGATCTAATGACAATTATTACTGATTTTACAGATGGCCCTTAGTTTGACATTGACAGATAATGGCCGTTACATATACCGATAAACCTTGTCAGTGTTAGAACCTTGGTGATCAGATCTAATGTCAATTATTACTAATTTTACAGATGGCCCTTAGCTTGACATTGACAGATATAATGGCCCTCACATATACCGATAAACCTTGTCAGTGTTAGAACCTTGGTGATCAGATCTAATGACAATTATTACTGATTTTACAGATGGCCCTTAGTTTGACATTGACAGATAATGGCCGTTACATATACCGATAAACCTTGTCAGTGTTAGAACCTTGGTGATCAGATCTAATGTCAATTATTACTAATTTTACAGATGGCCCTTAGTTTGACATTGACAGATAATGGCCGTTACATATACCGATAAACCTTGTCAGTGTTAGAACCTTGGTGATCAGATCTAATGTCAATTATTACTAATTTTACAGATGGCCCTTAGCTTGACATTGACAGATATAATGGCCCTTACATATACCGATAAACCTTGTCAGTGTTAGAACCTTGGTGATCAGATCTAATGATAATTATTACTGATTTTACAGATGGCCCTTAGCTTGACATTGACAGATATAATGGCCCTTACATATACCGATAAACCTTGTCAGTGTTAGAACCTTGGTGATCAGATCTAATGATAATTATTACTGATTTTACAGATGGCCCTTAGCTTGACATTGACAGATATAATGACCCTTACATATACCGATAAACCTTGTCAGTGTTAGAACCTTGGTGATCAGATCTAATGACAATTATTACTGATTTTACAGATGGCCCTTAGCTTGACATTGACAGATATAATGGCCCTTACATATACCGATAAACCTTGTCAGTGTTAGAACCTTGGTGATCAGATCTAATGACAATTATTACTGATTTTACAGATGGCCCTTAGCTTTACATTGACAGATATAATGGCCCTTACATATACCGATAAACCTTGTAGGTGTTAGAACCTTGGTGATCAGATCTAATGACAATTATTACTGATTTTACAGATGGCCCTTAGCTTGACATTGACAGATATAATGGCCCTTACATATACCGATAAACCTTGTAGGTGTTAGAACCTTGGTGATCAGATCTAATGACAATTATTACTGATTTTACAGATGGCCCTTAGCTTGACATTGACAGATATAATGGCCCTTACATATACCGATAAACCTTGTAGGTGTTAGAACCTTGGTGACCAGATCTAATGACAATTATTACTGATTTTACAGATGGCCCTTAGCTTGACATTGACAGATATAATGGCCCTTACATATACCGATAAACCTTGTAGGTGTTAGAAACTTGGTAATCAGATCTAATGACAATTATTGCTGATTTTACAGATGGCCCTTAGCTTGACATTGACAGATATAATGGCCCTTACATATACCGATAAACCTTGTAGGTGTTAGAACCTTGGTGATCAGATCTAATGACAATTATTGCTGATTTTACAGATGGCCCTTAGCTTGACATTGACAGATATAATGGCCCTTACATATACCGACAAACCTTGTCAGTGTTAGAACCTTGGTGACCAGATCTAATGACAATTATTACTGATTTTACAGATGGCCCTTAGCTTGACATTGACAGATATAATGGCCCTTACATATACCGATAAACCTTGTAGGTGTTAGAAACTTGGTAATCAGATCTAATGACAATTATTGCTGATTTTACAGATGGCCCTTAGCTTGACATTGACAGATATAATGGCCCTTACATATACCGACAAACCTTGTCAGTGTTAGAACCTTGGTGATCAGATCTAATGACAATTATTACTGATTTTACAGATGGCCCTTAGCTTGACATTGACAGATATAATGGCCCTTACATATACCGATAAACCTTGTAGGTGTTAGAACCTTGGTGATCAGATCTAATGACAATTATTACTGATTTTACAGATGGCCCTTAGCTTGACATTGACAGATATAATGGCCCTTACATATACCGATAAACCTTGTCAGTGTTAGAAACTTGGTAATCAGATCTAATGACAATTATTGCTGATTTTACAGATGGCCCTTAGCTTGACATTGACAGATATAATGGCCCTTACATATACCGATAAACCTTGTAGGTGTTAGAACCTTGGTGATCAGATCTAATGACAATTATTACTGATTTTACAGATGGCCCTTAGCTTGACATTGACAGATATAATGGCCCTTACATATACCGATAAGCCTTGTCAGTGTTAGAACCTTGGTGATCAGATCTAATGACAATTATTACTGATTTTACAGATGGCCCTTAGATTGACATTGACAGATAATGGCGGTCACATATACCGATAAACCTTGTCAGTGTTAGAACCTTGGTGATCAGATCTAATGACAATTATTACTGATTTTACAGATGGCCCTTAGTTTGACATTGACAGATAATGGCGGTCACATATACCGATAAACCTTGTCAGTGTTAGAACCTTGGTGATCAGATCTAATGACAATTATTACTGATTTTACAGATGGCCCTTAGCTTGACATTGACAGATATAATGGCCCTCACATATACCGATAAACCTTGTCAGTGTTAGAACCTTGGTGATCAGATCTAATGACAATTATTACTGATTTTACAGATGGCCCTTAGCTTGACATTGACAGATATAATGGCCCTCACATATACCGATAAACCTTGTCAGTGTTAGAACCTTGGTGATCAGATCTAATGACAATTATTACTGATTTTACAGATGGCCCTTAGCTTGACATTGACAGATATAATGGCCCTTACATATACCGATAAACCTTGTAGGTGTTAGAACCTTGGTGATCAGATCTAATGACAATTATTACTGATTTTACAGATGGCCCTTAGCTTGACATTGACAGATATAATGGCCCTCACATATACCGATAAACCTTGTCAGTGTTAGAACCTTGGTGATCAGATCTAATGACAATTATTACTGATTTTACAGATGGCCCTTAGCTTGACATTGACAGATATAATGGCCCTTACATATACCGATAAGCCTTGTCAGTGTTAGAACCTTGGTGATCAGATCTAATGACAATTATTACTGATTTTACAGATGGCCCTTAGATTGACATTGACAGATAATGGCGGTCACATATACCGATAAACCTTGTCAGTGTTAGAACCTTGGTGATCAGATCTAATGACAATTATTACTGATTTTACAGATGGCCCTTAGTTTGACATTGACAGATAATGGCGGTCACATATACCGATAAACCTTGTCAGTGTTAGAACCTTGGTGATCAGATCTAATGACAATTATTACTGATTTTACAGATGGCCCTTAGCTTGACATTGACAGATATAATGGCCCTCACATATACCGATAAACCTTGTCAGTGTTAGAACCTTGGTGATCAGATCTAATGACAATTATTACTGATTTTACAGATGGCCCTTAGCTTGACATTGACAGATATAATGGCCCTCACATATACCGATAAACCTTGTCAGTGTTAGAACCTTGGTGATCAGATCTAATGACAATTATTACTGATTTTACAGATGGCCCTTAGCTTGACATTGACAGATATAATGGCCCTCACATATACCGATAAACCTTGTCAGTGTTAGAACCTTGGTGATCAGATCTAATGACAATTATTACTGATTTTACAGATGGCCCTTAGCTTGACATTGACAGATATAATGGCCCTTACATATACCGATAAACCTTGTCTGTGTTAGAACCTTGGTGATCAGATCCAATGACAATTATTACTGATTTTACAGATGGCCCTTAGCTTGACATTGACAGATATAATGGCCCTTACATATACCGATAAACCTTGTCAGTGTTAGAACCTTGGTGATCAGATCTAATGATAATTATTACTGATTTTACAGATGGCCCTTAGCTTGACATTGACAGATATAATGGCCCTCACATATACCGATAAACCTTGTCAGTGTTAGAACCTTGGTGATCAGATCTAATGACAATTATTACTGATTTTACAGATGGCCCTTAGCTTGACATTGACAGATATAATGGCCCTCACATATACCGATAAACCTTGTCAGTGTTAGAACCTTGGTGATCAGATCTAATGACAATTATTACTGATTTTACAGATGGCCCTTAGCTTGACATTGACAGATATAATGGCCCTCACATATACCGATAAACCTTGTCAGTGTTAGAACCTTGGTGATCAGATCTAATGACAATTATTACTGATTTTACAGATGGCCCTTAGCTTGACATTGACAGATATAATGGCCGTTACATATACCGATAAACCTTGTCAGTGTTATAACCTTGGTGATCAGATCTGATGACAATTATTACTGATTTTACAGATGGCCCTTAGCTTGACATTGACAGATATAATGGCCGTTACATATACCGATAAACCTTGTCAGTGTTAGAACCTTGGTGATCAGATCTAATGACAATTATTACTGATTTTACAGATGGCCCTTAGCTTGACATTGACAGATATAATGGCCCTTACATATACCGATAAACCTTGTCAGTGTTAGAACCTTGGTGATCAGATCTAATGATAATTATTACTGATTTTACAGATGGCCCTTAGCTTGACATTGACAGATATAATGGCCCTTACATATACCGATAAACCTATTCAGTGTTAGAACCTTGGTGATCAGATCTAATGATAATCATTACTGATTTTACAGATGGCCCTTAGCTTGACATTGACAGATATAATGGCCCTTACATATACCGATAAACCTATTCAGTGTTAGAACCTTGGTGATCAGATCTGATGACAATTATTACTGATTTTATAGATGGCCCTTAGCTTGACATTGACAGATATAATGGCCCTTACATATACCGATAAACCTATTCAGTGTTAGAACCTTGGTGATCAGATCTGATGACAATTATTACTGATTTTACAGATGGCCCTTAGCTTGACATTGACAGATATAATGGCCCTTACATATACCGATAAACCTATTCAGTGTTAGAACCTTGGTGATCAGATCTGATGACAATTATTACTGATTTTACAGATGGCCCTTAGCTTGACATTGACAGATATAATGGCCCTTACATATACCGATAAACCTTGTCAGTGTTAGAACCTTGGTGATCAGATCTAATGATAATTATTACTGATTTTACAGATGGCCCTTAGCTTGACATTGACAGATATAATGGCCCTTACATATACCGATAAACCTATTCAGTGTTAGAACCTTGGTGATCAGATCTGATGACAATTATTACTGATTTTACAGATGGCCCTTAGCTTGACATTGACAGATATAATGGCCCTTACATATACCGATAAACCTATTCAGTGTTAGAACCTTGGTGATCAGATCTGATGACAATTATTACTGATTTTACAGATGGCCCTTAGCTTGACATTGACAGATATAATGGCCCTTACATATACCGATAAACCTTGTCAGTGTTAGAACCTTGGTGATCAGATCTAATGATAATTATTACTGATTTTACAGATGGCCCTTAGCTTGACATTGACAGATATAATGGCCCTTACATATACCGATAAACCTTGTCAGTGTTAGAACCTTGGTGATCAGATCTAATGATAATTATTACTGATTTTACAGATGGCCCTTAGCTTGACATTGACAGATATAATGGCCATTACATATACCGATAAACCTTGTCAGTGTTAGAACCTTGGTGATCAGATCTAATGATAATTATTACTGATTTTACAGATGGCCCTTAGCTTGACATTGACAGATATAATGGCCCTTACATATACCGATAAACCTTGTCAGTGTTAGAACCTTGGTGATCAGATCTAATGACAATTATTACTGATTTTACAGATGGCCCTTAGCTTGACATTGACAGATATAATGGCCCTTACATATACCGATAAACCTTGTCAGTGTTAGAACCTTGGTGATCAGATCTAATGACAATTATTACTGATTTTACAGATGGCCCTTAGCTTGACATTGACAGATATAATGGCCCTTACATATACCGATAAACCTTGTCAGTGTTAGAACCTTGGTGATCAGATCTAATGATAATTATTACTGATTTTACAGATGGCCCTTAGCTTGACATTGACAGATATAATGTCCCTTACATATACCGATAAACCTTGTAGGTGTTAGAAACTTGGTAATCAGATCTAATGACAATTATTACTGATTTTACAGATGGCCCTTAGCTTGACATTGACAGATATAATGGCCCTTACATATACCGATAAACCTTGTCAGTGTTAGAACCTTGGTGATCAGATCTAATGACAATTATTACTGATTTTACAGATGGCCCTTAGCTTGACATTGACAGATATAATGGCCCTTACATATACCGATAAACCTTGTCAGTGTTAGAACCTTGGTGATCAGATCTAATGACAATTATTACTGATTTTACAGATGGCCCTTAGCTTGACATTGACAGATATAATGGCCCTTACATATACCGATAAACCTTGTCAGTGTTAGAACCTTGGTGATCAGATCTAATGATAATTATTACTGATTTTACAGATGGCCCTTAGCTTGACATTGACAGATATAATGTCCCTTACATATACCGATAAACCTTGTAGGTGTTAGAACCTTGGTGATCAGATCTAATGACAATTATTACTGATTTTACAGATGGCCCTTAGCTTGACATTGACAGATATAATGGCCATTACATATACCGATAAACCTTGTAGGTGTTAGAACCTTGGTGATCAGATCTAATGACAATTATTACTGATTTTACAGATGGCCCTTAGCTTGACATTGACAGATATAATGGCCATTACATATACCGATAAACCTATTCAGTGTTAGAACCTTGGTGATCAGATCTAATGATAATTATTACTGATTTTACAGATGGCCCTTAGCTTGACATTGACAGATATAATGTCCCTTACATATACCGATAAACCTTGTAGGTGTTAGAACCTTGGTGATCAGATCTAATGACAATTATTACTGATTTTACAGATGGCCCTTAGCTTGACATTGACAGATATAATGGCCATTACATATACCGATAAACCTATTCAGTGTTAGAACCTTGGTGATCAGATCTAATGATAATTATTACTGATTTTACAGATGGCCCTTAGCTTGACATTGACAGATATAATGTCCCTTACATATACCGATAAACCTTGTAGGTGTTAGAACCTTGGTGATCAGATCTAATGACAATTATTACTGATTTTACAGATGGCCCTTAGCTTGACATTGACAGATATAATGGCCATTACATATACCGATAAACCTTGTAGGTGTTAGAACCTTGGTGATCAGATCTAATGACAATTATTACTGATTTTACAGATGGCCCTTAGCTTGACATTGACAGATATAATGGCCATTACATATACCGATAAACCTATTCAGTGTTAGAACCTTGGTGATCAGATCTAATGATAATTATTACTGATTTTACAGATGGCCCTTAGCTTGACATTGACAGATATAATGTCCCTTACATATACCGATAAACCTTGTAGGTGTTAGAACCTTGGTGATCAGATCTAATGACAATTATTACTGATTTTACAGATGGCCCTTAGCTTGACATTGACAGATATAATGGCCATTACATATACCGATAAACCTATTCAGTGTTAGAACCTTGGTGATCAGATCTAATGATAATTATTACTGATTTTACAGATGGCCCTTAGCTTGACATTGACAGATATAATGTCCCTTACATATACCGATAAACCTTGTAGGTGTTAGAAACTTGGTAATCAGATCTAATGACAATTATTGCTGATTTTACAGATGGCCCTTAGCTTGACATTGACAGATATAATGGCCCTTACATATACCAATTAACCTTGTCAGTGTTAGAACCTTGGTGATCAGATCTAATGATAATTATTACTGATTTTACAGATGGCCCTTAGCTTGACATTGACAGATATAATGGCCGTTACATATACCGATAAACCTTGTCAGTGTTATAACCTTGGTGATCAGATCTAATGACAATTATTACTGATTTTACAGATGGCCCTTAGCTTGACATTGACAGATATAATGGCCCTCACATATACCGATAAACCTTGTCAGTGTTAGAACCTTGGTGATCAGATCTAATGACAATTATTACTGATTTTACAGATGGCCCTTAGCTTGACATTGACAGATATAATGGCCCTCACATACACCGATAAACCTTGTCAGTGTTAGAACCTTGGTGATCAGATCTAATGACAATTATTACTGATTTTACAGATGGCCCTTAGCTTGACATTGACAGATATAATGGCCGTTACATATACCGATAAACCTTGTCAGTGTTATAACCTTGGTGATCAGATCTGATGACAATTATTACTGATTTTACAGATGGCCCTTAGCTTGACATTGACAGATATAATGGCCGTTACATATACCGATAAACCTTGTCAGTGTTAGAACCTTGGTGATCAGATCTAATGACAATTATTACTGATTTTACAGATGGCCCTTAGCTTGACATTGACAGATATAATGGCCCTTACATATACCGATAAACCTTGTCAGTGTTAGAACCTTGGTGATCAGATCTAATGATAATTATTACTGATTTTACAGATGGCCCTTAGCTTGACATTGACAGATATAATGGCCCTTACATATACCGATAAACCTATTCAGTGTTAGAACCTTGGTGATCAGATCTAATGATAATCATTACTGATTTTACAGATGGCCCTTAGCTTGACATTGACAGATATAATGGCCCTTACATATACCGATAAACCTATTCAGTGTTAGAACCTTGGTGATCAGATCTGATGACAATTATTACTGATTTTACAGATGGCCCTTAGCTTGACATTGACAGATATAATGGCCCTTACATATACCGATAAACCTATTCAGTGTTAGAACCTTGGTGATCAGATCTGATGACAATTATTACTGATTTTACAGATGGCCCTTAGCTTGACATTGACAGATATAATGGCCCTTACATATACCGATAAACCTTGTCAGTGTTAGAACCTTGGTGATCAGATCTAATGATAATTATTACTGATTTTACAGATGGCCCTTAGCTTGACATTGACAGATATAATGGCCCTTACATATACCGATAAACCTATTCAGTGTTAGAACCTTGGTGATCAGATCTGATGACAATTATTACTGATTTTACAGATGGCCCTTAGCTTGACATTGACAGATATAATGGCCCTTACATATACCGATAAACCTATTCAGTGTTAGAACCTTGGTGATCAGATCTGATGACAATTATTACTGATTTTACAGATGGCCCTTAGCTTGACATTGACAGATATAATGGCCCTTACATATACCGATAAACCTTGTCAGTGTTAGAACCTTGGTGATCAGATCTAATGATAATTATTACTGATTTTACAGATGGCCCTTAGCTTGACATTGACAGATATAATGGCCCTTACATATACCGATAAACCTTGTCAGTGTTAGAACCTTGGTGATCAGATCTAATGACAATTATTACTGATTTTACAGATGGCCCTTAGCTTGACATTGACAGATATAATGGCCCTTACATATACCGATAAACCTTGTCAGTGTTAGAACCTTGGTGATCAGATCTAATGACAATTATTACTGATTTTACAGATGGCCCTTAGCTTGACATTGACAGATATAATGGCCCTTACATATACCGATAAACCTTGTCAGTGTTAGAACCTTGGTGATCAGATCTAATGATAATTATTACTGATTTTACAGATGGCCCTTAGCTTGACATTGACAGATATAATGGCCATTACATATACCGATAAACCTATTCAGTGTTAGAACCTTGGTGATCAGATCTAATGATAATCATTACTGATTTTACAGATGGCCCTTAGCTTGACATTGACAGATATAATGGCCCTTACATATACCGATAAACCTTGTCAGTGTTAGAACCTTGGTGATCAGATCTAATGACAATTATTACTGATTTTACAGATGGCCCTTAGCTTGACATTGACAGATATAATGGCCCTTACATATACCGATAAACCTTGTCAGTGTTAGAACCTTGGTGATCAGATCTAATGATAATTATTACTGATTTTACAGATGGCCCTTAGCTTGACATTGACAGATATAATGGCCATTACATATACCGATAAACCTATTCAGTGTTAGAACCTTGGTGATCAGATCTAATGATAATTATTACTGATTTTACAGATGGCCCTTAGCTTGACATTGACAGATATAATGTCCCTTACATATACCGATAAACCTTGTAGGTGTTAGAAACTTGGTAATCAGATCTAATGACAATTATTGCTGATTTTACAGATGGCCCTTAGCTTGACATTGACAGATATAATGGCCCTTACATATACCAATTAACCTTGTCAGTGTTAGAACCTTGGTGATCAGATCTAATGACAATTATTACTGATTTTACAGATGGCCCTTAGCTTGTCATTGACAGATAATGGCACTTACATATAAAAGCAAACCTTGTCATGTTAGAACCTTGGAGATCAAATCATATGATGATTACTGATTGACAGATGACATTTAGTAATTAAAATTAAGTTTGTAGACTAATCTACGTTTATTAAAACTAATTATTGTATTTATAATAATAACTAATTATTTGTTTAGTATTAATCTTTCGTATTATTAATTTAATTTTCGTTAAACATCGGAAAGTTGATGAAGATCGAGCGCGTAGATAAACATTAACGTTGGCCATTTTGTTGTGTTTTAATAAAAAAACAAGTTTAATCTGTTTTTATGTAAAAAAAAACTCTCCCACTAAAGGTACGTAATATTAGATACATTTTTAACATAATTTATTATTTAAAAGTATTGAATTGATATAATATTTTGAGGTTATGTTTTTTTTTAAGTGTCGGAATATTTTTTTTAGGCATTCGGTTACAGGACCGGATTAAGAAGTTGGGTAAGTGTTTTATTTTATAAAATGGTACAGGGAAAAACATGCATTTATGATAAAATTAATTTTAATAATCCGAAAATATCGTTAAAAATATAAATATAGTGCAGTGAAATTGATTTAATTTTTGGAAAAAGAAATCATAAAAACTAGGAAATTATTTATAAATATAACACAGTGAAATTAGTTTAATTTTTGGAATTGAAATAATTTTACTTGAACTGAAAGAAAATTATAATTTATACTTTATAGTTCAGGAAAATTTGTTTATTTATTGAAAAATTGAATAATATTAAAATTCTTAAAGCTAAAAATTCCTATAATATAAAATTAACTAAAAATCGGAAAAAATCGAAAAAAAAAAGACGAAAATGTTCATTTTTTTAATATAGCCAAGGGAAATTTGTTAATTTTTTTGGAAAATCTATAATTATTGGGAAAATTACGAAAAACTTGGAAATTCATATTTGACATTTGGAAGTTTTGACAGTTCATAATTTTGACATTTGTAAAATTTGACAGTTGATAAATGACGTTTAAGTCACAAGTGACAGTTACATCAAATTTGATAATTTTGGCGTTTGTAAAATTTGACATTTATAAGATTTGACAGTCAATTTTGACATTTGTAATATTAGACATTTGTAAATTTTGACAGTTCCTAGTTTGACATGTATTACATTATTTGACAGTTGATAATTTTCATGATAATTTTGACATTTGATTGTTTTAACAGTTGATAATTTTGACATTTGTAAGTTTTGACAGTTCATATTTTGACATATGTAAGATTATTTGACAGTTTTCATGACAATTTTTACATTCTTAAATTTTGACAGTTGATAATTTTTGACATTTCCAAGATTTGACAGTTGATAATTTTTGACATCTCCAAGATTTGACAGTTGATAATTTTGACATTATTAATTTTTGACAGTTCATATTTTGACATATGTACAATTTTGACAATTGATTATGTTGACATTTGAAAGATTTAACAGTTACAAATTTTGACATTTGTCAGTTTTGACAGTTAATAAATGACGATTAAGTGAGAAATGACAAATTAAATTAGATAATTTTGACTCTTGCTAACTTTGACAGTTCATAATTTTGACATTTCCAAGATTTGACAGTTGATAATTTTGATATTTGGATGTTTTGACAGGTCATATTCTGACATTTATAGGATTTGACAGTTGATAATTTTTAACATTTCCAAGATTTGTCAGTTAATAATTTTGACAGCTGATAATTTTGACATTTGGATGTTTTGACAGTTCATAATTTTTACATTTATAGGATTTGAGTTGATAATTTTTAACGTTTCTAAGATTTGTTATTTAATAATTTTGACAGATGATGATTTTGACATTTATAGGGTTTGACAGTTGATAAGTTTTTGACATTTCCAAGATTTGACAGTTAACAATTTTGCCAGTTCATAATTTTGGCATTTGTAAGATTTGACAGTTGACAATTTTTGACCTTTCTAAGATTTGGCAGTTCATAATTTTGACATTTATACAATTTGACAGGTGATAATTTTGAAAATTTTTCACATTTTTAAGAGTTAACAGTTAATCATTTTGACAGTTGATAATTTTGATATTTGTAGTATTTGACAGGTGACAATTTTGACATTTATAGGATTTGACATTTGATAATTTTTGACATTTGTAAGATTTGACAGTTAATAAATTTGACTTGATAATTTTGAAATTTAAGAAAATATCCAGCTACATCAACTTTGACAATTATGACGTTCCTAGAATTTGACATTAAGTAGATAATTGACGTTAAAATGACATTTACGTCTGAAAATTAATAAATTCAAGATGGCGACTGCAAGATGGCGGACAAGATTATTGATTATAGACAGATTTTATTAAAAATTGGTATTTGGGGGTTTTTGGGGATGGAGATTATGAAATTGTTATCAAAATTTATGAATTCAAAATGGCGACTCCAAGATGGCGGACAAGATTATTGATTATTGACCGATTGTATTGAAAATTGGTATTTTGGGGTTTTCGGGGTTGGAGATTATGAATTTGTTGACAAAAATTAATAAAACCAAAATGGCGACTCCAATATGGCGGACAATATTTAATTATAGACCGATTGTATTAAAAATTGATATTTTGGGGCTTTCGGGGTTGGAGATTATGAATTTGTTGACAAAAATTAATAAACCCAAAATGGCGACTCCAATATGGCGGACAATATTTAATTATAGACCGATTGTATTAAAAATTGGTATTTTGGGGTTTTCGGGGTTGGAGATTATGAATTTGTTGATAAAAATTAATAAATCCAAAATGGCGACTCCAAGATGGCGGACAAGATTTATGATTATTGACCGATTGTATTAAAAATTGGTATTTGGGGATTTTTGGGGTTGGAGATTATGAATTTGTTGATAAAAATTGATAAATCCAAAATGGCGACTCCAAGATGGCGGACAAGATTTATGATTATTGACCGATTTTACTGAAAATTGGTATTTGGGGATTTTTGGGGTTGGAGATTATTAATTTGTTGCTAAAAATTAATAAATCCAAAATGGCGACTCCAAGATGGCGGACAAGATTTATGATTATTGACCGATTGTATTAAAAATTGGTATTTGGGTATTTTTGGGGTTGGAGATTATGAATTTGTTGATAAAAATTAATAAATCGAAAATGGCGACTCCAAGATGGCGGACAAGATTTATGATTATTGACCGATTGTATTAAAAATTGGTATTTGGGGATTTTTGGGGTTGGAGATTATTAATTTGTTGCTAAAAATTAATAAACCCAAAATGGCGACTCCAAGATGGCGGACAAGATTTATGATTATTGACCGCTTGTATTAAAAATTGGTATTTGGGGATTTTTGGGGTTGGAGATTATGAATTTGTTGATAAAAATTAATAAATCCAAAATGGCGGATTCAATATGGCGGACGATATTTATGATTATTGACAGATTGTATTGAAAATAGGTATTTTTAGTGTTTTTTGTTGTCGGACATTATGAATTTTTTGTCAAAATTAATAAATTCAAAATGGCGATTCCAAGATGGCGGACAAGATTTATGATTATTGACCGATTTTATTGAAAATTGGTAATTGGGGGTTTTTGGGGTTCGAGATTATGAATTTGTTCACAAAATTAATAAATTCAAAATGGCGGCTATAAGATGGCGGACAAGATTTATCATTATTGACCGATTCTAATGAAAATTGGTATTTGGGGGTTTTTTGGGTTGGAGATTATGAATTTTTGATCAAAGTTGATAAATTCAAAATGGCGGACACTATTTATGATTATTGACCGATTCAATTGAAAATCGGTATGTGGAGGTTTTTGGGGTGGGGGATTACGAATTTATCGTCAAAATAAAGAAATTCAAGATGGCGGACAAGATTTGTGATTATGGACCGATTTTATTGAAAATCGGTATGTGGAGGTTTTTGGGGTGGGGGATTACGAATTTGTTGTCAAAATAAAGAAATTCAAGATGGCGGACAAGATTTGTGATTATGGACCGATTTTATTGAAAATCGGTATGTGGAGGTTTTTGGGGTGGGGGATTACGAATTTGTTGTCAAAATAAAGAAATTCAAGATGGCGGACAAGATTTGTGATTATGGACCGATTTTATTGAAAATCGGTATGTGGAGGTTTTTGGGGTGGGGGATTACGAATTTATCGTCAAAATAAAGAAATTCAAGATGGCGGACAAGATTTGTGATTATGGACCGATTTTATTGAAAATCGGTATGTGGAGGTTTTTGGGGTGGGGGATTACGAATTTGTTGTCAAAATAAAGAAATTCAAGATGGCGGACAAGATTTGTGATTATGGACCGATTTTATTGAAAATCGGTATGTGGAGGTTTTTGGGATGGGGGATTACGAATTTGTTGTCAAAATAAAGAAATTCAAGATGGCGGACAAGATTTGTGATTATGGACCGATTTTATTGAAAATCGGTATGTGGAGGTTTTTGGGGTGGGGGATTACGAATTTGTTGTCAAAATAAAGAAATTCAAGATGGCGGACAAGATTTGTGATTATGGACCGATTTTATTGAAAATCGGTATGTGGAGGTTTTTGGGATGGGGGATTACGAATTTGTTGTCAAAATAAAGAAATTCAAGATGGCGGACAAGATTTGTGATTATGGACCGATTTTATTGAAAATCGGTATGTGGAGGTTTTTGGGGTGGGGGATTACGAATTTATCGTCAAAATAAAGAAATTCAAGATGGCGGACAAGATTTGTGATTATGGACCGATTTTATTGAAAATCGGTATGTGGAGGTTTTTGGGGTGGGGGATTACGAATTTGTTGTCAAAATAAAGAAATTCAAGATGGCGGACAAGATTTGTGATTATGGACCGATTTTATTGAAAATCGGTATGTAGGGGTTTTTGAGTTCGGGGATTATAAATTTATTGTCAAAATTAATAAATACAAAATGGCGACTTCAAAATGGCTGTTTAGATTTATGTATACTGACCTAGTTGTCAACTCTAGACTACACTAGAACAATTTTCCGTCAATAAATTATAACGAAAAAATAACTTTTCTTAATAATAATAATAATAAATAATTAATAAAAAAAAATAAATCCAATTCTCTATGTATTAAAAAAAAAATATTTTACAACAATTTCATTTGTACATCGATTTTTCTCAATTCATCTTCGATCATCGATCGTTTTCTTCGAACTCTAAACGAATCGCTACCGAATCGAATCGAATTCAATTCATCGATTCTCATTTTATAACAATCCTTTAACAATCTTAATTTAACGGTTTTAATTTCGCATTCTTCGGGTAATTTATGATATTGACAAGCCGCATCGATGGTTAATCTATCGTCTAATTTTTGACAATAATTATCGGTTATCGTGGTGAAATTCGACGATAAATCGTCTCCGTTTGATATTAGACTAACGCAAAAACCTTTACCTAAATTCGATGTGGATTTGCTTCGTTTTTTTATTAATACGATTTGGTCCGGTTCGGTTTGTAGGGATCTGTCGGCTAAATAAGTTTCTGAATTTTTGTATATGTATTCGTTGAAGTACATCACTTTGGCTGATCGTTGCGATATGTTCGTATCGCAGGAATTTGTATCCGGATCGGATTGATTTTGATTTTTATTTGTCATCTTTTTTTTTTGGGTTTTTAATACATAGTGACGTTTTTTTCTTTCGTATTTCGAATTTTGACGTTTGTTTTTGGCGTTGTCATTGAAATGTACGTGGTGGGGTTTGTAAATGCTAAATATACAGGGTGAATTGATTTTTTAATTTAATTTTTTATAGTCGGGGGAAGAATGTGTAATTTTGAAAAAGAATGAACTGAATTCCTCTAAGAAACAAAAAATCCTCCAAAAATTCACCAAAAATCCTGAGAAAATCCAAAAATTTGAAAAACCAAAATCCCTAAGAAAACTAAAAATCAAAAAAACTAAAATTCAAAAAACCAAGAATTCAAAAATTCAAAAATCCAAAATCCCCAAGAAAACCAAAAATAAAAAAAACCAAAAATCAAAAAAACCAAAAATCAAAAAAACCAAAAATCAAAAAACCCAAGAATTCAAAAATATCCAAAAATTCTCCAAAAATTCACCAAAAATCCTGAGAAAACAAAAAAAAATTTCAAAAAACCAAAATCCCCAAGAAAACCAAAAATCAAAAAACCCAAAAATCAAAAAAACCAAGAATTTAAAAATATCCAAAAATCCAAAAATTCAAAAAACCAAAATCCCCAAGAAAACCAAAAATCAAAAAAACCAAAAATCAAAAAAACCAAAAATCAAAAAACCCAAGAATTCAAAAATATCCAAAAATTCACCAAAAATCCTGAGAAAACAAAAAAAAATTTCAAAAAACCAAAATCCCCAAGAAAACCAAAAATCAAAAAAACCAAAAATCAAAAAAACCAAAAATCAAAAAACCCAAGAATTCAAAAATATCCAAAAATTCACCAAAAATCCTGAGAAAACAAAAAAAAATTTCAAAAAACCAAAATCCCCAAGAAAACCAAAAAACCAAAAATCAAAAAAACCAAAAATCAAAAAACCAAGAATTTAAAAATATCCAAAAATCCAAAAATTCAAAAAACCAAAATCCCCAAGAAAACCAAAAAACCAAAAATCGAAAAAACCAAAAATCAAAAAAAAAAAAATCAAAAAACCAAGAATTCAAAAATATCCAAAAATCCTCCATAATTCCAAAAATCCTCCAAAAATTCACCAAAAATCCTGAGAAAACAAAAAAAATTTCAAAAAACCAAAATCCCCAAGAAAACCAAAAAACCAAAAATCAAAAAACCCAAAAATCAAAAAAACCAAAAATCAAAAAACCAAGAATTCAAAAATATCCAAAAATTCTCCAAAAATTCACCAAAAATCCTGAGAAAACAAAAAAAAATTTCAAAAAACCAAAATCCCCAAGAAAACCAAAAATCAAAAAACCCAAAAATCAAAAAAAACAAGAATTTAAAAATATCCAAAAATCCAAAAATTTAAAAAACCAAAATCCCCAAGAAAACCAAAAATCAAAAAAACCAAAAATCAAAAAAACCAAAAATCAAAAAACCCAAGAATTCAAAAATATCCAAAAATTCTCCAAAAATTCACCAAAAATCCTGAGAAAACAAAAAAAAATTTCAAAAAACCAAAATCCCCAAGAAAACCAAAAAACCAAAAATCAAAAAAACCAAAAATCAAAAAACCAAGAATTTAAAAATATCCAAAAATCCAAAAATTCAAAAAACCAAAATCCCCAAGAAAACCAAAAAACCAAAAATCGAAAAAACCAAAAATCAAAAAAAAAAAAATCAAAAAACCAAGAATTCAAAAATATCCAAAAATCCTCCATAATTCCAAAAATCCTCCAAAAATTCACCAAAAATCCTGAGAAAACAAAAAAAATTTCAAAAAACCAAAATCCCCAAGAAAACCAAAAAACCAAAAATCAAAAAACCCAAAAATCAAAAAAACCAAGAAGTTAAAAATATCCAGAAATTCAAAAAACCAAAATCCCCAAGAAAACCAAAAATCAAAAAAACCAAAAATCAAAAAAACCAAAAATCAAAAAACCAAGAATTCAAAAATTTCCAAAAATCCTCCAAAAATTCACCAAAAATCCTGAGAAAACAAAAAAAAATTTCAAAAAACCAAAATCCCCAAGAAAACCAAAAAACCAAAAATCAAAAAAACCAAAAATCAAAAAAACCAAGAATTTAAAAATATCCAAAAATCCAAAAATTCAAAAAACCAAAATCCCCAAGAAAACCAAAAATCAAAAAAACCAAAAATCAAAAAAACCAAAAATCAAAAAACCAAGTATTCAAAAATATCCAAAAATCCAAAAATTCAAAAAACCAAAATCCCCAAGAAAACCAAAAATCAAAAAAACCAAAAATCAAAAAAACCAAAAATCAAAAAAACCAAAAATCAAAAAACCAAGTATTCAAAAATATCCAAAAATCCTCCATAATTCCAAAAAATGTGAAATCCAAAAAACCAAAAAATATCCACATATCCAAAAATCCTCCAAAAAAAAAATCCAAAATCCAAGATCTAAAAATCAAAAAAAAGTCCTAATGTTCAAAATACCAAAAATTCACAAATCCTGAAAAAATACTACAAAATCCTGAAAAATCCAAAAACAAAAAACCAAAAACTCTCAAAAAATCGAAAATCCAAAATTCTTCATAAATCCAAAAACCCCTCCAAAAAATAAAATTGGAGATATTTGTTTTTTTGGATTTTTGGTATTTCAATTTTTTGATTTTTTTGGATTTTTAAAGGATTTTTGGAACAGAACAAAAATCCAATAATCCAAATATCCTCCAAAAAAACAATATCCAAAAATTAAAAAAAAAAGGTTTGGTAGCGGTAAAGTAAAAATAATAAAAAAATTATTTTACGTTTTGTATTTGTATAAAATTTTATACATTTTTTATTGAAAAAAATTAATACTGAAAATGGTTTTTTTTTGTCAAAGAAAATTATTGATTTATTAATTAAAGTTCGTTCTAATATTATTTATCAACGCACTAATTTAATAATTTTAGATTTATAAGTTTAGGGTGTATTTAATTTTATAAAAAAAAACTAGTTCATGTAAAAGTTCATAATCTATGATCCCAAATACAAATTTTGAATTAAATCTGACCATAATCATAAATCCAGTCCACCATCTTGGATCCGCCATCTTTAATTTATTAGTTTTGACAACAAATTCGTAATCTGCAACCTCAAAAATCCCCAAATACCAATTTTTATTAAAATCGGATAATAATCATAAATCTAGTCGCCATCTTGGATCCGCCATCTTTAATTTATTAGTTTTGACAACAAATTCGTAATCTGCAACCTCAAAAATCCCCAAATACCAATTTTTATTAAAATCGGATAATAATCATAAATCTAGTCGCCATCTTGGATCCGCCATCTTTAATTTATTAGTTTTGACAACAAATTCGTAATCTGCAACCTCAAAAATCCCCAAATACCAATTTTTATTAAAATCGGATAATAATCATAAATCTAGTCGCCATCTTGGATCCGCCATCTTTAATTTATTAGTTTTGACAACAAATTCGTAATCTGCAACCTCAAAAATCCCCAAATACCAATTTTTATTAAAATCGGATAATAATCATAAATCTAGTCGCCATCTTGGATCCGCCATCTTTAATTTATTAGTTTTGACAACAAATTCGTAATCTGCAACCTCAAAAATCCCCAAATACCAATTTTTATTAAAATCGGATAATAATCATAAATCTAGTCGCCATCTTGGATCCGCCATCTTTAATTTATTAGTTTTGACAACAAATTCGTAATCTGCAACCTCAAAAATCCCCAAATACCAATTTTTATTAAAATCGGATAATAATCATAAATCTAGTCGCCATCTTGGATCCGCCATCTTTAATTTATTAGTTTTGACAAAAAATTCTTAATCTGCAACCTCAAAAATCCCCAAATACCAATTTTGAATAAAATCAGATCATAATCATAAATCCCGTCCGCCATCTTGGATCCGCCATCTTGAATTTATTAATTATGACAAAAAATTCGTAATCTACAACCTCAAAAACCTCCCTCCACATACCAATTTTGAACAGAATATGATCATAATCATAAATCTCGTCCGCCATCTTGGATCCGCCATCTTGACTTTATTATTTTTTACAACAAATTTATAATCTCCGACCCTGAAAACATCCACATACCAATTTTTTATAGAATCGGATCATAATCATTAATCTCGTCCGCCATCTTGGATCCGCCATCTTTAATTTATTAATTTTGATAAAAAATTCATAATCTCCAAGCTAAATTATCCCCAAATACCAATTTTAAATAAAATCGGATCATAATCATAAATAGCGTCCGCCATCTTGGATCCGCCATGTTAAATTTATTAATGTTGACAACAAATTTATAATCTCCGACCCCTAAAACCTCTACATACCAATTTTAAACAAAATCGGTCAATAATCATAAATTTCGTCCGCCATATTGAAGTCGCCATCTTGAATTTATTAACTTTATACTGTTAATGCCATTTTAACGTCAATTATCTACTTAATGTCAAAAACTAGAACGTCATAATTGTCAAAATGGACGTAATTGGATATTTTATTATTTAAACGTCATTTTAGCCGCTGGCGACTTCAAGATGGCGGGCAAGATATGTGATTATGATCCGATTTTATTCAAAATTGGTTTTTGGGGATTTTTAAGGTTGGAGATTACGAATTTTTTGTCAAAATTAATAAATTCAAGATGGCGGATCCAAGATGGCGGACTTGATTTATGATTATTGTCCGATTTTATTCAAAATTGGTTTTTGGAGGTTCTTAAGGTTGGAGATTACGAATTTTTTGTCAAAATTAATAAATTCAAGATGGCGGATTCAAGATGGCGGACTAGATTTATGATTATTGTCCGATTTTATTCAAAATTGGTTTTTGGAGGTTTTTAAGGTTGGAGATTACGAATTTTTTGTCAAAATTAATAAATTCAAGATGGCGGATCCAAGATGGCGGACTTGATTTATGATTATTGTCCGATTTTATTCAAAATTGGTTTTTGGAGGTTTTTAAGGTTGGAGATTACGAATTTTTTGTCAAAATTAATAAATTCAAGATGGCGGATCCAAGATGGCGGACTTGATTTATGATTATTGTCCGATTTTATTCAAAATTGGTTTTTGGAGGTTCTTAAGGTTGGAGATTACGAATTTTTTGTCAAAATTAATAAATTCAAGATGGCGGATTCAAGATGGCGGACTAGATTTATGATTATTGTCCGATTTTATTCAAAATTGGTTTTTGGAGGTTTTTAAGGTTGGAGATTACGAATTTTTTGTCAAAATTAATAAATTCAAGATGGCGGATCCAAGATGGCGGACTTGATTTATGATTATTGTCCGATTTTATTCAAAATTGGTTTTTGGAGGTTTTTAAGGTTGGAGATTACGAATTTTTTGTCAAAATTAATAAATTCAAGATGGCGGATCCAAGATGGCGGACTTGATTTATGATTATTGTCCGATTTTATTCAAAATTGGTTTTTGGAGGTTCTTAAGGTTGGAGATTACGAATTTTTTGTCAAAATTAATAAATTCAAGATGGCGGATTCAAGATGGCGGACTAGATTTATGATTATTGTCCGATTTTATTCAAAATTGGTTTTTGGAGGTTTTTAAGGTTGGAGATTACGAATTTTTTGTCAAAATTAATAAATTCAAGATGGCGGATCCAAGATGGCGGACTTGATTTATGATTATTGTCCGATTTTATTCAAAATTGGTTTTTGGAGGTTTTTAAGGTTGGAGATTACGAATTTTTTGTCAAAATTAATAAATTCAAGATGGCGGATCCAAGATGGCGGACTTGATTTATGATTATTGTCCGATTTTATTCAAAATTGGTTTTTGGAGGTTTTTAAGGTTGGAGATTACGAATTTTTTGTCAAAATTAATAAATTCAAGATGGCGGATCCAAGATGGCGGACTAGATTTATGATTATTGTCCGATTTTATTCAAAATTGGTTTTTGGAGGTTTTTAAGGTTGGAGATTACGAATTTTTTATCAAAATTAATAAATTCAAGATGGCGGATCCAAGATGGCGGACTTGATTTATGATTATTGTCCGATTTTATTCAAAATTGGTTTTTGGAGGTTTTTAAGGTTGGAGATTACGAATTTTTTATCAAAATTAATAAATTCAAGATGGCGGATCCAAGATGGCGGACTAGATTTATGATTATTGTCCGATTTTATTCAAAATTGGTTTTTGGAGGTTTTTAGGGTTGGAGATTACGAATTTTTTGTCAAAATTAATAAATTCAAGATGGCGGATCCAAGATGGCGGATCCAAGATGGCGGACTTGATTTATGATTATTGTCCGATTTTATTCAAAATTGGTTTTTGGAGGTTTTTAAGGTTGGAGATTACGAATTTTTTGTCAAAATTAATAAATTCAAGATGGCGGATCCAAGATGGCGGACTAGATTTATGATTATTGTCCGATTTTATTCAAAATTGGTTTTTGGAGGTTTTTAAGGTTGGAGATTACGAATTTTTTATCAAAATTAATAAATTCAAGATGGCGGATCCAAGATGGCGGATTTGATTTATGATTATTGTCCGATTTTATTCAAAATTGGTTTTTGGAGGTTTTTAGGGTTGGAGATTACGAATTTTTTGTCAAAATTAATAAATTCAAGATGGCGGATCCAAGATGGCGGACTTGATTTATGATTATTGTCCGATTTTATTCAAAATTGGTTTTTGGAGGTTTTTAAGGTTGGAGATTACGAATTTTTTGTCAAAATTAATAAATTCAAGATGGCGGATCCAAGATGGCGGACTAGATTTATGATTATTGTCCGATTTTATTCAAAATTGGTTTTTGGAGGTTTTTAAGGTTGTAGATTACGAATTTTTTGTCAAAATTAATAAATTCAAGATGGCGGATCCAAGATGGCGGACTAGATTTATGATTATTGTACGATTTTATTCAAAATTTGTTTTTGGACATTTTTAAGGTTGGAGATTACGAATTTTTTGTCAAAATTAATAAATTCAAGATGGCGGATTTTTCAGGATTTTTCAAGTTTTTCAGATTTCTTAGGATTTCTTGGGATTTTTCAGGATTTTTCAGGATTTTTCGAATTCTCAATTTTTTCATGATTTTTGAATTTTTGGTATTTTGAACATTTGGACTTTTTTAGATTTTTGGATCTTGGTTTTTGGAGGATTTTGGATATTTGAATTTTTTTTTTTTTGGCTTTTTGAAGGATTTTTTGTTTCTTGGAGGATTTTTTATTTTTAGGATTTTTGGTTTATCGGATATTTGAAACATTTTTGGGGAATTTTTGGATTTTTGGAGGATTTTTTATTACTTTGAGGATTTTTTATTGTTTGGAGCATTTTTTATTTGGAGGATTTTTTATTTTTTGGAGGTTTTTAATTTTTTGGAGGATTTTTTATTTTTTGTATTTTTGGAGAATTTTTTGTTTTTTGGAAGATTTTTTAGTTTTTTTGGGGGATTTTGGTTTATTATATATTTGAAAGATTTTTTGAGAATTTATGGATTTTTGGAGGATTTTTTTTCTTCGAATATTCATTTATTGGAGGTTTTTTATTTCTTGAAGGATTTTTATTTTTTTGGATTTTTGGAGGATTTTTTATTTTTGGAAGATTTTTTGTTGGAGAATTTTTTGTTTTTTGGAGGATTTTTTGTTTTTTGGAGAATTTTTTGGAGGATTTTCGATTTTGGAAGATTTTTTATTTTTTGAAGGATTTTTGGTTTTTTGGATATTTGAAGGATTTTTCGATAATTTTGATAGATTTTTAAAGAATTTTTAGTTGATTTTTTTTCAATTTTCAGTCTTTTTGTAAGTATTTGGTTTTTTTTAATTTTTTTATTTTTAGTTTCGAATTTTTATTAATATAAAATTTTATACAAATACATAACGTAATATAATTTATTATTTTTACTTTCCCGCTACCAAAAAAATAATCTTTTATTTAATACATAACCAAAAAAAAAAAAAAAATTCTAACCTAAATATTTCCATTGCTATGCAACGGTAGATTATAAAACAAATATTTATTTAACTAAATAAACAATTAAGTTCGTTTTTAATGCATAACGGTACGACGTAAAAATTTATATTTTATAACACTTTCCGGACTGTATAAATCAGTCGCGATATTTTTTTTTTAAAAATTTGCATATATAGCTCGAGACTTGAATAGAAAAAATAATCCGTATTTATGATTGGTTATAATTTCTTGTATTACTTATATGATAAAATATGGTCTATCGACTTTTATTTATATTGAAATATGGGGTTATTTTTATTTGGAAAATACGGATCTGATATTTGTATGTAAAAGTGGTGATAATATTTTTAACACTTTGATTGCCAAGTAGAAGATATTTTGTAGTTTGGTTAATGTAGGTGGAATGTTAATAAAAATTAGTAAAAATTGTTAATAATGATTGTTAAATTAAGATTAAAATATTAGAAATAAAAATACTTCCAAAAAACCGAAAATCCAAAAAAAAAGTGAAAATTGAGGAATTTTTCAAAAATCCAAATTTTCAAAAAATCCAAAATTCTTTTAACATTCCAAAAATCATCCAAAAATCCTTCAAATACCCAAAAAACCAAAAATCCTCCAAAAAAACAAAAAAATTTTCAAAATAAAAAAAAATCCTCCAAAAAGCAAAAATTCCTCCAAAAGTCCTTCAAAAATTCTCCAAAAATTCTTCAAATATATAATAAACCAAAAATCCTCCAAAAAACAAAAAATCCTCCAAACATCTTTCAAGTAACCAATAAACCAAAAACCGTCCAACAAATAAAAAATCCTCCAAATAACAAAAAATCCTCCAAAAATACTCCATAAACAAAAAATCCTCCAAGAAATTAAAAATCCTCCAAAAATCATGAGAAAATCCTCCAAATAACAAAAAATCCTCCAAAAATCCTTCAAATATCCAATAAACCAAAAATCCTCCAAAAAAACAAAAAATCCTCCAAATGAAAAATGCTTCAAAAGTCCTTCAAAAATTCTACAAAAACACTTAAAATATATAATTAACCAAAAATCCTCCAAAAAACAAAAAAAATCCTACAAAAACAAAATATCCCCCAAAAAACAAAAAAAATCTCCAAAAATCCAAAAATCCTCCAAATCTTCCAAAAAATCCTCGAAAGAACAAAAAATCCTCCAAAAAACAAAAAATTCTCCAAAAAACAAAAATGCTCCAAAAATGCTTCAAATTCCCAAATAACCAAAAATCCTCCAAAAAATCAAAAATCTAAAAAAAAAAAACAAAAAATCCTCCAAAAAGCAAAAATCCCCCAAAAATCCATAAATTCTCTAAAAATCGTTCAAATATCCAATAAATCAAAAATCCCCAAAAAATCCTCCAAAAGTACTTTAAAAATTCTCCAAAAAACAAAAAATTCTCCAAAAAACAAAAAAATATCCAAAAAAACAAAAATGCTCCAAAAATGCTTCAAATTCCCAAATAACCAAAAATCCTCCAAAAAATCAAAAATTTAAAAAAAAAAAACAAAAAATCCTCCAAAAAGCAAAAATCCCCCAAAAATCCATAAATTCTCTAAAAATCGTTCAAATATCCAATAAATCAAAAATCCCCAAAAAATCCTCCAAAAGTACTTTAAAAATTCTCCAAAAAACAAAAAATTCTCCAAAAAACAAAAAAATATCCAAAAAAACAAAAATGCTCCAAAAATGCTTCAAATTCCCAAATAACCAAAAATCCTCCAAAAAATCAAAAATCTAAAAAAAAAAAACAAAAAATCCTCCAAAAAGCAAAAATCCCCCAAAAATCCATAAATTCTCTAAAAATCGTTCAAATATCCAATAAATCAAAAATCCCCAAAAAATCCTCCAAAAGTACTTTAAAAATTCTCCAAAAAACAAAAAATTCTCCAAAAAACAAAAAAATATCCAAAAAAACAAAAATGCTCCAAAAATGCTTCAAATTCCCAAATAACCAAAAATCCTCCAAAAAATCAAAAATTTAAAAAAAAAAAACAAAAAATCCTCCAAAAAGCAAAAATCCCCCAAAAATCCATAAATTCTCTAAAAATCGTTCAAATATCCAATAAATCAAAAATCCCCAAAAAATCCTCCAAAAGTACTTTAAAAATTCTCCAAAAAACAAAAAATTCTCCAAAAAACAAAAAAATATCCAAAAAAACAAAAATGCTCCAAAAATGCTTCAAATTCCCAAATAACCAAAAATCCTCCAAAAAATCAAAAATTTAAAAAAAAAAAAACAAAAAATCCTCCAAAAAGCAAAAATCCCCCAAAAATCCATAAATTCTCTAAAAATCGTTCAAATATCCAATAAATCAAAAATCCCCAAAAAATCCTCCAAATAACAAAAAATCCTCCAAAAGTACTTTAAAAATTCTCCAAAAATTCTTCAAATATATAATAAACCAAAAATCCTCCAAAAAACAAAAAAAATCCTACAAAAAACAAAATAACCCAAAATAACAAAAAAATTCTCCAAAAATCCTCCAAATCTTCCAAAAAATTCTCGAAATAACAAAAAATCTCCAAAAAATTAAAGATTCTCCAAAAAACAAAAAATCCTTCAAAAAAACAAAAAGTCCTTCAAAAATCCAAAAATCCTGAAAAAATCCAAAATCCAAAAATCCGAATAAGCAAAAATGCTTCAAATATCCAAAAATAAAAAATCCTGAAAAATCAAAAATTCAAAAAACCAAAAATTCGCCAAGAATCCAAATATCCTCCAAACCACCAAAAATTAAAAAGACCAAATCCTCCAAAAATCCAAATTTCCAAAAATCTTGAAAGAAAAATCGAAATCCAAAAATCCAGAAAATCAAAAATTCAAATATCCAAAATCCTCAAAAAAAAATATTCAAAATCCTCCAAAAACCAAGATTCAAAAATCAAAAAAATGTAAAAATGTCCAAAATACCAAAAATCCTGAAAAATCCAGAGAAATCCTAAAAATTCCTGAAAACTCCTGAAAAAAACCCAAAAATCCGAAAACCCTGAAAAAATACAGAAATCCAAAAATCCCGAAGAATCCTGAAAAATCCTGAACAATTGGGAAAAATCCTGAAGAATCCTGAAACATACTGAAAAATCCTGAAAAATCCTGAAAAATTCTGAAAAATTCTGAAAAATCCTGAAAAATCCTGAAAATCCTGAAAAATCTTGGAAAAAAACCTCAAAAAATCCCAGAAAGATCCTAAAAAAATCCTGAAAAAATGCTAAAAAAATACAGAAATCCAAAAATTCCGAAGAATCCTGAAAAATCCTGAACAATTGTGTAAAATGCTGTCCTGAAAAATTCTGAAAATCCAAAGAAATCCTGAAAAAATATTGAAAAAATCCTGAAAAAATCAAAAAATACAGAAATCCAAAAATCCCGACGAATCCTGAAAAATTCTGAAGAATCAAGAAAATTTCTGAAAAATCCTGAAAAATCATGAAAAATTCTGAAAAATTCTGAAAAATCCTGAAAATCCTGGAGAGATCCTAAAAAAATCTTGAAAGCCCTGGAAAAATTCTAAAATCCAAAAATCCTGAAAATATGCAGAAATCCAAAAATCCTGAAAAAATACAGAAATCCAAAAATTCCGAAGAATCCTGAAAAATCCTGAACAATTGGGAAAAATCCTGAAGAATCCTGAAACATTCTGAAAAATCCTGAAAAATCCTGAAAAATTCTGAAAAATTCTGAAAAATTCTGAAAAATCCTGAAAAATTCTGAAAAATACTGAAAAATCCTGAAACATCCTGAGAAATCCTGAAAATTCCTGAAAACTCCTGAAAAAAACCCAAAAATCCAAAAATCCCTAAGAATCCTGAACAATTGGGAAAAATCCTGAAGAATCCTGAAACATACTGAAAAATTCTGGGAAAATCCTGAAAAAATCAAAAAATCAAAAAATTCTGAAAAAATTCAGAAATCCAAAAATCCCGAAGAATCCTGAAAAAATTATGAAAAAATCCCGGAAAAATCCTGAAAAAATTCCAAAATCCAAAAATCCTGAATGAAAATATACAGAAATCCAAAAATCCTGAAAAAGTTCAGAAATCCAAAAATCCTGAAAATATACAGAAATCCAAAAATCCTGAAAAAATTCAGAAATCCAAAAATTCCGATGAATCTTGAAAAAATTCTGAAAAAATCCTCGAAAAATCCTGAAAAAATTCAAATCCAAAAATCCCTAAGACTTCTGAAAAATCCTGAAAAATTCTGAAAAATCCTGAAACATCCTGAAAAATTTGAAAAATCATGAAAAATAATGAAAAATCCTGAAAAATACTGAAAAATCCTGAAAAATCCTGGAAAATCCTGAAAAATCCTGGAAATATTTTGAAAAAATCCTGGAGAAATCCTGAAAATATCAAAAATCCAAAAATTCTGAAAAATTACAGATATCCAAAAATCCCGAAGAATACTGAAAAATCCAGAAAAATTTTGAAAAATCCTGAAAAGTCCCGAAAATTCTAAAAAATTCTAAAAAATCCTGGAAAGACGCTGAAAAAATCCTATAAAAATCCTCAAAAATCTTGAAAAAATCTTGAAAAAATCCTGAAAAATCCTGAAAAGATCCAAAAACTCAAAAACTCAAAAATCCTTCTATTTTCAAAAAACAAAATATCGTCCAAAAACCAAAAATTCTCAAAAAAAAAATCGAAAAACCAAAATTCTTCAAAAATCCAAAAACCCACAAAAAAATAAAATTGGGAATATTTGTTTTTTTTTAGAATTTTTGGAAGATTTTTGGATTTTTTTTTTGGAATTACGATTTTTTGATTTTTTTGATTTTTTTTTGGATCGTTGTAGGATTTTGGGAAAAAACAAAAATTCAAAAATCGAAAAATCCAAAATCCTACAAAAAAACAAAATCCAAAAATAAAAAAAAAACCCAAATATACAAAAACCATAAATCCTAAAAAAATACAAAAATTCAAAAATTTTGAAAAATACAAAAATTCAAAAATTTTGAAAAACCAAAAATTCTCAACAAAAATCGAAAATCCAAAATTATTTAAAAATCCAAAAACCCTACAAAATCCCAAATTAGGGCCATTTGTTTTTTTTTGATTTTTTGTTCTTTGGAGAATTTTTTGGAATTTTTGTTTTTTTTACGATTTTTTTGATTTTTTGAATTTTTGAAAAATTTTGGGAAAAAAACAAAACGAAAAATCCGAATATCCAAAAAAAAAAAACAAAAATATTTACTCATAGACCCAGAAATAATATATAATTATGCATCACCCTGTATAACTAGACCCCATCTGTGTGGTCCAACCATTAGGAAATCATCACATCCTTAACGACAAGGCCAACGAAAAAAAAAAAAAGAAGAAGAAGAAGAATAACCCTCCACCAGTTGTTTTACTATAACAGCATATATAAATTAGGTGCCTTGATTTATTAGAAAATATAATTATTTTGACTCTAATCCTAATTATTATATATTAATATTATTATTATTATTATTATTATTTCTTGATGCTCTATGTGTGTGGTAAATAAATACCACACAGTATAAAAAGTACTTATAATTTTATAGTTGCTAATTTAAAATAATAAAAATTTATTCAGCTGTTGTTACAGCTGCGAAAAGTTTTCTTTCGTTTCCTTTCTTCTTACTGTGAGATCTAATTTCTATAATGTAATGTTAATGTACAGGGTGTTTTTAATTTATTAAATATTGGTGATTATATATGGATTAGAGTTTTATTGGATTAGGTATGTGTTAGTGGGAAAGTAAAATATTCGAATTTGTATTTTTTTATAATTTTTTGAGTAATTTTTTTGGTTTTTTACAATTTTTTACATTTTTTTTATAATTTTTTATCGTTTTTTATAGTTTTTTATATTTTTTTACAATTTTTTTACAATTTTTTACAATTTTTTACAATTTTTTACAATTTTTTACAATTTTTTACAATTTTTTACAATTTTTTACAATTTTTTACAATTTTTTACATTTTTTTACATTTTTTTACATTTTTTTACAATTTTTTATTGTTTATTATAGTTTTTTATATTTTTTTACAATTTTTTACAATTTTTTACAACTTTTTACAATATTTTACAATTTTTTACAATTTTTTTGCAATTTTTTACAATTTTTTACAATTTTTTACAATTTTTTACAATTTTTTACAATTTTTTACAATTTTTTACAATTTTTTACAATTTTTTACAATTTTTTACAATTTTCTACAATTTTTTACAATTTTTTACAATTTTTTACAATTTTTTACAATTTTTTACAATTTTTTACAATTTTTTACAATTTTTTACAATTTTTTGACATTTTTGACAATTTTTTATAATTTTTGATACTTTTTAAAACAATTTTAAAATTATTTACAATTTTTTACAATTTTTTGACAATGTTTTACATTTTTGACAATTTTTGACAATTTTTGACAATTTTTGACAATTTTTGACAATTTTTGACAATTTTTGACAATTTTTGACAATTTTTGACAATTTTTGACAATTTTCTGACAATTTTTGACAATTTTCTGACAATTTTTTAGCTTTTGTCGATTTTTGACAATTTTTGACAATTTTTGACAATTTTTGACAATTTTTGACAATTTTTTACAATTTTTGATAATTTTTTACAATTTTTGATAATTTTTTACAATTTTTTAAAATTATTTACAATGTTTTACAATTTTTGACATTTTTTGTTTTTTTAAAATTTCCGAGAATTTTCAACAATTTTTTGACAATTTTTGACAATTTTCTTTTGGGAATTTTTAGCAAAATTAACCAATAATACCCAAAAATTCCCAAAAAATTCCCATAAATTTCCAAAAATGGTCAAATTGTCAGAAATTGTAAGAAATTGACAAAAACTGTCCAAAACTATCAAAAATTGTCTAAAACTGTCAAAAATTGTCAAAAATCGTCAATAATTGTCAAAAATTGATAAAAACTGTCAAAAATTGTCAAAAATTGTCAAAAGTTGTCAAAAATTGTCAAAAGTTGTAAAAAATTGTCAAAAATTGTCAAAAATTGTCAAAAGTTGTCAAAAATTGTCAAAAGTTGTCAAAAATTGTCAAAAATTGTCTAAAAACTGTCAAAAATTGTAAAAATTGTCAAAAGTTGTCAAAAATTGTCAAAAATTGTCAAAAGTTGTCAAAAGTTGTCAAAAATTGTCAAAAGTTGTCAAAAATTGTAAAAAATTGTCAAAAAATGTCCAAAATTGTCCAATAGTGTCTAAAATTGTCCAAAAATGTAAAAAATGCAAAAAAACTGTCCAAAATCGACAAAATTCTCAAAAATTACCAAAAAATTCCTAAAAATTTACAAAAATTCCCAAAAATAATCAAAAATTCACAAAAATTATTAAAAATTCCCATAAATTCTCAAAAATTCCCAAAAATTGTCAAAAAGTCCCAAAAATTAATAAAAATGTTCAAAAATTCTCAAAAGATTCACATAAACTCCCAGAAATTCCCAAAACTTACCCAAAAATTTCTAAAAAGTTACTAAAATTCCCAAAAATTTAAAAAATTTCCATAAATTCCCAAAAATTACAAAAGATTCCGAAAAATTCTCAAAAGTTCCCAAAAATTACTAAAAATTCTCAAAAATTCCCAAAATTCCCAAAATTCCCAAAAATTCCCAATAATTCCCAAAAATTCTTAAAAGTTCCCAAAAATTCATAAAATTCCAAAAAATTTACAAAAAATTACAAAAATTCCCAACCATTCTCAAAAATTCTCATAAATTCTCAAAATTTCTTAAAATTTCCCAAAATCCCTAAAAATCCTCAAATTACTAAAAATTCCAAAAATTCCCATAAGTTCCCACAAACCACTAAAAATTCCGGAAAATTCTCAAAAATTCCATAAAAATTCATAAAATTTCCCGTAAATTCCCAAAAGTTACTAAAAATTCCCAAAAGAAAATTGTCAAATCAAAAATTATCGTAAATTTTATGACAATTGTTTACAATTTTTTGACAACTTTTGACAATTTTCTTTTTGGAATTTTTGGCAACTTTTGGGAATTTACGGGAAATTTTAGGAATTTTTATGGAATTTTTAACAATTTTTGGGAATTTGACGATTTTTATGAATTTTGGGAATTTTTGAGAATTTTTGAGAATTTTTGAGAATATTTGAGAATTTTTGACAACTTTTGACAATTTTCTTTTTGGAATTTTTGGCAACTTTTGGGAATTTACGGGAAATTTTAGGAATTTTTATGGAATTTTTAACAATTTTTGGGAATTTGACGATTTTTATGAATTTTGGGAATTTTTGAGAATTTTTGAGAATTTTTGAGAATATTTGAGAATTTTTGACAACTTTTGACAATTTTCTTTTTGGAATTTTTGGCAACTTTTGGGAATTTACGGGAAATTTTAGGAATTTTTATGGAATTTTTAACAATTTTTGGGAATTTGACGATTTTTATGAATTTTGGGAATTTTTGAGAATTTTTGAGAATTTTTGAGAATATTTGAGAATTTTTGAGAATTTTTGAGAATTTTTGAGAATTTTTGAGAATTTTTGAGAATTTTTGAGAATTTTTGAGAATTTTTGAGAATTTTTGAGAATTTTTGAGAATATTTGAGAATTTTTGAGAATTTTTGAGAATTTTTGAGAATTTTTGAGAATTTTCCGGAATTTTCCGGAATTTTTAACAATTTTTGGGAATTTGAGGATTTTTATGAATTTTGGGAATTTTTGAGAATTTTTGAGAATTTTTGAGAATTTTTGAGAATTTTTGAGAATTTTTGAGAATTTTTGAGAATTTTTGAGAATTTTTGAGAATTTTTGAGAATTTTTGAGAATTTTTGAGAATTTTTGAGAATTTTTGAGAATTTTCCGGAATTTTCCGGAATTTTTAACAATTTTTTTGAATTTGAGGATTTTTATGAATTTTGGGAATTTTTGAGAATTTTTGAGAATTTTTGAGAATTTTTGAGAATATTTGAGAATTTTTGAGAATTTTTGAGAATTTTTGAGAATTTTTGAGAATTTTCCGGAATTTTCCGGAATTTTTAACAATTTTTGGGAATTTGAGGATTTTTATGAATTTTGGGAATTTTTGAGAATTTTTGAGAATTTTTGAGAATATTTGAGAATTTTTGAGAATTTTTGAGAATTTTTGAGAATTTTTGAGAATTTTTGACAACTTTTGACAATTTTCTTTTTGGAATTTTTGGCAACTTTTGGGAATTTACGGGAAATTTTAGGAATTTTTATGGAATTTTTAACAATTTTTGGGAATTTGACGATTTTTATGAATTTTGGGAATTTTTGAGAATTTTTGAGAATTTTTGAGAATATTTGAGAATTTTTGAGAATTTTTGAGAATTTTTGAGAATTTTTGAGAATTTTTGAGAATTTTTGAGAATTTTTGAGAATTTTTGAGAATTTTTGAGAATTTTTGAGAATTTTTGAGAATTTTTGAGAATTTTTGAGAATTTTTGAGAATTTTTGAGAATTTTTGAGAATTTTTGAGAATTTTTGAGAATTTTCCGGAATTTTCCGGAATTTTTAACAATTTTTTTGAATTTGAGGATTTTTATGAATTTTGGGAATTTTTGAGAATTTTTGAGAATTTTTGAGAATTTTTGAGAATTTTTGAGAATATTTGAGAATTTTTGAGAATTTTTGAGAATTTTTGAGAATTTTTGAGAATTTTCCGGAATTTTCCGGAATTTTTAACAATTTTTGGGAATTTGAGGATTTTTATGAATTTTGGGAATTTTTGAGAATTTTTGAGAATTTTTGAGAATTTTTGAGAATATTTGAGAATTTTTGACAACTTTTGACAATTTTCTTTTTGGAATTTTTGGCAACTTTTGGGAATTTACGGGAAATTTTAGGAATTTTTATGGAATTTTTAACAATTTTTGGGAATTTGACGATTTTTATGAATTTTGGGAATTTTTGAGAATTTTTGAGAATATTTGAGAATTTTTGAGAATTTTTGAGAATTTTTGAGAATTTTTGAGAATTTTTGAGAATTTTTGAGAATTTTTGAGAATTTTCCGGAATTTTCCGGAATTTTTAACAATTTTTTTGAATTTGAGGATTTTTATGAATTTTGGGAATTTTTGAGAATTTTTGAGAATTTTTGAGAATTTTTGAGAATATTTGAGAATTTTTGAGAATTTTTGAGAATTTTTGAGAATTTTTGAGAATTTTCCGGAATTTTCCGGAATTTTTAACAATTTTTGGGAATTTGAGGATTTTTATGAATTTTGGGAATTTTTGAGAATTTTTGAGAATTTTTGAGAATTTTTGAGAATTTTTGAGAATTTTTGAGAATTTTTGAGAATTTTTGAGAATTTTTGAGAATTTTTGAGAATTTTTGAGAATTTTTGAGAATTTTTGAGAATTTTTGAGAATTTTTGAGAATTTGAGGATTTTTATGAATTTTGAGAATTTTTGAGAATTTTTGAGAATTTTTGAGAATTTTTGAGAATTTTTGAGAATTTTTGAGAATTTTCCGGAATGTTTAGTATTCTTTGGGATTTTTTTGGAATTTATGGGAATTTTTCTGAATTTTAGTAAATTTTTAGGAATTTTTGGGTAATTTTTTGGAATTTTTTTTGAAAATTTTTGGGAATATTTAAGAAATTTTGTTATTTTATAATTTTTTGGGACCGCTTGGAAATTTTCGGTAATTTTGGAATTTTTATAAATATTTTACATTTTTTAACAATTTTCAACAAACTTTTACAACAAATTACAACCTTCTAATAATTTTCTCATCAGATAAGATCTAGTTCCCACGACTCAATCAAACAAATTAAGATACGCCTACATACTTAAAAAAAAAAAACAAAAAAAAAAAAACCCATTTCGTGAAATACCAAATGCATAAAATCGCGTGCGCTCCATCTATAAAACTCTCTCTCACACACACACATTAATTAAAAAATCGACGAAGAGTAAAAGTTCGAAAAACCTGTTAAAAGAACTAAAACGAGAATTATGCATATAGTAAAAATTTGTATATGTCGGTGAGAAGCCCGTAGACTGCACGTCTCTCGGTATATATCCATTCCCCCCGGTTGCATCACATCTCGAATTCTCCATTTCGATATTAATGATAATGACATAGAAAATGTTACAAGGTGAAATAATATTATTTTTAATTATTTTTTTAATTGGTTTTAGGGAAGTTGTTATCCAATATCGGATACTATATATAAAAAAATGTAGGCGTATATGTAAAAAATAGGTGTGAAAAAAAAACGCTTTTATATACGTACTAAAAAAGTAGAAATTTGATAATCGTTGTCGATTTTTGTATATCGTGGTTTTATTAATTTTAACAAAAAATTTATAATCTCCAACTCCGAAAACCCACAAATACTGATTTTTAATAGAATTGAATAATAATCATAAATCTCGTCCGCCATCTTGGATCAGCCATCTTGAATTTATTAATTTTGACAACAAATTCATAATATCCAACCCCAAAAACCCCAAATACCAATTTTTAATAGAATTGGACAATAATCATAAATCTTGTCCGCCATCTTGGATCAGCCATCTTGAATTTATTAATTTTGACAACAAATTCATAATATCCAACCCCAAAAACCCCAAATACCAATTTTTAATAGAATTGGACAATAATCATAAATCTTGTCCGCCATCTTGGATCAGCCATCTTGAATTTTTTAATTTTAACAAAAAATTCATAATCGGCGATCCCAAAAATCCCCATAAACCAATTTTAAATGGAATCTGTCAATAATCATAAATCTTGTCCGCCATCTTTGATCCGCCATCTTGATTTTTTTTAATTAAAAAAAAAATTATAATCTCCTACCTCAAAAATCCCCACATGCCAATTTTTAATAGAATTGGACAATAATCATAAATCTTGTCCGCCATTTTGGATCAGCCATCTTGAATTTATTAATTTTAATAAAAAAATCATAATCTCCAACCCCAAAAACCCCCAAGTACCAATTTTTAATAGAATTGGACAATAATCATAAATCTCGTCCGCCATCTTGAAGTCGCCATCTTGAATTTATTAATTTTAAGAAAAAAATCATAATCTCCAACCCCAAAAACCCCCAAATACCAATTTTTAATAGAATTGAACAATAATCAAAAATCTCGTCCGCCATCTTGGATCCCCCATCTTTAATTTATTAATTTTTAACAAAAAATTCATAATCTCCAACTCCAAAAACTCCCATATACCAATTTTGAGTCAAATTGGTCAATAATCAAATCTCGTCCGCCATCTTGAAGTCGCCATCTTGAATTTATTAATTTTAATAAAAAAATCATAATCTCAAACCCCAAAAACCCCCAAATACCAATTTTTAATAGAATTGAACAATAATCATAAATCTCGTCAGCCATCTTGGATCAGCCATCTTGGATTTATTAATTTTGACAACAAATTTGTCATTTTGAACTTCTAATATCCCCAAATACCAATTTTGAATAAATCCGATCAATAATTATAAATCTCGTCCGCCATCTTGGATCCGCCATCTTTAATTTATTAATTTTTAACAAAAAATTCATAATCTCCAACCCCAAAAACTCCCACATACCAATTTTGAGTCAAATTGTTCAATAATCAAATCTCGTCCGCCATCTTGAAGCCGCCATCTTGATTTAGTAAATTTCGACAAAAAATTCATAACCTCCAACCCCTAAAACCCAAAAATACTAATTTTGAATAAAATCGGTCAATAATCATAAATCTCGTCCGCCATCTTGGATCTGCCATCTTGGATCCGCCATCTTGAGTATTTTTGGGAATTTTTAAAAAAAATTTGGAATTTTTAGGGAATTTTTGGGAATTTTTGGGAATTTTTGGGAATATTTGGGAATTTTTGGGAATTTTTGGGAATTTTAGGGAATTTTTTTGAATTTTTGAAAAATTTTCGGAATTTTACGAAATTTTTAGGAATTTTTTGAGAATTTTTAGAAATTTTTGTTAATTTTTAGGAATTTTGGGAATTTTTGAGAATTTTTTAAGAATTTTTAGTAATTTTTGGGAATTTTTAGTAGTTTTTAGAAATTCATGGGAATTTGAGAATTTTTAGGAATTTCTTCGGAATTTTTGAGTTTTAGGAATTTTCTGTGACTTTCTGGGAATTTTTGAGAAATTTTGGGAATATTTGAGAAATTTTGGGTAATTTAGTAATTTTTATAAATAACAATTTTTAACAATTTTCAACAAATTTGTTTAAAAAATTATAACCTTTTAATATTTTTCTGATTAGATAAGATCTGGTTATAAATCTCGCCTGCCATCTTGAATCCGCCATCTTGATATTTTTAATTTTAACAAAAAATTCATAATCTTCGACTCTAAAAACACCCACATATCAATTTTGAGTAGAATCGGTAATAATCATAAATCTTATCCGCCATCTTTGAATTGCCATCTTGATTTTATTAATTTTAACAAAAAAATCAAAATCTCCAACCTCAAAAAATCCCAAATACCAATTTTTAATAGAATTGAACAATATTCATCAATCTCGTCCGCCATCTTGAATCCGCCATCTTGAATTTATTAATTTTAATAAAAAAATCATAATCTTCAACCCCAAAAACCCAAATATACCAATTTGTAATAGAATTGGACAATAATCATAAATCACGTCCGCCATCTTGGATCAACCATCTTGAATTTATTTATTTTAACGAAAAAATCATAATCTCCAACCCCAAAAACCCCCAAATACCAATTTTTAATAGAATTGGACAATAATCATAAATCACGTCCGCCATCTTGGATCAACCATCTTGAATTTATTTATTTTAACGAAAAAATCATAATCTCCAACCCCAAAAACCCCCAAATACCAATTTTTAATAGAATTGGACAACAATCATAAATCTCGTCCGCCATCTTGGAGTCGCCATCTTGAATTTATTAATTTTAACTAAAAATTCATAATCTCTGACATCAAAAACCGCAAAATTGTTCTTATTACAAAATTTGTTCCTGTTATTTTTACAAACTTTGTTCCTATTTTCTTACCGAAATTGTTCCCATTTTTTTAACAAAATTGTTCCTATTTTCTTACCAAAATTGTTCCTACTTGGTTATCTAAATTGTTCCTATTTTCTTACCGAAATTGTTCCTATTTTCTTACCGAAATTGTTCCTATTTTCTTACCGAAATTGTTCCTATTTTCTTACCGAAATTGTTCCTATTTTCTTACCGAAATTGTTCCTATTTTCTTACCGAAATTGTTCCTATTTTCTTACCGAAATTGTTCCTATTTTCTTACCGAAATTGTTCCTATTTTCTTACCGAAATTGTTCCTATTTTCTTACCGAAATTGTTCCTATTTTCTTACCGAAATTGTTCCTATTTTCTTACCGAAATTGTTCCTATTTTCTTACCGAAATTGTTCCTATTTTCTTACCAAAATTGTTCCTACTTGGTTATCAAAATTGTTCCTATTTTCTTACCGAAATTGTTCCTATTTTCTTACCGAAATTGTTCCTATTTTCTTACCAAAATTGTTCCTATTTTCTTACCAAAATTGTTCCTGGTTTCTTACCAAAATTGTTCCTATTTTCTTACCAAAATTGTTCCTATTTTCTTACCAAAATTGTTCCTGGTTTCTTACCAAAATTGTTCCTATTTTTTTAACCAAAATTGTTCCTGGTTTCTTACAAAATTTGTTCCTGTTTTCTTACCAAAATTGTTCCTATTTTTTTAACCAAAATTGTTCCTGTTTTCTTACCAAAATTGTTCCTATTTTCTTACCAAAATTGTTCCTATTTTTTTAACCAAAATTGTTCCTGGTTTCTTACAAAATTTGTTCCCATTTTGTTACCAAAACGGTTCCAGTATTTTTACAGAAATTGTTCCTATTGTCTTACAAAAATTGTTCCTGGTTTCTTACCAAAATTGTTCCTGTTTTCTTACCAAAATTGTTCCTATTTTTTTAACCAAAATTGTTCCTGTTTTCTTACCAAAATTGTTCCTATTTTTTTAACCAAAATTGTTCCTGTTTTCTTACCAAAATTGTTCCTATTTTTTTAACCAAAATTGTTCCTGGTTTCTTACAAAATTTGTTCCCATTTTGTTACCAAAACGGTTCCAGTATTTTTACAGAAATTGTTCCTATTTTATTACAAAAATTGTTCCTGGTTTCTTACCAAAATTGTTCCTATTTTCTTACAAAGATTTTTCCTGTTTTCTTACAAAAATTAGAGCAGACAACATATTCAAGATGGCGGACGAAATTTTTGATTATTGACAGATTTTATTCAAAATTGGTATTCGGCTATTTTTGAGGTTGGAGATCACGAATTTTTTGTCAAAATTGATAAATTCAAGATGGCGGATCCAAGATGGCGGACGAGATTTTGATTATTAACAAATTTTATTCAAAATTGGTATTTGGGGATATTTGGGGTTGGAGATTACGAATTATTTGTTAAAATTAATAAATTCAAGATGGCTGATCCAAGATGGCGGACGAGATTTATGATTATTTATCGATTTTATTCAAAATTGATATTCGGTGATTTTTGAGGTTGGAGGTTACAAATTTTTTGTCAAAATTAATAAATTCAATATGGCGGATCCAAAATGGCTGATCCAAGATGGCGGACAAGATTTATGATTATTGACCGATTTTATTCATAATTGGTATTTGGGGGGTTTTTGAGGATGGAGATGACGAATTTCTTGTCAAAATTAATAAATTCAAGATGGCGGACGAGATTTTTGATAATTGACCGGTTCTATTCAAAATTGGTATTTGGGGGTTTTTAGGTTTAGAGATTATAAATTTTTTGTTAAAATTAATTATGTCGATTTTTTTTGGATATTTTTCATCAGAAATTTAACTACCTGACATGACACAGAAAAATATAAATCCTATTTAATATCTATATGCAGATCACAAACACGTTTGTTATTTTATTCATTTAGAAAATCTCCGTGACGAGATTATTTGCTGTTTTTTTCAACTTCATAAATTCTATTGTTGCATTGCATCACTGGAAATCGTGAGACAAGCGACCGACGATTCGTATCATTTTTATCAGAGTGAAAGTAATTTGTCAACAACGCTAATTTAATAAGTATTAACACGTTGATTGACGATTGTTTTTTTTTTTTTTTTTTTTTTTTTTTTTTTTTTTTTTTTTTTTTTTTTTAATATATTTGAAAATACATCAGACCATCATTTTCCCATACACTTAAAACTTAATCTTCCCGTTAATTTTAATTGATACTTCAACGATAAAATAACGAAACGCGCTTTAATAATAATAATAATAATAATAATGATGAATAATTTGTTTTATTGTATGGAATGATGAAGTTTACGACATTTTCGCATCGTTCGCCGCATCTCGATTGACGATGATTTTTTTTTTTTTTTTTGCCGACTCGAGTTGAAAGGTTGTTAACATTTATAATAAGCATGAGATAATTTTAAATTATGCAACGGTGTTGAGGAAATTGTTTAAAAGTCTGGAAAAAAAGTGACGTAAGCAGTAAAATTGTCAATAAATTTGGAAAATTTATTTATAATTTATGTCAATTGTCAAATTATTAACGTCAAAATTGTCAATTTTCTTATTTTTATGCCAACTGTCAAATTATAAATGTCAAAATGATCAATTTTATTATTTTTATGTCAACTGTCAAATTATAAATGTCAAAATGGTCAATTTTTTTATTTTTTATATCAACTGTCAAATTATAATCGTCAAAATGATCAATTTTATTATTTTTATGTCAACTATCAAATTATTAACGTCAAAATGGTCAATTTTTTTATTTTTATGTCGTCGGTCAAATTATTAGCGTCAAAATGGTCAATTTTCTTATTTTTATGCCAACTGTCAAATTATAAATGTCAAAATGATCAATTTTATTATTTTTATGTCAACTGTCAAATTATAAATGTCAAAATGGTCAATTTTTTTATTTTTTATATCAACTGTCAAATTATAATCGTCAAAATGATCAATTTTATTATTTTTATGTCAACTATCAAATTATTAACGTCAAAATGGTCAATTTTTTTATTTTTATGTCGTCGGTCAAATTATTAGCGTCAAAATGGTCAATTTTCTTATTTTTATGCCAACTGTCAAATTATAAATGTCAAAATGATCAATTTTATTATTTTTATGTCAACTGTCAAATTATAAATGTCAAAATGGTCAATTTTTTTATTTTTTATATCAACTGTCAAATTATAATCGTCAAAATGATCAATTTTATTATTTTTATGTCAACTGTCAAATTATAAATGTCAAAATGGTCAATTTTTTTATTTTTTATATCAACTGTCAAATTATAATCGTCAAAATGATCAATTTTATTATTTTTATGTCAACTATCAAATTATTAACGTCAAAATGGTCAATTTTTTTATTTTTATGTCGTCGGTCAAATTATTAGCGTCAAAATGGTCAATTTTCTTATTTTTATGCCAACTGTCAAATTATAAATGTCAAAATGATCAATTTTATTATTTTTATGTCAACTGTCAAATTATAAATGTCAAAATGGTCAATTTTTTTATTTTTTATATCAACTGTCAAATTATAATCGTCAAAATGATCAATTTTATTATTTTTATGTCAACTATCAAATTATTAACGTCAAAATGGTCAATTTTCTTATTTTTATGTCGTCGGTCAAATTATTAGCGTCAAAATGGTCAATTTTCTTATTTTTATGCCAACTGTCAAATTATAAATGTCAAAATGATCAATTTTATTATTTTTATGTCAACTGTCAAATTATAAATGTCAAAATGGTCAATTTTCTTATTTTACTGTCAACTGTCAAATTATAAATGTCAAAATGATCAATTTTATTATTTTTATGTCAACTGTCAAATTATAAATGTCAAAATGGTCAATTTTTTTATTTTTTATATCAGCTGTCAAATTATAATCGTCAAAATGATCAATTTTATTATTTTTATGTCAACTATCAAATTATTAACGTCAAAATGGTCAATTTTCTTATTTTTATGTCGTCGGTCAAATTATTAGCGTCAAAATGGTCAATTTTCTTATTTTTATGCCAACTGTCAAATTATAAATGTCAAAATGATCAATTTTATTATTTTTATGTCAACTGTCAAATTATAAATGTCAAAATGGTCAATTTTTTTATTTTTTATATCAACTGTCAAATTATAATCGTCAAAATGATCAATTTTATTATTTTTATGTCAACTATCAAATTATTAACGTCAAAATGGTCAATTTTCTTATTTTTATGTCGTCGGTCAAATTATTAGCGTCAAAATGGTCAATTTTCTTATTTTTATGCCAACTGTCAAATTATAAATGTCAAAATGATCAATTTTATTATTTTTATGTCAACTATCAAATTATTAACGTCAAAATGGTCAATTTTTTTATTTTTATGTCGTCGGTCAAATTATTAGCGTCAAAATGGTCAATTTTCTTATTTTTATGCCAACTGTCAAATTATAAATGTCAAAATGATCAATTTTATTATTTTTATGTCAACTGTCAAATTATAAATGTCAAAATGGTCAATTTTTTTATTTTTTATATCAACTGTCAAATTATAATCGTCAAAATGATCAATTTTATTATTTTTATGTCAACTATCAAATTATTAACGTCAAAATGGTCAATTTTTTTATTTTTATGTCGTCGGTCAAATTATTAGCGTCAAAATGGTCAATTTTCTTATTTTTATGCCAACTGTCAAATTATAAATGTCAAAATGATCAATTTTATTATTTTTATGTCAACTGTCAAATTATAAATGTCAAAATGGTCAATTTTTTTATTTTTTATATCAACTGTCAAATTATAATCGTCAAAATGATCAATTTTATTATTTTTATGTCAACTATCAAATTATTAACGTCAAAATGGTCAATTTTCTTATTTTTATGTCGTCGGTCAAATTATTAGCGTCAAAATGGTCAATTTTCTTATTTTTATGCCAACTGTCAAATTATAAATGTCAAAATGATCAATTTTATTATTTTTATGTCAACTGTCAAATTATAAATGTCAAAATGGTCAATTTTCTTATTTTACTGTCAACTGTCAAATTATAAATGTCAAAATGATCAATTTTATTATTTTTATGTCAACTGTCAAATTATAAATGTCAAAATGGTCAATTTTTTTATTTTTTATATCAACTGTCAAATTATAATCGTCAAAATGATCAATTTTATTATTTTTATGTCAACTGTCAAATTATTAACGTCAAAATGGTCAATTTTTTTATTTTTATGTCGTCGGTCAAATTATTAACGTCAAAATGGTCAATTTTATTATTTTTATGTCATCGGTCAAATTAATAACGTCAAAATGATCAATTTTATTATTTTTATGTCAACTGTCAAATTATAAATGTCAAAATGGTCAATTTTTTTATTTTTTATATCAACTGTCAAATTATAATCGTCAAAATGATCAATTTTATTATTTTTATGTCAACTGTCAAATTATAAATGTCAAAATGGTCAATTTTTTTATTTTTTATATCAACTGTCAAATTATAATCGTCAAAATGATCAATTTTTTTATTTTTTATATCAACTGTCAAATTATAATCGTCAAAATGATCAATTTTATTATTTTTATGTCAACTATCAAATTATTAACGTCAAAATGGTCAATTTTTTTATTTTTATGTCGTCGGTCAAATTATTAGCGTCAAAATGGTCAATTTTCTTATTTTTATGCCAACTGTCAAATTATAAATGTCAAAATGATCAATTTTATTATTTTTATGTCAACTGTCAAATTATAAATGTCAAAATGGTCAATTTTTTTATTTTTTATATCAGCTGTCAAATTATAATCGTCAAAATGATCAATTTTATTATTTTTATGTCAACTATCAAATTATTAACGTCAAAATGGTCAATTTTCTTATTTTTATGTCGTCGGTCAAATTATTAGCGTCAAAATGGTCAATTTTCTTATTTTTATGCCAACTGTCAAATTATAAATGTCAAAATGATCAATTTTATTATTTTTATGTCAACTGTCAAATTATAAATGTCAAAATGGTCAATTTTTTTATTTTTTATATCAACTGTCAAATTATAATCGTCAAAATGATCAATTTTATTATTTTTATGTCAACTATCAAATTATTAACGTCAAAATGGTCAATTTTCTTATTTTTATGTCGTCGGTCAAATTATTAGCGTCAAAATGGTCAATTTTCTTATTTTTATGCCAACTGTCAAATTATAAATGTCAAAATGATCAATTTTATTATTTTTATGTCAACTATCAAATTATTAACGTCAAAATGGTCAATTTTTTTATTTTTATGTCGTCGGTCAAATTATTAGCGTCAAAATGGTCAATTTTCTTATTTTTATGCCAACTGTCAAATTATAAATGTCAAAATGATCAATTTTATTATTTTTATGTCAACTGTCAAATTATAAATGTCAAAATGGTCAATTTTTTTATTTTTTATATCAACTGTCAAATTATAATCGTCAAAATGATCAATTTTATTATTTTTATGTCAACTATCAAATTATTAACGTCAAAATGGTCAATTTTTTTATTTTTATGTCGTCGGTCAAATTATTAGCGTCAAAATGGTCAATTTTCTTATTTTTATGCCAACTGTCAAATTATAAATGTCAAAATGATCAATTTTATTATTTTTATGTCAACTGTCAAATTATAAATGTCAAAATGGTCAATTTTTTTATTTTTTATATCAACTGTCAAATTATAATCGTCAAAATGATCAATTTTATTATTTTTATGTCAACTATCAAATTATTAACGTCAAAATGGTCAATTTTCTTATTTTTATGTCGTCGGTCAAATTATTAGCGTCAAAATGGTCAATTTTCTTATTTTTATGCCAACTGTCAAATTATAAATGTCAAAATGATCAATTTTATTATTTTTATGTCAACTGTCAAATTATAAATGTCAAAATGGTCAATTTTCTTATTTTACTGTCAACTGTCAAATTATAAATGTCAAAATGATCAATTTTATTATTTTTATGTCAACTGTCAAATTATAAATGTCAAAATGGTCAATTTTTTTATTTTTTATATCAACTGTCAAATTATAATCGTCAAAATGATCAATTTTATTATTTTTATGTCAACTGTCAAATTATTAACGTCAAAATGGTCAATTTTTTTATTTTTATGTCGTCGGTCAAATTATTAACGTCAAAATGGTCAATTTTATTATTTTTATGTCATCGGTCAAATTAATAACGTCAAAATGGTCAATTTTCGTATTTTTATGTCAACTGTCAAACAATAAACGTCAAAATGCACAAAATTCTTATTTTACTGTCAACTGTCAGTTGTCAAATGATAAACGTCAAAAAATCGTTAAATTTCTTATTTAAATGTCAACTGTGAAATAATAAACGTCAAAATGCACAAAATTCTTATTTTACTGTCAACTGTCAAATGATAAACGTCAAAAAATCGTTAAATTTCTAATTTAAATGTCAACTGTCAAATAATGAATGTCAAAATGCACAAAATTCTTATTTCACTATCAACTGTCAACTGTCAAATGATAAACGTCAAAAAACCGTCAAATTTTCTTATTTAAACGTCAATTGTCAAATAATAAACGTCAAAATGCACAAAATTCTTATTTTACTGTCAACTGTCAAATGATAAACGTCAAAAAATCGTTAAATTTCTTATTTAAATGTCAACTGTCAAATAATAAATGTCAAAATGTACAAAATTCTTATTCTACTGTCAACTGTCAGTTGTCAAACGATAAACGTCAAAAAATCGTTAAATTTCTTATTTAAATGTCAACTGTCAAATAATAAACGTCAAAATGCACAAAATTCTTATTTTACTGTCAACTGTCAAATGATAAACGTCAAAAAATCGTTAAATTTCTTATTTAAATGTCAACTGTCAAATAATAAATGTCAAAATGCACAAAATTCTTATTTTACTGTCAACTGTCAACTGTCAAATGATAACCGTCAAAAAATCGTTAAATTTCTTATTTAAATGTCAAATGTCAAATAATAAACGTCAAAATGCACAAAATTCTTATTTTACTGTCAACTGTCAAATGATAAACGTCAAAAAATCGTTAAATTTCTTATTTAAATGTCAACTGTCAAATAATAAATGTCAAAATGCACAAAATTCTTATTTTACTGTCAACTGTCAACTGTCAAATGATAACCGTCAAAAAATCGTTAAATTTCTAATTTAAACGTCAACTGTCAAATAATAAATGTCAAAATGCACAAAATTCTTATTTTGCTGTCAACTGTCAACTGTCAAATGATAACCGTCAAAAAACCGTCAAATTTTCTTATTTAAACGTCAATTGTCAAATAATAAACGTCAAAATGCACAAAATTCTTATTTTACTGTCAACTGTCAAATGATAAACGTCAAAAAATCGTTAAATTTCTTATTTAAATGTCAACTGTCAAATAATAAATGTCAAAATGCACAAAATTCTTATTTTACTGTCAACTGTCAACTGTCAAATGATAACCGTCAAAAAACCGTCAAATTTTCTTATTTAAACGTCAATTGTCAAATAATAAACGTCAAAATGCACAAAATTCTTATTTTACTGTCAACTGTCAAATGATAAACGTCAAAAAATCGTTAAATTTCTTATTTAAATGTCAACTGTCAAATAAAAAATGTCAAAATGTACAAAATTCTTATTCTACTGTCAACTGTCAGTTGTCAAACGATAAACGTCAAAAAATCGTTAAATTTCTTATTTAAATGTCAACTGTCAAATAATAAACGTCAAAATGCACAAAATTCTTATTTTACTGTCAACTGTCAAATGATAAACGTCAAAAAATCGTTAAATTTCTAATTTAAATGTCAACTGTCAAATAAGAAACGTCAAAATGCATAAAAATCTTATTTTACTATCAACTGTCAACTGTCAAATGATAAACGTCAAAAAATCGTTAAATTTCTTATTTAAATGTCAACTGTCAAATAAGAAACATCAAAATGCATAAAAATCTTATTTTACTGTCAACTGTCAGCTGTCAAATGATAAACGTCAAAAAATCGTTAAATTTCTTATTTAAATGTCAACTGTCAAATAATAAACGTCAAAATGCACAAAATTCTTATTTTACTGTCAACTGTCAAATGATAAACGTCAAAAAATCGTTAAATTTCTTATTTAAATGTCAACTGTCAAATAAGAAACGTCAAAATGCATAAAAATCTTATTTTACTGTCAACTGTCAGCTGTCAAATGATAAACGTCAAAAAATCGTTAAATTTCTTATTTAAATGTCAACTGTCAAATAATAAACGTCAAAATGCACAAAATTCTTATTTTACTGTCAACTGTCAAATGATAAACGTCAAAAAATCGTTAAATTTCTTATTTAAATGTCAACTGTCAAATAAGAAACGTCAAAATGCATAAAAATCTTATTTTACTGTCAACTGTCAGCTGTCAAATGATAAACGTCAAAAAATCGTTAAATTTCTTATTTAAATGTCAACTGTCAACTAATAAATGTCAAAATGCACAAAATTCTTATTTTACTGTCAACTGTCAAACGATAAACGTCAAAAAATCGTTAAATTTCTAATTTAAACGTCAACTGTCAACTAATAAATGTCAAAATGCACAAAATTCTTATTTTACTGTCAACTGTCAAATGATAAACGTCAAAAAATCGTTAAATTTCTTATTTAAATGTCAACTGTCAACTAATAAATGTCAAAATGCACAAAATTCTTATTTTACTGTCAACTGTCAAATGATAAACGTCAAAAAATCGTTAAATTTCTTATTTAAATGTCAACTGTCAAATAATAAACGTCAAAATGCACAAAATTCTAATTTTACGATCAACTGTCAGTTGTCAAATGATAAACGTCAAAAAATCGTTAAATTTCTTATTTAAACGTCAATTGTCAAATAATAAACGTCAAAATGCACAAAATTCTTATTTTACTATCAACTGTCAGTTGTCAAATGATAAACGTCAAAAAATCGTTAAATTTCTAATTTAAACGTCAACTGTCAACTAATAAATGTCAAAATGCACAAAATTCTTATTTTACTGTCAACTGTCAAATGATAAACGTCAAAAAATCGTTAAATTTCTTATTTAAATGTCAACTGTCAACTAATAAATGTCAAAATGCACAAAATTCTTATTTTACTGTCAACTGTCAAATGATAAACGTCAAAAAATCGTTAAATTTCTTATTTAAATGTCAACTGTCAAATAATAAACGTCAAAATGCATAAAAATCTTATTTTACTGTCAACTGTCAGCTGTCAAATGATAAACGTCAAAAAATCGTTAAATTTCTTATTTAAATGTCAACTGTCAAATAATAAACGTCAAAATGCACAAAATTCTTATTTTACTGTCAACTGTCAAATGATAAACGTCAAAAAATCGTTAAATTTCTTATTTAAATGTCAACTGTCAAATAAGAAACGTCAAAATGCATAAAAATCTTATTTTACTGTCAACTGTCAGCTGTCAAATGATAAACGTCAAAAAATCGTTAAATTTCTTATTTAAATGTCAACTGTCAAATAATAAACGTCAAAATGCACAAAATTCTTATTTTACTATCAACTGTCAGTTGTCAAATGATAAACGTCAAAAAATCGTTAAATTTCTAATTTAAACGTCAACTGTCAACTAATAAATGTCAAAATGCACAAAATTCTTATTTTACTGTCAACTGTCAAATGATAAACGTCAAAAAATCGTTAAATTTCTTATTTAAATGTCAACTGTCAACTAATAAATGTCAAAATGCACAAAATTCTTATTTTACTGTCAACTGTCAAATGATAAACGTCAAAAAATCGTTAAATTTCTTATTTAAATGTCAACTGTCAACTAATAAATGTCAAAATGCACAAAATTCTTATTTTACTGTCAACTGTCAAATGATAAACGTCAAAAAATCGTTAAATTTCTTATTTAAATGTCAACTGTCAAATAATAAACGTCAAAATGCATAAAAATCTTATTTTACTGTCAACTGTCAGCTGTCAAATGATAAACGTCAAAAAATCGTTAAATTTCTTATTTAAATGTCAACTGTCAAATAATAAACGTCAAAATGCACAAAATTCTTATTTTACTGTCAACTGTCAAATGATAAACGTCAAAAAATCGTTAAATTTCTTATTTAAATGTCAACTGTCAACTAATAAATGTCAAAATGCACAAAATTCTTATTTTACTGTCAACTGTCAAATGATAAACGTCAAAAAATCGTTAAATTTCTTATTTAAATGTCAACTGTCAACTAATAAATGTCAAAATGCACAAAATTCTTATTTTACTGTCAACTGTCAAATGATAAACGTCAAAAAATCGTTAAATTTCTTATTTAAATGTCAACTGTCAAATAAGAAACGTCAAAATGCATAAAAATCTTATTTTACTGTCAACTGTCAGCTGTCAAATGATAAACGTCAAAAAATCGTTAAATTTCTTATTTAAATGTCAACTGTCAAATAATAAACGTCAAAATGCACAAAATTCTTATTTTACTGTCAACTGTCAAATGATAAACGTCAAAAAATCGTTAAATTTCTTATTTAAATGTCAACTGTCAAATAAGAAACGTCAAAATGCATAAAAATCTTATTTTACTGTCAACTGTCAGCTGTCAAATGATAAACGTCAAAAAATCGTTAAATTTCTTATTTAAATGTCAACTGTCAACTAATAAATGTCAAAATGCACAAAATTCTTATTTTACTGTCAACTGTCAAATGATAAACGTCAAAAAATCGTTAAATTTCTTATTTAAATGTCAACTGTCAACTAATAAATGTCAAAATGCACAAAATTCTTATTTTACTGTCAACTGTCAAACGATAAACGTCAAAAAATCGTTAAATTTCTAATTTAAACGTCAACTGTCAACTAATAAATGTCAAAATGCACAAAATTCTTATTTTACTGTCAACTGTCAAATGATAAACGTCAAAAAATCGTTAAATTTCTTATTTAAATGTCAACTGTCAACTAATAAATGTCAAAATGCACAAAATTCTTATTTTACTGTCAACTGTCAAATGATAAACGTCAAAAAATCGTTAAATTTCTTATTTAAATGTCAACTGTCAAATAATAAACGTCAAAATGCACAAAATTCTTATTTTACTGTCAACTGTCAAATGATAAACGTCAAAAAATCGTTAAATTTCTAATTTAAACGTCAACTGTCAACTAATAAATGTCAAAATGCACAAAATTCTTATTTTACTGTCAACTGTCAAACGATAAACGTCAAAAAATCGTTAAATTTCTAATTTAAACGTCAACTGTCAACTAATAAATGTCAAAATGCACAAAATTCTTATTTTACTGTCAACTGTCAAATGATAAACGTCAAAAAATCGTTAAATTTCTTATTTAAATGTCAACTGTCAACTAATAAATGTCAAAATGCACAAAATTCTTATTTTACTGTCAACTGTCAAATGATAAACGTCAAAAAATCGTTAAATTTCTTATTTAAATGTCAACTGTCAACTAATAAATGTCAAAATGCACAAAATTCTTATTTTACTGTCAACTGTCAAATGATAAACGTCAAAAAATCGTTAAATTTCTTATTTAAATGTCAACTGTCAAATAATAAACGTCAAAATGCATAAAAATCTTATTTTACTGTCAACTGTCAGCTGTCAAATGATAAACGTCAAAAAATCGTTAAATTTCTTATTTAAATGTCAACTGTCAAATAATAAACGTCAAAATGCACAAAATTCTTATTTTACTGTCAACTGTCAAATGATAAACGTCAAAAAATCGTTAAATTTCTTATTTAAATGTCAACTGTCAAATAAGAAACGTCAAAATGCATAAAAATCTTATTTTACTGTCAACTGTCAGCTGTCAAATGATAAACGTCAAAAAATCGTTAAATTTCTTATTTAAATGTCAACTGTCAAATAATAAACGTCAAAATGCACAAAATTCTTATTTTACTGTCAACTGTCAAATGATAAACGTCAAAAAATCGTTAAATTTCTTATTTAAATGTCAACTGTCAAATAAGAAACGTCAAAATGCATAAAAATCTTATTTTACTGTCAACTGTCAGCTGTCAAATGATAAACGTCAAAAAATCGTTAAATTTCTTATTTAAATGTCAACTGTCAACTAATAAATGTCAAAATGCACAAAATTCTTATTTTACTGTCAACTGTCAAATGATAAACGTCAAAAAATCGTTAAATTTCTTATTTAAATGTCAACTGTCAACTAATAAATGTCAAAATGCACAAAATTCTTATTTTACTGTCAACTGTCAAACGATAAACGTCAAAAAATCGTTAAATTTCTAATTTAAACGTCAACTGTCAACTAATAAATGTCAAAATGCACAAAATTCTTATTTTACTGTCAACTGTCAAATGATAAACGTCAAAAAATCGTTAAATTTCTTATTTAAATGTCAACTGTCAACTAATAAATGTCAAAATGCACAAAATTCTTATTTTACTGTCAACTGTCAAATGATAAACGTCAAAAAATCGTTAAATTTCTTATTTAAATGTCAACTGTCAACTAATAAATGTCAAAATGCACAAAATTCTTATTTTACTGTCAACTGTCAAATGATAAACGTCAAAAAATCGTTAAATTTCTTATTTAAATGTCAACTGTCAAATAATAAACGTCAAAATGCACAAAATTCTAATTTTACGATCAACTGTCAGTTGTCAAATGATAAACGTCAAAAAATCGTTAAATTTCTAATTTAAACGTCAACTGTCAAATAATAAACGTCAAAATGCACAAAATTCTTATTCTACTGTCAACTGTCAGTTGTCAAATGATAAACGTCAAAAAATCGTTAAATTTCTTATTTAAACGTCAACTGTCAAATAATAAACGTCAAAATGCACAAAATTCTTATTCTACTATCAACTGTCAGTTGTCAAACGATAAACGTCAAAAAATCGTTAAATTTCTTATTTAAATGTCAACTGTCAAATAATAAACGTCAAAATGCACAAAATTCTTATTTTACTATCAACTGTCAGTTGTCAAATGATAAACGTCAAAAAATCGTTAAATTTCTAATTTAAACGTCAACTGTCAACTAATAAATGTCAAAATGCACAAAATTCTTATTTTACTGTCAACTGTCAAACGATAAACGTCAAAAAATCGTTAAATTTCTAATTTAAACGTCAACTGTCAACTAATAAATGTCAAAATGCACAAAATTCTTATTTTACTGTCAACTGTCAAATGATAAACGTCAAAAAATCGTTAAATTTCTTATTTAAATGTCAACTGTCAACTAATAAATGTCAAAATGCACAAAATTCTTATTTTACTGTCAACTGTCAAATGATAAACGTCAAAAAATCGTTAAATTTCTTATTTAAATGTCAACTGTCAAATAATAAACGTCAAAATGCACAAAATTCTAATTTTACGATCAACTGTCAGTTGTCAAATGATAAACGTCAAAAAATCGTTAAATTTCTAATTTAAACGTCAACTGTCAAATAATAAACGTCAAAATGCACAAAATTCTTATTTTACTGTCAACTGTCAAATGATAAACGTCAAAAAATCGTTAAATTTCTTATTTAAATGTCAACTGTCAACTAATAAATGTCAAAATGCACAAAATTCTTATTTTACTGTCAACTGTCAAATGATAAACGTCAAAAAATCGTTAAATTTCTTATTTAAATGTCAACTGTCAAATAATAAACGTCAAAATGCACAAAATTCTTATTTTACTGTCAACTGTCAAATGATAAACGCCAAAAAATCGTTAAATTTCTAATTTAAACGTCAACTGTCAAATAATAAACGTCAAAATGCACAAAATTCTTATTCTACTGTCAACTGTCAGTTGTCAAATGATAAACGTCAAAAAATCGTTAAATTTCTTATTTAAACGTCAATTGTCAAATAATAAACGTCAAAATGCACAAAATTCTTATTCTACTGTCAACTGTCAGTTGTCAAACGATAAACGTCAAAAAATCGTTAAATTTCTTATTTAAATGTCAACTGTCAAATAATAAACGTCAAAATGCACAAAATTCTTATTTTACTATCAACTGTCAGTTGTCAAATGATAAACGTCAAAAAATCGTTAAATTTCTAATTTAAACGTCAACTGTCAAATAATAAACGTCAAAATGCACAAAATTCTTATTTTACTATCAACTGTCAGTTGTCAAATGATAAACGTCAAAAAATCGTTAAATTTCTTATTTAAATGTCAACTGTCAAATAATAAACGTCAAAATGCACAAAATTCTTATTTTACTGTCAACTGTCAGTTGTCAAATGATAAACGTCAAAAAATCGTTAAATTTCTTATTTAAATGTCAACTGTCAAATAATAAGTGTCAAAATGCACAAAATTCTTATTTTACTATCAACTGTCAATTGTCAAATGATAAACGTCAAAAAATCGTTAAATTTCTTATTTAAATGTCAACTGTCAAATAATAAATGTCAAAATGCACAAAATTCTTATTTTACTATCAACTGTCAGTTGTCAAATGATAAACGTCAAAAAATCGTTAAATTTCTTATTTAAATGTCAACTGTCAAATAATAAATGTCAAAATGCACAAAATTCTTATTTTACTATCAACTGTCAATTTTCAAATGATAAACGTCAAAAAATCGTTAAATTTCTTATTTAAATGTCAACTGTCAAATAATAAATGTCAAAATGCACAAAATTCTTATTTTACTGTCAACTGTCAGTTGTCAAATGATAAACGTCAAAAAATCGTTAAATTTCTTATTTAAACGTCAATTGTCAAATAATAAACGTCAAAATGCACAAAATTCTTATTTTACTATCAACTGTCAATTGTCAAATGATAAACGTCAAAAAATCGTTAAATTTCTTATTTAAATGTCAACTGTCAAATAATAAATGTCAAAATGCACAAAATTCTTATTTTACTATCAACTGTCAGTTGTCAAATGATAAACGTCAAAAAATCGTTAAATTTCTTATTTAAATGTCAACTGTCAAATAATAAACGTCAAAATGCACAAAATTCTTATTTTACTGTCAACTGTCAGTTGTCAAATGATAAACGTCAAAAAATCGTTAAATTTCTTATTTAAATGTCAACTGTCAAATAATAAGTGTCAAAATGCACAAAATTCTTATTTTACTATCAACTGTCAATTGTCAAATGATAAACGTCAAAAAATCGTTAAATTTCTTATTTAAATGTCAACTGTCAAATAATAAATGTCAAAATGCACAAAATTCTTATTTTACTATCAACTGTCAGTTGTCAAATGATAAACGTCAAAAAATCGTTAAATTTCTTATTTAAATGTCAACTGTCAAATAATAAATGTCAAAATGCACAAAATTCTTATTTTACTATCAACTGTCAATTTTCAAATGATAAACGTCAAAAAATCGTTAAATTTCTTATTTAAATGTCAACTGTCAAATAATAAACGTCAAAATGCACAAAATTCTTATTCTACTGTCAACTGTCAGTTGTCAAATGATAAACGTCAAAAAATCGTTAAATTTCTTATTTAAACGTCAATTGTCAAATAATAAACGTCAAAATGCACAAAATTCTTATTTTACTATCAACTGTCAATTGTCAAATGATAAACGTCAAAAAATCGTTAAATTTCTTATTTAAATGTCAACTGTCAAATAATAAATGTCAAAATGCACAAAATTCTTATTTTACTATCAACTGTCAGTTGTCAAATGATAAACGTCAAAAAATCGTTAAATTTCTTATTTAAATGTCAACTGTCAAATAATAAATGTCAAAATGCACAAAATTCTTATTTTACTATCAACTGTCAATTGTCAAATGATAAACGTCAAAAAATCGTTAAATTTCTTATTTAAATGTCAACTGTCAAATAATAAACGTCAAAATGCACAAAATTCTTATTCTACTGTCAACTGTCAGTTGTCAAATGATAAACGTCAAAAAATCGTTAAATTTCTTATTTAAACGTCAATTGTCAAATAATAAACGTCAAAATGCACAAAATTCTTATTTTACTATCAACTGTCAGTTGTCAAATGATAAACGTCAAAAAATCGTAAAATTTCTTATTTAAATGTCAACTGTCAAATAATAAACGTCAAAATGCACAAAATTCTTATTCTACTGTCAACTGTCAGTTGTCAAATGATAAACGTCAAAAAATCGTTAAATTTCTTATTTAAACGTCAATTGTCAAATAATAAACGTCAAAATGCACAAAATTCTTATTTTACTATCAACTGTCAGTTGTCAAATGATAAACGTCAAAAAATCGTTAAATTTCTTATTTAAATGTCAACTGTCAAATAATAAATGTCAAAATGCACAAAATTCTTATTTTACTATCAACTGTCAGTTGTCAAATGATAAACGTCAAAAAATCGTTAAATTTCTTATTTAAATGTCAACTGTCAAATAATAAACGTCAAAATGCACAAAATTCTTATTTTACTGTCAACTGTCAGTTGTCAAATGATAAACGTCAAAAAATCGTTAAATTTCTTATTTAAATGTCAACTGTCAAATAATAAGTGTCAAAATGCACAAAATTCTTATTTTACTATCAACTGTCAATTGTCAAATGATAAACGTCAAAAAATCGTTAAATTTCTTATTTAAATGTCAACTGTCAAATAATAAATGTCAAAATGCACAAAATTCTTATTTTACTATCAACTGTCAGTTGTCAAATGATAAACGTCAAAAAATCGTTAAATTTCTTATTTAAATGTCAACTGTCAAATAATAAATGTCAAAATGCACAAAATTCTTATTTTACTATCAACTGTCAATTTTCAAATGATAAACGTCAAAAAATCGTTAAATTTCTTATTTAAATGTCAACTGTCAAATAATAAACGTCAAAATGCACAAAATTCTTATTCTACTGTCAACTGTCAGTTGTCAAATGATAAACGTCAAAAAATCGTTAAATTTCTTATTTAAACGTCAATTGTCAAATAATAAACGTCAAAATGCACAAAATTCTTATTTTACTATCAACTGTCAATTGTCAAATGATAAACGTCAAAAAATCGTTAAATTTCTTATTTAAATGTCAACTGTCAAATAATAAATGTCAAAATGCACAAAATTCTTATTTTACTATCAACTGTCAGTTGTCAAATGATAAACGTCAAAAAATCGTTAAATTTCTTATTTAAATGTCAACTGTCAAATAATAAATGTCAAAATGCACAAAATTCTTATTTTACTATCAACTGTCAATTGTCAAATGATAAACGTCAAAAAATCGTTAAATTTCTTATTTAAATGTCAACTGTCAAATAATAAACGTCAAAATGCACAAAATTCTTATTCTACTGTCAACTGTCAGTTGTCAAATGATAAACGTCAAAAAATCGTTAAATTTCTTATTTAAACGTCAATTGTCAAATAATAAACGTCAAAATGCACAAAATTCTTATTTTACTATCAACTGTCAGTTGTCAAATGATAAACGTCAAAAAATCGTAAAATTTCTTATTTAAATGTCAACTGTCAAATAATAAACGTCAAAATGCACAAAATTCTTATTCTACTGTCAACTGTCAGTTGTCAAATGATAAACGTCAAAAAATCGTTAAATTTCTTATTTAAACGTCAATTGTCAAATAATAAACGTCAAAATGCACAAAATTCTTATTTTACTATCAACTGTCAGTTGTCAAATGATAAACGTCAAAAAATCGTTAAATTTCTTATTTAAATGTCAACTGTCAAATAATAAACGTCAAAATGCACAAAATTCTTATTCTACTGTCAACTGTCAGTTGTCAAATGATAAACGTCAAAAAATCGTTAAATTTCTTATTTAAACGTCAATTGTCAAATAATAAACGTCAAAATGCAACAAAATTCTTATTTTACTGTCAACTGTCAGTTGTCAAATGATAAACGTCAAAAAATCGTAAAATTTCTTATTTAAATGTCAACTGTCAAATAATAAACGTCAAAATGCACAAAATTCTTATTCTACTGTCAACTGTCAGTTGTCAAATGATAAACGTCAAAAAATCGTTAAATTTCTTATTTAAACGTCAATTGTCAAATAATAAACGTCAAAATGCACAAAATTCTTATTTTACTATCAACTGTCAGTTGTCAAATGATAAACGTCAAAAAATCGTTAAATTTCTTATTTAAATGTCAACTGTCAAATAATAAACGTCAAAATGCACAAAATTCTTATTCTACTGTCAACTGTCAGTTGTCAAATGATAAACGTCAAAAAATCGTTAAATTTCTTATTTAAACGTCAATTGTCAAATAATAAACGTCAAAATGCAACAAAATTCTTATTTTACTGTCAACTGTCAAATGATAAACGTCAAAAAATCGTAAAATTTCTTATTTAAACGTCAAATGATAAATGTCAAATTTGTAAATTTTTTTATTTTATGTCATCTGTCAAAATTTGACACAATTTTGTTAAAAAAAAAAAATTCAACAATAAATAATAATTTAAATTAACACGTTGTCTGCTAGGTAAAAAATATAAATTTTACAATTTTAAAATAATCCAATCAAATAGAATGTATAACATAAATTTTTTTAACACATTGACTGCACCATTAAAAATCTTAAACAACCAACTTAAGACATTATCCAGATGGCCTTGTACATCTAAGACACTTAAAAAAAAAAACGTACGTCTTTTATTTATTTTATCGTTTTTAAGTGGAATTTCGATGGTCTTGAGAATGCTTTAATCAAAATAGAAAAAAAAATTTGTTAAATAATATCACCCTGTATAAACATTTATATAGGCATAACCTGAGGTTGAGGTCGAATGTCAGGGTCCAGGCATTGAACAGACGAGCCGTTGTCTCTCTCTCTTTCTCACTCTCTCTCTCTCTAATCTCTGAGTCTCGGTATGCCATGAAATTACGACACTTGTAGTAGGTACCTACTACAATTTTACTATTTAAAACCGGCGTTGCCACGTTGCCAAATTTATAATTAATTACGTTTATATTTTTATTTACTAAAATTTTGGAATTTTTTTTTATATGATTAAAAATTGATAAAATTAATATTTAATGATTTTTTAGCGGTGTTGCCAAAGTTTATAAAAATTTTTCTAAATCTAGTGATTTTTTATTAGATTAATAATTACCATATAAAAAATTTTTTTTTCTCAAGAAAATTTTACCATTTCAAAAAAAATTTCTCCATTAATAGGGCAATTTCCCCATTAAGAAAATATTTTCCACATTTTCCCTATTAAGACATTATTTAAAGAGCAATTTTTCCATTAAATCGACAATTTCCATATTAAGAAAAAAATTTCCCCATTAATACAATTTTCCCGCTAAGAATTTTCCCATTAAAAGGGCAATTTTCCTATTAGGAAGATAATTCCCCATTAAAATATTTTCCCTATTAAGACAATTTCCCCATTAATAAGACAATTTTTATATTAGGAAAACAATTTCCTTATGAATAGGGTAATTTCCCCATTAAGAAGACATTTTCCCCATTAAGAGGGCAATTTTCCCCATTAAGAAGTCATTTTTCCCATTAAGTTTGCAATTTTCCCATTAAGAAAACATTTTTCCCATTAAGGGGGCAATTTTTCCACTAAGAAGGCAATTTCCCCATTAAGAAGACATTTTTCCCCATTAAGTGGGCAATTTTCCCACTAAGAGGGCAATTTCCCCATTAAGAAGACATTTTTCCCATTAAGAAGACATTTTTCCCATTAAGTGGGCAATTTTCCCACTAAGAGGGCAATTTCCCCATTAAGAAGACATTTTCCCCATTAAGAAGACATTTTCTCCATTAAGTGGGCAATTTTCCGACTAAGAGGGCAATTTCCCCATTAAGAAGACATTTTTCCCATTAAGTGGGCAATTTTCCCACTAAGAGGGCAATTTCCCCATTAAGAAGACATTTTCCCCATTAAGTGGGCAATTTTCCCATTAAGAAGACATTTTCCCCATTAAGAAGACATTTTCCCCATTAAGTGGGCAATTTTCCCATTAAGAAGACATTTTCCCCATTAAGAAGTCATTTTTCCCATTAAGTTTGCAATTTTCCCATTAAGAAGACATTTTTCCCCATTAAGTGGGCAATTTTCCCACTAAGAGGGCAATTTCCCCATTAAGAAGACATTTTTCCCATTAAGTGGGAAATTTTCCCACTAAGAGGGCAATTTCCCCATTAAGAAGACATTTTTCCCATTAAGTGGGAAATTTTCCCACTAAGAGGGCAATTTCCCCATTAAGAAGACATTTTTCCCATTAAGTGGGAAATTTTCCCACTAAGAGGGCAATTTCCCCATTAAGAAGACATTTTTCCCATTAAGTGGGCAATTTTCCCATTAAGAGGGCAATTTCCCCATTAAGAAGACATTTTTCCCATTAAGTGGGAAATTTTCCCACTAAGAGGGCAATTTCCCCATTAAGAAGACATTTTTCCCATTAAGTGGGCAATTTTCCCATTAAGAGGGCAATTTCCCCATTAAGAAGACATTTTTCCCATTAAGTGGGCAATTTTCCCACTAAGAGGGCAATTTCCCCATTAGGAAAACAATTTCCCCGTTAAGAAAATTAACCCATTAAGCAATTTCTCATTAAGAAGATAATTTCCCCGTTAGGAAAACAATTTACCCATTAAGCATACAAATTTCCCCATTGGGAAGACACTTTCCTCATTAAGAAGACACGTCCCCATTAAGAGATTTCCCTATTAAGACATTTTTCTCTTAAGAAGACAATTTTACCATTAAGAAGAAATTTTTTCCATAAAAAAAAACAATTTTCACTCTTAGATAGACCATTTTTCCATTAAGAAGAGAATTTCCCCATTAAGACAATTTCCCCATTAAGGCATTTACCCCATTAAGACGATTTCCCCATTATAATAGTTTCCCCATAAAGATAATTTCCCCATTAAGAGAATTGCCCCATTAAGAGAATTGCCCCATTAAAATTATGTTTTCCTCATTAAGAAAACAATTTTCCATTAAGAAGATAATTACCTCATTAAGAGGACGATTTCGTTATTAAGACATTTCTTCATTAAGATAATTTCCTCATTAAGAAAATATTTTCCCCATTAAACGAATTTCCCCATTAAGACAAATGTATTAAGAGTAAAATTTCCCCATTAGGAAAATATTTCCTCATTAAGTAATTTTCCCCATTAAGAAGACATTTTCCCCATAAAGACAAATTTCCCCATTAGGAAAACAATTTCCCCGTTAAGAAAATTAACCCATTAAGCAATTACTCATTAAGAAGACAATTTGCCATTTAGAGATTTCCCTATTAAGACAATTTCCCCTCATTAAGAAAATAATTTTGCAATTGAGAAGACATTTTCCCCATTAAGAGAATTTCCCTATTAATACATTTTTTCCATTAAGAAGAGAATTGCCAAACTTCAGAACAACTTTGAAAAAAAAAATTAAAAAACATAAAAAAAAAAAAAGAAAATATTTTTTTGTTTTTTTTTTATAAAGCAAATTTTTTGAACGAGAATGTTTTTTTTTTTAATTTATTTTGTTTTATTTTGTTTTATAAAAAAAAAAAAACAAATAATGAGTAAAGGAGGGGCCGAGGCCCACCCAACTCATACAGCAATTTCTATTGAAACGTTTTTTTCTTTCTCTTTACTTTTTTTTTCCTTTTTTTTTTTACTTCCTCCGGTTGGTTCGTTAAAATTCCGGACGAAAATCTGTCACGTCATCCGACGGGCTGTTGATCCCATTTGTTGAAGACAAAAGAAGACGCGACACGAGGGTTCTCTCTCTCGGGTGGTTCGGGTACCACATGAATTAGCAAGTAAATACCTTTTCTCTCTCTCTCTCTCTCTATCTCGAAAGAGAAAGACAGAGAGACAGAACCCTATAATTTTTTGCCGGACGCGCGAATTCCCTCAAAGAGAATATAACACGACGCTCGAGGGCTCAAAAATCAGAGGCGTACTTTAAAATTTATTTAAATAGAAAAATAACTTATTAACATTTTTTTTTTTTGGAAATTTTTAATGTTTTAAAAAGGGAAAAAACATATTTTTTCTTAATGGGTGAAAATGTTTTATTTAAAAAAAGGAAAATTATCTTGTCAATACATTCCTAATGGGGTAAATGTCTTAATGGGGAAAATGTGTTCTTAATGAGAAAATTATATTCCTCATGAGGAAATTGCCTTATTCTTAATAGGAAAATAAATTGTCTTCTTAATGGGAAAATTATTTTAATGGGGAAAAATATCTCCTAAATGGGGAGATTGCCCTCTTAATACAAAAATTGTCCTCTTAATGGGGACATTGTTTTATTAATGAGGAAAACGTCTTCTTAATGAGGAAATTGTTTTCCTAATGGGGAAATTGTCTCATTGATGAAGAAATTGTTTTCTTAATGGGGAATTACTTAATGGGAAAAATTGCCTTATTAATGGAGAATTGTCTTCTTAATGGGTAAATTGAATGCTTAATGGGGAAAACGTCTTAATGAGGAAAATATTTTCCTAATGGGGAAATTCGTTTAATGGGGAAAATATTTTCTTAATGAGGAAATTATCTTCTTAATGGAAAATTGTTTTCTTAATGGGGAAAACATAATTTTAATGGGGCAATTTTCTTAATGGGGCAATTATCTTTATGGGGAAACTATTATAATGGGGAAATAGTCTTAATGGGGCAAATGCCTTAATGGGAAATTGTCTTAATGGGGAAATTATCTTAATTGGGAAATTATCGTAATGGTGAAACTGTCATAATGGGGAAAATGTCTTAATGGGGAAATTGCTTCAATGGGAAAAATGCCCTTTTAATATAGCAATTGTTTTAATATTGTCTTAATGGGAAAAATGCCTTTTCAATGGGGAAAATGTCTTCTTAATAGAAAAAATGTCTTCCTAATGGCGATATTTCCCTCTTAATGGGGAAATTGTTTACTTAATGGGGAAATTGTCTTAATGGGGAAATTTTCTTAATGGAGAAATTATCGTCTTAATGGGACAAATTGTATTCTTAATGGTAAATTCTTAAAGGAGAAAATTTTCTTCTTAATGGGGAATTTCTCTTCTTAATGGGGAAAATGTCTTCTCAATTGGAAAATTATTTTCTTAATGGGGAAATTGTCTTCTTAAGGTGGAAAATTGCCTTCCTAATGGGAAAATGGTCTTTTTAAAAGTGAAAATTGTTTTTTTTAGGAAAAAAATTCTTCTTAATGGTAAAATTGTCTTCTTAAGAGAAAAAAATTTCTTTTTAATGGGGAAATTGCCCTATTAATGGGGAAAATATCTTCCTAATGGGAAATTGTTTTATTAATGGGAAATTATTTTCCTAATGGGAAAATTGCCCTATTAATGGGGAAATTTTCTTCTTAATGGGGAAATATCTTATTAATGGGGAAATTCTATTATTAATGGGACAAATTGTATTCTTAATGAGGAATTGTCTTAATGGGAAAAATGTCTTCTTAATGGGGAAATTTCTTATTAATGGGGAAATTGTTTTCTTAATGGGGAATTTGCCATATTAATGGAAAAAATATTTTCTTAATGGGGAAATTGTTTTATGAATGGAGAAATTGTCTTCTCAATGGGGAAATTCTCTTTTTAATGAGGAAAATCTCTTAATGAGAAAATTGTTTTCTTAATGGGGAAAATGTCTTCTTAAGATGAAAAATTATCTTATTAATGGGTAATTTCACTTCTTATTGGGAAAATTGTCTTTTGAATGAGGAAATTGTCTTAATAATGGAGAAATTGTATCCTTAATGGGGAATTTCTTAATGAAGAATTTGTCTTAATGGGGAAATTGCCTTCTTAAGACGAAAAATTATTTTCGTAATGGGGAATTTCTCTTTTTAATGGTAAAATTGTCTTAAGAGGGAAAAATGTCTCCCTAATGGTAAAATTCTTAAAGGAGAAAATTTTCTTCTTAATGGGGAAATTCTTTTCTTAATGGAACAACTCTCTTAATGGCGCAATTGTAATGTTTAGGAAATTGTCTTAATGGGGAAATTATCTTTATGGGTAAATTGTTTTCTTAATAGGAAAAACTGTCTTTTTAATGTGGAATTTCTCTTTTTAATGGGAAAATTTCTTCTTAATGGGAAAATTGTCTTTTTATGAAGAAAAATTTTCTTAATGGGAAAAATTGTCTTCTTAATGAGGAATTGCTTAATAAGGAAATTGTGTCTTAATGGGGAAATTATCCTCTTAATGGGGGAATTGATTTTTTAATGAGGAAATTTTCATATTAATGGGGAAACTATCTTAATATTGAAATTCACTTAATGGGGAAAATGTCTTATTAACAGGGCAATTGTTTCCTTAAAGGGGAATTGCTTAATGGGGAAATTGTCTTAATGGGGAATTGCCCTCTAAATGGGTTAACGTGTCTTCTTAATGGGAAAATTGTTTTCTTAATGGGGAATTGATTTTTTAATGAGGAAATTATCCTCTTAACGAGGAAATTGTTTTCTTAATGGGGAAAATTGTCTTAATGGGGAAATTGTGTTTTTAAGACGGAAAATTGTTCTCTTAATGGGGAAATTCTCATCTTAAGGTGGAAAATTGCCTTCCTAATGGTAAAATTGTCTTCTTAAGAGAAAAATTTTCTTTTTAATGGGGAATTGCCCTCTTAATGGGGAAATTACCCTATTAATGGGGAAATTGTCATATTAATGAAAAAACTATTTTCTTAATGGGGAAATTGTTTTATTAATGGAGAAATTGTCTTCTTAAGGTGAACAATTATTTTCTTAATGGGGAAATTCTCTTCTTAATGGGAAATTTCACTTTAATGGAGAATTTGTCTTAATAGATAAATTGTCTTAATGGGCAAGATGTTTTAATGGGGAAAATATCTTTTTAAGGGGAAATTGTTCTCTTAATGGGGAAATTGTCTTAATTGGGAAAATTGTCTTCTTAAGGGGAAAAATTGTCTTCTTAATGGGAAATTTCTCTTTTTAATTGTAAAATTGTCTGAAGAGGAAAAAGTGTCTTCTTAAAGGGGAAACTTGTTTTTTTAATGGGGAAATTCTCTTCTTAATGAGAAAATTATCTTATTAGTGGAAAATTTGTGTTCTTAAGGTGGAAAAATGTTTTTTTAATGAGAAAATTGTCTTCTTACTGCGGAAAATGCTCTATTAATGTTAAAAGTTTTTCCTTATGGGGAAATTATCTTATTAATGGGGAAATTTCCCCATTGATGAGCAAATTGTTTTTCCTAATGGGAAAATTGTCTCAATAGAGAAATTTTTTTAATGGGGAAAATATTTTCTTAATGGAGAAATTGTTTTCCTAATGGGGCAGTTGTATCTTTAATGGGGAAATTGTCTTAATAGGAAATTCTCTTAATGGGGAAAATGTCTTCTTAATGGCCAATTGACCTTTTAATGGGGAACGTGTGTTCTCAATGGGAAAATTGTTTTTTAATGGGGAAAATGTCATTAATCTCTTAATGGGGAAAATGTCTTCTTAGTTGGAAAATTGTTTTCTTAATGAGGTAATTGTCTTATTAATGGAGAAATTATTGTCCTAATTGGGAAATTTTCTTCTTAATGGGGAAAGTTTCTTCTTAATAGAAAAAATTGTCTTCTTAATGGGGAAATTGTTTTCATAATTAGGAAATTGACGTATTAATGGGAAAATTGTCTTCTTAAGATGGAAAATTATTTTTTTTAATGGGAAAATTATCTTCTTAATAGGGAAAATTGTCTTCTTAATGGGAAAATTTTTTTTTGTAGTGGGGAGATTCAGTTCTTAATGGGGAAATTATCTTCTTAATAGGGAAAAGCTGTTTTCTTAATATTGAAATTTTCATTTTGATAAATAAATTTTCTTCCCAATAGGCAAATTATCTTCCTCATAATAAAATTATAAATTTTTTTTATATGTTTATTTTTTCTTCGTTAAGAATAGACAACACTGTAAAAAAATTTCCTTTAATCATTTTTTTTTTTTTTTTCGTTAATAGTAACGATACAAATGTCATTCATCATATAAGTCTTTTATAAACATCAATAAAGATATATATCATTAATAATTATTATTATTATTATTATTATTATTATGACGTATAGAAGTTACTAGATTGAAATGTATATAATAAATATACAATGTTAGAAAGAGAAAAATTATTAAGTGGTTTCTAGTGCGCCTACTTGGATCGTATCTATTTTTTTTTTTTTTTTTTTTTTTTTTTTTTTTTTTTTTTTTTTTTTTTACGAATGGGATTTTTAGGTTAGAAAATAAATTTAAATAAAAATTAATAGTGAATAATTTAAAAAAATTATTATTATGATAAATATGTCGTTAAATAGTTTAAATAATTCAAAATTGTTAAAAATTGATGAAAATAGTTCAAATGCGTCGAATTGTTCAAAATTATTGAAAATTGTTCAACATGGTTTAAATCAGCTCAAAATAGTTCAAAATTGTTCAAAAATTGTTCAAAATTGTCGAAAATTGTTCAAAATTGTCGAAAATTGTTCAAAATAATTCAAAATTTTTGGAAATTGTTCAAAATTGTCGAAAATTATTCAAAAAACTCAAAAATGTTGAAAATATATGAAAATAGTTCAAATGTGTCAAATTGTTCAAAATTATTGAAAATTGTTCAACATGGTTTAAATCAGTTGAAAATAGTTCAGAATTGTTCAAAAATAGTTCAAAATTGTCGAAAATTGTTCAAAATTGTTCAAAATAATTCAAAATTTTTGGAAATTGTTCAAAATTGTCGAAAATTATTCAAAAAACTCAAAAATGTTGAAAATATATGAAAATAGTTCAAATGTGTCAAATTGTTCAAAATTATTGAAAATTGTTCAACATGGTTTAAATCAGCTCAAAATAGTTCAAAATTGTTCAAAAATAGTTCAAAATTGTCGAAAATTGTTCAAAATTGTTCAAAATAATTCAAAATTTTTGGAAATTGTTCAAAATTGTCGAAAATTATTCAAAAAACTCAAAAATGTTGAAAATATATGAAAATAGTTCAAATGTGTCAAATTGTTCAAAATTATTGAAAATTGTTCAACATGGTTTAAATCAGCTCAAAATAGTTCAAAATTGTTCAAAAATAGTTCAAAATTGTCGAAAATTGTTCAAAATTGTTCAAAATAATTCAAAATTTTTGGAAATTGTTCAAAATTGTCGAAAATTATTCAAAAAACTCAAAAATGTTGAAAATATATGAAAATAGTTCAAATGTGTCAAATTGTTCAAAATTATTGAAAATTGTTCAACATGGTTTAAATCAGCTCAAAATAGTTCAAAATTGTTCAAAAATAGTTCAAAATTGTCGAAAATTGTTCAAAATTGTTCAAAATAATTCAAAATTTTTGGAAATTGTTCAAAATTGTCGAAAATTATTCAAAAAACTCAAAAATGTTGAAAATAAATGAAAATAGTTCAAATGTGTCAAATTGTTCAAAATTATTGAAAATTGTTCAACATGGCTTAAATCAGTTGAAAATTGTTCAGAATTGTTCAAAAATGTTTAAAATTGTTCAAAATTGTCGAAAATTGTTCAATATAATTCAAAATTATTGGAAATTGTTCAAAATTGTCGAAAAACTCAAAAATGTTGAAAATATATGAAAATAGTTCAAATGTGTCAAATTGTTCAAAAATGTTCAAAACAGCTCAAAATAGCTGAAAATAATTCAAATTTCTCAAAATTGTTCTTAATAGGTCAAATAACTCGTAATGATTGAAAATAGCTGAAAAATGGGTCAAATTGTTCAAAATTTTTGAAAACCGTTCAAAATAATTCGAATTAGTTTAAAATAGGTTAAAATTGTTTAAATTTGTTCAAAATTGTTCAACATGATTTAAATCAGTTGAAAATTGTTCAGAATTGTTCAAAAATGTTAAAAATTGTTGAAAAATGTCGAAAATTGTTCAAAATTGTCAAAAATTGTTCAAAATTATTGAAAATTGTTCAAAAAACTCAAAAATGTTGAAAATAGTTCAAATGTATCAAAGTGTTCAAAATTGTCGAAAATTGTTCAAAATTGTCGAAAATTGTTCAAAATTATTGAAAATTGTTCAAAAAACTCAAAAATGTTGAAAATAATTCAAATGTATCAAATTGTTCAAAATTATTGAAAATTGTTCAACATGGTTTAAATCAGTTTAAAATTGTTCAAAATTGTTCAAAAATGTTAAAAATTCTTCAAAATTGTTCAAAATAATTCAAATCAGCTTAAAAATAGCTGAAAATACTTCAAATTTCTCAAAATAGTTCAAATAACTCGAAATGATTGAAAATAGCTGAAAATAGTTCAAATGGGTCAAAATGTTCGAAATTTGTTAAAAATCATTCAAAATTGTTCAAAAAAAATTCAAAATTGTTCAAAAATGTTCAAAAATGTTCATAAATGTTCAAAAATGTTCAAAAATGTTCAAAATTGCTCAAAATCGTTCAAAATTGTTCAAACTATTTCAAAATCATTCAAAATTGTTTAGAATTGTTCAAAATTGTTCAAAAATTATTCAAAAGTGTTCAAAATTATTCAAAACAGCTCAAAATAGTTCAATTTTGTCAAAATAATTCATAATAGTTCAAAATAACTCGAAATGGTTTAAAATTAGCTGAAAATGGTTCAAAGAGTCCAAATTATTCGAAATTGTTCAAAATAATTCAAAAGTGTTCAAAATTGTTTAAAAATATTGAAAATTGTTCAAAATAGTTCAAAACTGTTCAAAATGATTCAAAATAATTCAAAATTGTTCAAGATTAGTTGAAATGATTAAAAAGAGGTCAAAATAGTTCAGAACAGTTCAAAATGGTTTATAAATTTGTTGAAAATTGATCAAATTAATTCAAACATGTTCAAAATAGTTCAAATTATTTCAAAATAGTTCAACATCGTTCAAAATGATTCAAAATCAGTTCAAAATGGTTCAAAATAATTCCAAATTGTTCAAAATAGTTTAAAATTGTATAATTTTTTTCAATATTGTTCAAAATTATTCAGAATTGTTCAAAACAATTCAAAATTGTACTATTCAAAATCGCTTAAAATTGTTCAAATTTTTCAATATTGTTCAGAATTGTTCAAGACAATTTAAAATAATTCAAATTAATTCAAAATTGTTCAAAATTCTTCGACTATTTTTGAGAATTGTTCAAAACTATTTTCAACAGTTCTGAACAATTTTAAATTGTTTTGAATAATTTTCAACAATTTTGAACAATTCTCAAAAATTGTCGAAAAATTTTGAACAATTTTGAATTAATTTGAATTATTTTAAATTGTCTTGAATAATTCTGAACAATATTGAAAAATTTGAACAATTTTAAGCGATTTTGAATAGTACAATTTTGAATTGTTTTGAACAATTCTGAATAATTTTGAACAATTTTGAATTAATTTGAATTATTTTAAATTGTCTTGAATAATTCTGAACAATATTGAAAAATTTGAACAATTTTAGACGATTTTGAACAATTCAATTTTGAATTATTTTGAATAATTCTGAAAAAAATTTGAACAATATTAAAAAAAATTGAACAATTTTCAATTATTTTGAACAATATAAACATTATTCTGAACAAATTTGCATTATTTAACTATTTTGAATTATTTAGACTTATCTTTGAACAATTCTGAACAATTTTGAACAATAATGAAAAATTTGAACAATTTTAAACATTTTTGAATTATTTTGAATTCTCTTTGATTTTGAACAATTTTAAACAATTATGAAATATTTGAACATTTTGAATGATTTTGAACAATTCGGAACAATTTTGAACCGATTTATACAACTTTCAATATTTTTAAACAATTTATTTTAAAAACAATTTTGAACAATTGTCGAAACATTTTAAACAATTTAAAACTATTTTGAACAATTTGGAATTATTTTGAACAAATTTGTATAATTTTCAACAATTTTGAACAATTCTCAAAAATTTTCGAAAAATTTTAAACAATTTTCTAAATTATTAAACAATTTTAAAGAATTTTTGAACAATACAATTTTGAACTATTTTGAACAATTTTGAACAATTTTGAACAATTTTGAACAATTTTGAACAATATTCAAAAATTCATCAAATTTTTAACTATTTTGAACAAATCGAATTATTTTGAACAAATTTGTATTATTTTGAACAACTTTGAATTATTTTGAACAATTTTAAACAATTTTGATTTTTGGACTATTTTGAACAAATTTGTATTATTTAAACAATTTTGAACAATTTTACAGTATTTTAAACAATTTTGAACAAAATTGTATTATTTTGAACAATTTTGAATTATATTGAACAAATTTGTATTATTTTGAACAATTTTCAATTGTTTTGTACAGTTTTAAACTATTTTGAAGAATTTTAAACTATTTTGAACAATTTTCAACTATTTTGAACAATTTTAAGCTATTTTGAACAATTTTGAACTATTTTGAACAATTTTAAGCTATTTTTATAAAATTTCAAATTATTTTGAACAAAATTGTATTATTTAAATAATTTTGAACAATACCAATCTTGAACAATTTTGAACAAATTTGTATTATTTTGAACAATTTTGAACTATTTACAACAATTTTGAACACATTTTTATCGTTTAAACAATTTTGAACAATTTAGACTTATTTAAACTAATTTTGAACAATATTGAAATATTTTGAACAATATTTTACGATTTTGAACAATATCAAATTATTTTAAAGGAATTTGTATTATTATCAATAGTTTTGAAGTTTTGACCAATTTTGAACTATTTTGAATTAATTTTAAACAATTTTGAACTGTTTTCAACAAGTTTGAACAATTTCCAAAAATTTTGAACTAATTTTCAATAATTTTGAACTGTTTTGAACAAGTTTGAACAATTTCCAAAAATTTTGATCTGATTTGAACAATTCCGAGCAATTTTGAACAATATTGAAAAATTTTAATATATTTTGAACAACTTTCAACGATTTATTTAAAAACAATTTTGAACAATTTTGAATAATTTCCAAAAAGTTTGATCTGATTTGAACAATTCCGAACAATTTTGAACAATATTGAAAAATTTTAATATATTTTGAACAACTTTCAACGATTTATTTAAAAACAATTTTGAACAATTTTCAACTATTTTGAACAATATTTAAAAATGTATCAAATTTTAAACTATTTTGAACAAATTGAATTATTTTGAACAAATTTGCATTATTTTGAACAATTTTAAACTATTTTGAACAATTTCAAACAATTTTGAACGAATTTGTATTATTTTGAACAACTTTGAATTATTTTGAACAATTTAAAACTATTTTGAACAATTTTAAACTATTTTGAACAATTTTCAACAATTTTGAACAATTTTAAGCTATTTTGAACAATTTTGAACAATTTTGAACAATATTCAAAAATTCATCAAATTTTAAACTATTTTGAACAAATTTGTATTATTTTGAACAATTTTAAACTATTTTGAATAATTTTTAACTATTTTGAACAATTTTGAACAATTTCCAAAAATTTTGAACTAATTTTCAATTATTTTGATCTGATTTGAACAATTTTGAATTAATGATAATGATCTTTAACAATTCCGAACAATTTGAACAATATTGAAAAATTTTAATATATTTTGAACAACTTTCAACGATTTATTTAAAAACAATTTTGAACAATTTTGAATAATTTCCAAAAAGTTTGATCTGATTTGAACAATTCCGAACAATTTTGAACAATATTGAAAAATTTTAATATATTTTGAACAACTTTCAACGATTTATTTAAAAACAATTTTGAACAATTTTCAACTATTTTGAACAATATTTAAAAATGTATCAAATTTTAAACTATTTTGAACAAATTGAATTATTTTGAACAAATTTGCATTATTTTGAACAATTTTAAACTATTTTGAACAATTTCAAACAATTTTGAACGAATTTGTATTATTTTGAACAACTTTGAATTATTTTGAACAATTTAAAACTATTTTGAACAATTTTAAACTATTTTGAACAATTTTCAACAATTTTGAACAATTTTAAGCTATTTTGAACAATTTTGAACAATTTTGAACAATATTCAAAAATTCATCAAATTTTAAACTATTTTGAACAAATTTGTATTATTTTGAACAATTTTAAACTATTTTGAATAATTTTTAACTATTTTGAACAATTTTGAACAATTTCCAAAAATTTTGAACTAATTTTCAATTATTTTGATCTGATTTGAACAATTTTGAATTAATGATAATGATCTTTAACAATTCCGAACAATTTGAACAATATTGAAAAATTTTAATATATTTTGAACAACTTTCAACGATTTATTTAAAAACAATTTTGAACAATTTTCAATAATTGTAGAAAAATTTTGAACAATTTTAAACCATACGATAAAGATATTATATCGGTTAAAAAAAATAGTAGACGAAGACAGACAGATAAAATAATAATGTTGTTGTTGTTGTTGTTGTTAAATTGGCTCCAACAAAACCATTTAAATTAAAATGAAAAACGTTCTCTCTCTCTCTCTCTCTCTCACTCACTCGTTTACGGCCCCATCACAATTATTACACGCGCGCTTTTAACTGCTCGTTTCGACTATAAAAGACACCTGCAGTGACTTATCCCCCCCCCTCTCCCACCGCCCTATGCGTACAACAAGCACCAATGAACTCGGTTAAAAAAAAAGAGAGAAAAGAAGAACGATAAGTGACAACACGCTTATGGAAAAAAAAGTGAGACATCGTTTATTAGAAATAACTTTTTTTAAATATAGGGTGAGACGAAACGTTGAGTTATTTTTATTGTTTTTACAATTGTTTGAACTATTTTGAACAATTTTTAACTATTTTGAACAAGATTGAACTAATTTGACCATTTTTCAATATTTTAAACAATTTTAAGGAATTTTAAATTATTTTGAACAAGTTTAAACTAGTTTGAAATAATTTAAACTATTTCGTACTGTTTTGAACAATTTTGAACTAATTCTAACAATATTAAATATTTTTAAACAATTTTTAATAATTTTTAAACATTTTTCAACAATTTTGAACTAATTTGAACAATTTTGATCTAATTTGAATAATTTTGAACAATTTTCAATATTGGTAAATAATTTTGAACAATTTTGAACAAGTTTCAATATTTTTAAACAATTTTGAACAATTTCGAACAATTTGAATTATTTTCAATATTGGTAAATAATTTTGAACAATTTTGAACAAGTTTAAATATTTTAAACAATTTTGAACAATTTCGAAAAATTTGAACGATTTTCAATATTTGGTGAATAATTTTGAACAATTTTGAACAAGTTTCAATATTTTTAAACAATTTGAACAATTTCGAACAATTTGAATTATTTTCAATATTGGTAAATAATTTTGAACAATTTTGAACAAGTTTAAATATTTTAAACAATTTTGAACAATTTCGAAAATTTGAACGATTTTCAATATTTGGTAAATAATTTTGAACAATTTTGAACAAGTTTCAATATTTTTAAACAATTTTGAACAATTTCGAAAAATTTGAACAATTTTGAACAAATTTGTATTATTTTGAACAATTTTGAACTATTTACAACAATTTTGAACACATTTTTATCGTTTAAACAATTTTGAACAATTTAGACTTATTTAAACTAATTTTGAACAATATTGAAATATTTTGAACAATATTTTACGATTTTGAACAATATCAAATTATTTTAAAGGAATTTGTATTATTATCAATAGTTTTGAAGTTTTGACCAATTTTGAACTATTTTGAATTAATTTTAAACAATTTTGAACTGTTTTCAACAAGTTTGAACAATTTCCAAAAATTTTGAACTAATTTTCAATAATTTTGAACTGTTTTGAACAAGTTTGAACAATTTCCAAAAATTTTGATCTGATTTGAACAATTCCGAGCAATTTTGAACAATATTGAAAAATTTTAATATATTTTGAACAACTTTCAACGATTTATTTAAAAACAATTTTGAACAATTTTGAATAATTTCCAAAAAGTTTGATCTGATTTGAACAATTCCGAACAATTTTGAACAATATTGAAAAATTTTAATATATTTTGAACAACTTTCAACGATTTATTTAAAAACAATTTTGAACAATTTTCAACTATTTTGAACAATATTTAAAAATGTATCAAATTTTAAACTATTTTGAACAAATTGAATTATTTTGAACAAATTTGCATTATTTTGAACAATTTTAAACTATTTTGAACAATTTCAAACAATTTTGAACGAATTTGTATTATTTTGAACAACTTTGAATTATTTTGAACAATTTAAAACTATTTTGAACAATTTTAAACTATTTTGAACAATTTCAACAATTTTGAACAATTTTAAGCTATTTTGAACAATTTTGAACAATTTTGAACAATATTCAAAAATTCATCAAATTTTAAACTATTTTGAACAAATTTGTATTATTTTGAACAATTTTAAACTATTTTGAATAATTTTTAACTATTTTGAACAATTTTGAACAATTTCCAAAAATTTTGAACTAATTTTCAATTATTTTGATCTGATTTGAACAATTTTGAATTAATGATAATGATCTTTAACAATTCCGAACAATTTGAACAATATTGAAAAATTTTAATATATTTTGAACAACTTTCAACGATTTATTTAAAAACAATTTTGAACAATTTTGAATAATTTCCAAAAAGTTTGATCTGATTTGAACAATTCCGAACAATTTTGAACAATATTGAAAAATTTTAATATATTTTGAACAACTTTCAACGATTTATTTAAAAACAATTTTGAACAATTTTCAACTATTTTGAACAATATTTAAAAATGTATCAAATTTTAAACTATTTTGAACAAATTGAATTATTTTGAACAAATTTGCATTATTTTGAACAATTTTAAACTATTTTGAACAATTTCAAACAATTTTGAACGAATTTGTATTATTTTGAACAACTTTGAATTATTTTGAACAATTTAAAACTATTTTGAACAATTTTAAACTATTTTGAACAATTTTCAACAATTTTGAACAATTTTAAGCTATTTTGAACAATTTTGAACAATTTTGAACAATATTCAAAAATTCATCAAATTTTAAACTATTTTGAACAAATTTGTATTATTTTGAACAATTTTAAACTATTTTGAATAATTTTTAACTATTTTGAACAATTTTGAACAATTTCCAAAAATTTTGAACTAATTTTCAATTATTTTGATCTGATTTGAACAATTTTGAATTAATGATAATGATCTTTAACAATTCCGAACAATTTGAACAATATTGAAAAATTTTAATATATTTTGAACAACTTTCAACGATTTATTTAAAAACAATTTTGAACAATTTTCAATAATTGTAGAAAAATTTTGAACAATTTTAAACCATACGATAAAGATATTATATCGGTTAAAAAAAATAGTAGACGAAGACAGACAGATAAAATAATAATGTTGTTGTTGTTGTTGTTGTTAAATTGGCTCCAACAAAACCATTTAAATTAAAATGAAAAACGTTCTCTCTCTCTCTCTCTCTCTCACTCACTCGTTTACGGCCCCATCACAATTATTACACGCGCGCTTTTAACTGCTCGTTTCGACTATAAAAGACACCTGCAGTGACTTATCCCCCCCCCTCTCCCACCGCCCTATGCGTACAACAAGCACCAATGAACTCGGTTAAAAAAAAAGAGAGAAAAGAAGAACGATAAGTGACAACACGCTTATGGAAAAAAAAAAGTGAGACACCGTTTATTAGAAATAACTTTTTTTAAATATAGGGTGAGACGAAACGTTGAGTTATTTTTATTGTTTTTCCAATTGTTTGAACTATTTTGAACAATTTTTAACTATTTTGAACAAGATTGAACTAATTTGACCATTTTTCAATATTTTAAACAATTTTAAGGAATTTTAAATTATTTTGAACAAGTTTAAACTAGTTTGAAATAATTTAAACTATTTCGTACTGTTTTGAACAATTTTGAACTAATTCTAACAATATTAAATATTTTTAAACAATTTTGAATTATTTTGAAAAATTTTAAATATTTTTAAACAATTTTTAATAATTTTGAACAATTTTTTTTTAATTTTGAACAATTCTAATCAATTTTGAACAAGTTTGAACACTTTTCAATATTATTAAATATTTGGAACAATTTTTAATTTTTTAAATAATTTTGAACAATTTTCGATAATTTTTAACAATTTTGAACATGTTTTAACAATTTTCAACAATTTTGAACATGTTTGAACAATTTTGAACAGGTGAACTATTTTCAACAATTTTGAACAAGTTTGAACACTTTTCAATATTATTAAATATTTGGAACAATTTTTAATTTTTTAAATAATTTTGAACAATTTTCGATAATTTTTAACAATTTTGAACATGTTTTAACAATTTTCAACAATTTTGAACATGTTTGAACAATTTTGAACAGGTGAACTATTTTCAACAATTTTGAACAAGTTTGAACACTTTTCAATATTATTAAATATTTGGAACAATTTTTAATTTTTTAAATAATTTTGAACAATTTTCGATAATTTTTAACAATTTTGAACATGTTTTAACAATTTTCAACAATTTTGAACATGTTTGAACAATTTTGAACAGGTGAACTATTTTCAACAATTTTGAACAAGTTTGAACACTTTTCAATATTATTAAATATTTGGAACAATTTTTAATTTTTTAAATAATTTTGAACAATTTTCGATAATTTTTAACAATTTTGAACATGTTTTAACAATTTTCAACAATTTTGAACATGTTTGAACAATTTTGAACAGGTGAACTATTTTCAACAATTTTGAACAAATTTGAACAATTTTCAGTATTTTTAAACAATTTCAAACCATTTATAACAGTTTTGAACTAATTTAAATAATTTTGAACGATTTTGAACAAGTTTCAATATTTTTAAACAATTTTGAGTAATTTTTTACCATTTTGAACAATTTTCAATATTTTTAAACAATTTTGAACAATTTTGAAAAATTTGAACTATTTTCAATAATTTTAAACAATTTTGAAAAATTTGAACTATTTTCAATATTGATAAATAATTTTGAACAATTTTGAACAAGTTTCAATATTTTTAAACAATTTTGAACAATTTTTTACCATTTTGAACAATTTTCTACCATTTTGATCAATTTTTTACCATTTTGAACAATTTTTTACCATTTTGAACAATTTTTTACCATTTTGAACAATTTTCAATATTTTTAAACAATTTTGAACAGTTTTCAACAATTTTGAACTACTCTGAACAATTTTGAACAATTTTCAATAATTATCAACAATTTTGAACACGTTTCAACAAATTTGAACTAATCTGAAAAAATTTGAACAATTTTCAATAATTTTGAACAATTTTGAACAAGTTTCAATATTTTTAAACAATTTTGAACAATTTTTTACCATTTTGAACAATTTTCTACCATTTTGATCAATTTTTTACCATTTTGAACAATTTTTTACCATTTTGAACAATTTTTTACCATTTTGAACAATTTTCAATATTTTTAAACAATTTTGAACAGTTTTCAACAATTTTGAACTACTCTGAACAATTTTGAACAATTTTCAATAATTATCAACAATTTTGAACACGTTTCAACAAATTTGAACTAATCTGAAAAAATTTGAACAATTTTCAATAATTTTGAACAATTTTGAACAAGTTTCAATATTTTTAAACAATTTTGAACAATTTCGAACAATTTGAACTATTGTTCAAAATAATTCAAAATAGTTCAAAATTATTCAAAAATTATTAAAAAAATAGAAATTTGTTCAAAATAGTTGAAAATAGTCCAAAGTTGATTAAAGTTGTTCAAAATTATTTAAAATTGTTTCAAAACAGTTCAAAATAGTTCAAAATAGTTCGAAGCAGTTCACAATTGTTTAAAATTGTTCAAAGTAATTTAAAATTGTTCAAAATTGTTTGAAACTTGTTCAAAATAGTTCAAAATAATTCAAAATAGTTAAAAATAGTTCGAAGCAGTTCACAATTGTTCAAAATTGTCCAAAGTAATTTAAAATTGTTTAAAATAATACAAATTTGTTCAAAATAGTTCAAAATAGTTCAAAATAGTTCGAATCAGTTCACAATTGTTCAAAATTGTTCAAAGTAATTTAAATTGTTCAAAATTGTTAGAAACTTGTTCAAAATAGTTCAAAATAATTCAAAATAGTTAAAAATAGTTCGAAGCAGTTCACAATTGTTCAAAATTGTTCAAAGTAATTTAAAATTGTTCAAAATTGTTTAAAATTGTTTAAAAATATTGAAAGTTGTTCAAAATTGTTCAAAATAATACAAATTTCTTCAAAATAATTTCTGATTGTTCAAAAATTGTTTAAAATTGTTCAAAATATTTCAATATTGTTCAAAATTAGTTTAAAATTGTTTAAACAATACAGATGTGTTCAAAATAGTTGTAAATAGTTCCAAATTATTTAAATAATACAATTTTGTTTAAAATTGTTCAACATTGTTCAAAACAATTCGAAGTTCAAAATAATCCAAATTTGTTCAAAATAATTCGAAATAGTTAAAAATTATGAAAATTGTTCAAATTTTTCCAAATTTTTCAAATTTCTCGAGATTGTTCAAATTTGTTCAAAATTATACAAATTTTTCAAAATTGTTCAAATTTGTTCAAAATTATACAAAATTGTTTAAAATTGTTCAAATTGTTAAAAATTAGTTCAAAATTGTTGAAAATATTTCAGAATTGTTCAAAATGTATAAAAATTTTCAATGGTTTTTAATATTGTTTAAATTTGTTCAAAATACTTCAAAATAGTTCATAATTGTTCAAAATTGTTCAAAGTAATTTAAAATTGTTTAAAATAATACAAATACAGTTCAAAATAATTCAAAATAGTTCAAAATTATTCAAAAATTTGTTCAAAATAGTTGAAAATAGTTCAAAATAGTTTAAACTTGTTCAAAATTATTCAAATTAGTTAAAAATAGGTCTAAATTGTTCAAATTTGTTTATACATTATCAATTTGTTCAAAAAAGCTCAAAATTGTTTAAAATTGTTCAAACTTGTTCAAAATTCATTTAAACTATCGAAAATTGTTCAAAATTGTTGAAAAAAAAAATGCTTAAAAAATTGACACTAATAGTTAAAAAAATATAATTAAAAAAATATAATTAAAAAATTGATAAAAATAGCTAAAAAATAGTTAAAAAAAAAACAGCTAAAATTCAGGTTTTATTTTTTTTTTTTTTTTTTCATTTCAACTTGCATCTAGACATCAATGAAATTTTTATGAACCGAGTCCGAGAGAGATATTCGTTTACCAAATATGGTTAAATCAGTTAGTGGGACCCGAAAAACCGTTTCTTTCTCTCTCTATCCAACTATCTATCTATCTCTTTCTTTCTTTATATATAAATAGTATATAATAAATATATTAAAGGTAGTGAACTGGTTTTCTAGAAATTGAGTGAGTGAGTGAGTGAGTAGGAGGCGACGACGCGACTCACAGATTGTCCCTATCGATTTCATTTGTTTTTTCTTCTTCTTTTTTCTTTAAATCTAAAATAAATTTTTAACAGTGTCGTAGATAAAATTTGTTCGAAAAAAATATTAATGGTACTTAATTGTGTATCAGGAACCGTGTATAAAAAATAACTGAAAATAGCTAAAAAAAAAAAAAATGGTTAAAAAATAGTTAAAACGGGTAAAAAACAATTGACAAAAGTAGTTAAAAAATAGCTATAAAATTACATGAAAAATAAAAAAAAAATAGTTAAAATTTTTTTTAAAAATATTGAACAATGTTCAAAATTGTTCAGAATCATTAAAAATAATTTGAAATAGTTCAAAATTGAAAATCATTGAAAATTGTTCAAAATTGTTTAAAAATTTAAATTGTTCAAATTAGTTCAAAATTGTTCAAATTTGTTTTAAAATTGTTCAAAATTGTTCAAAATTGTTTAAAATTGTTCAAAATTGTTCAAAATTGTTTAAAATTGTGCAAAATCGTCTAAAAAAATTGAAAATTGTTCAAATTAGTTCAAAATTATTGAAAATTGTTCAAAATTATTCGAAATTGTTCAAAATTGTTGAAACATTCAAAATTGTTTAAAAAAAATTGTTCAAAATTGTTCAAAATAATACGAAATAGTTCAAAATTGTTCAGAATCATTAAAAATAATTTGAAATAGTTCAAAATTGAAAATCATTGAAAATTGTTCAAAATTGTTTAAAAATTTAAATTGTTCAAATTAGTTCAAAATTGTTCAAATTTGTTTTAAAATTGTTCAAAATTGTTCAAAATTGTTTAAAATTGTGCAAAATCGTCTAAAAAAATTGAAAATTGTTCAAATTAGTTCAAAATTATTGAAAATTGTTCAAAATTATTCGAAATTGTTCAAAATTGTTGAAACATTCAAAATTGTTTAAAAAAAATTGTTCAAAATTGTTCAAAATAATACGAAATAGTTCAAAATTGTTCAGAATCATTAAAAATAATTTGAAATAGTTCAAAATTGAAAATCATTGAAAATTGTTCAAAATTGTTTAAAAATTTAAATTGTTCAAATTAGTTCAAAATTGTTCAAATTTGTTTTAAAATTGTTCAAAATTGTTCAAAATTGTTTAAAATTGTTCAAAATTGTTCAAAATTGTTTAAAATTGTGCAAAATCGTCTAAAAAAATTGAAAATTGTTCAAATTAGTTCAAAATTATTGAAAATTGTTCAAAATTATTCGAAATTGTTCAAAATTGTTGAAACATTCAAAATTGTTTAAAAAAAATTGTTCAAAATTGTTCAAAATAATACGAAATAGTTCAAAATTGTTCAAAATCATCAAAAATAATTTGAAATAGTTCAAAATTGAAAATCATTGAAAATTGTTCAAAATTGTTTAAAAATTAAAATTGTTCAAATTAGTTCAAAATTGTTCAAAATTGTTTGAAACTTGTTCAAAATAATTCAAAATTGTTTAAAATTGTTCAAAATTGTTTAAAATTGTTGAAACATTCAAAATTGTTTAAAAAAAATTGTTCAAAATTGTTCAAAATTGTTCAGAATCATTAAAAATAATTTAAATTGTTCAAATTAGTTCAAAATTGTTCAAAATTGTTCAAATTAGTTCAAAATTGTTCAAATTAGTTCAAAATTGTTCAAATTTGTTTGAAACTTGTTCAAAATTGTTCAAAATTGTTTAAAATTGTTCAAAATTGTTTAAAATTGTTCAAAATTGTTTAAAATTGTGCAAAATCGTCTAAAAAAATTGAAAATTGTTCAAAATTATTTAAAAATTTAAATTGTTCAAATTGGTTCACAATTGAAAATTGTTCAAAATTGTTTAAAACTTAAAATTGTTCAAATTGGTTCAAAATTGTTCAAAATTGTTTGAAACTTGTTCAAAATTGTTCAAAATAATTCAAAATTGTTTAAAATTGTTTAAAAAATTTGAAGCTTATTCAAATAAGTTCAAAATTATTGAAAATTGTTCAAATTAGTTCAAAATTTAAAATAATTGAAAATTGTTCAAAATTGTTCAAATTATTGAAAATTGTTCAAATTAGTTCAAAATTGTTCAAAACAGTTTAAAATTGTTTGAAACTGTTTGAAAAAAATAAAAATTGTTGAAAGTAACTCAAAATTGTTCAAAAATGTTCAAAATTATTGAAAATTCTTCAAAATTGTTTAAAATTGTTTAAAAGATTTGAAACTTGTTCAAATTAGTTCAAAATTATTGAAAATTGTTGAAACTTGTTAAAAATTGTTCGATTTTGTTCAAACTTGTTCAAAATTATTGAAAATTGTCCAAAATACTTCAAAATTGTTTAAAAATATTGAAAATTGTTCAAAATAACTCAAACTTGTTCGAAATTAACCAAAATAGTTTAAAATTGTTCAAAATTGATTAAAATTGTTCAAAATAATTTAATAATTCACAATTGTTCAAAATTGTTCAAAATTGTTCAAAATTGTTCAAAATTGTTTGAAACTGTTTGAAAAAAATAAAAATTGTGGAAATTCACTTAAAATTGTTCAAAAATGTTCAAAATTATTTAAAATTCTTCAAAAATGTTGAAACATGTTCAAATTAGTTCAAAATTATTGAAAATTGTTGAATCTTGTTAAAATTGTTCGATTTTGTTGAAACTTGTTCAAAATTATTGAAAATTGTCCAAAATAGTTTAAAATTGTTTAAAAATTTTGAATATTGTTCAAAATAATTCAAAATTCTTTAAATAGTTCAGAATTGTTGAAAATTGTTAAAATTAGTTTAAAATTGTTCAAAATTATTAAAAATTACCAAAAATAGTTCAAAATAGTTCAAAATAGTTTAAAATAGTTCAAAATAGTTCAAAATAGTTTAAAATAGTTCAAAATAGTTCAAAATAGTTCAAAATAGTTCAAAATAGTTCAAAATAGTTCAAAATAGTTCAAAATAGTTCAAAATAGTTCAAAATAGTTCAAAATAGTTCAAAATAGTTCAAAATAGTTCAAAATAGTTCAAAATAGTTCAAAATAGTTCAAAATAGTTCAAAATAGTTCAAAATAGTTCAAAATAGTTCAAAATAGTTCAAAATTATTGAAAATTGTTTAAATTAGTTCAAAAATGTTCAAAATAGTTCAAAATAGCTCAAAATTGTTCAAAATAGTTCAAAATAGTTCAAAATAGTTCAAAATGGTTCAAAATAGTTCCAAATAGTTCAAAATAGTTCAAAATTGTTCAAAATTGTTCAAAATGAGATTAAAAATTATCAAAAACAGTTGGAAATAGTTCAAAATTGTTAAAAAAATAATTCAAAATTGTCCAAAACTATTCAAAATAGTTCAAAATTATTTAAAAAAATTGAAAATAGTTCAAATTAGTTCAAAATTTTTGAAAATTGTTTAAATTAGTTCAAAATTGTTCAAAATAGTTCAAAATAGTTCAAAATTGTTCAAAATAGTTCAAAATAGCTCAAAATTGTTCAAAATAGTTCAAAATAGCTCAAAATTGTTCAAAATTGTTCAAAATAGCTCAAAATTGTTCAAAATTGTTCAAAATGAGATTAAAAATTATTAAAAATAGTCCAAAATTCTTTAAAATTATTTAAAAAAAATTGAAAATGGTTCAAATTAGTTCAAAATTTTTGAAAATTGTTCAAAACAGTTCAAAATTATTTAAAATTAATTCAAAATAGTTCAAATTAGTTTAAAATAAGTCAAAAATTGTTCAAATTAATTTAAAATTGTTCGAACTTATTCAAAATTGTTCAAATTCAAATTAGTTCAAAATTGTTCAAAATAATTAAAAATAGTACAAAATACTATTTTTTTAGCTATTTTTTAACTATTTTTTAACAATTTTTTTTAAGGTTGAATTTTTTTCCGGTTTTTTTAGTTGTACTTTTTTTTCCGTATTTTATTTTTCATTTTTTTTTATAATTTTTCTTCCAACTATTTCCAATATAATTTTTTCTCATTGTTCTATTTTACACCGTTGCCAAATTTGTAAAAAAATCCCTAAATCTGGATAATTTTTACAAATAGAGAATTTTTAACGATAAAAAAAACAAAAAAATTCTTACCAAACACTCATTTCAAAAATAAATTAATTCTAAAAAAAAAAAAAAAAGTGTTAAGTCATTATCAAAATAATAAATCACATAACCGTAAAAAAATATCTAAATCTCTCTATTCAAACCCCGCATTAAGTCAAGATTAAAAAAAAGTAAATAGGAAGTGTCAGATAACAAAAAAAAAAAAAAAAAAAAAAAAAAAAAAAATCTACCCGTCAGGTAGATAGATAGAAAATCTGTCTGGGAATGACTAAATACTTAATTCACAAATCAAAGCCACCTTTATTATACTATTAAAAAAAAATAAACCACTAAATCAAGGGTGCTGTGACTATATATTAAAAAAAAAAATAATTTTTACCACAATTTTATTCTTCATTTATTTAATAAAAAAAAATATTATCTACATGTATTTTTTTATATTTAAATTTATTATTTTTATTATTGTCATTATTATTATTATTATTATTTTTATTATTATTATTATTAATAATAATATAATTTTTACCACAATTTTATTTTCAATTTTTTTAAGAAAAAAAATGTCACCTACATTTATTTTTTTTATATTAAAATTTATTATTATTATTATTATTAATATAATTTTTACCTCTATTTTATTTTCAATTTTTTTAATAAAAAAAAAATGTCACCTACATTTATTTTTTTTATATTAAAATTTATTATTATTATTATTATTATTATTAATATAATTTTTACCTCTATTTTATTTTCAATTTTTTTAATAAAAAAAAATGTCACCTACATATATTTTTTTTATATTAAAATTTATTATTATTATTATTATTATTTTTAATATAATTTTTACCTCTATTTTATTTTCAATTTTTTTAATAAAAAAAAATGTCACCTACATATATTTTTTTTATATTAAAATTTATTATTATTATTATTATTATTTTTAATATAATTTTTACCTCTATTTTATTTTCAATTTTTTTAATAAAAAAAAATGTCACCTACATATATTTTTTTTATATTAAAATTTATTATTATTATTTTTATTATTATTATTATTAATATAATTTTTACAATTTTATTTTCAATTTAAAAAAAAAAAAAATATTACCTACATTTATTTTTTTTTATTAAAATTTATTATTATTATTATTATTATTATTTTTATTATTGTTATTATTATATATAATATAAAAAACATCATTTTGCTTCTATTAAAAAATAAAAATTAATTTTTGTCAATTATTTTAATTATTATCTTACTAATTTTTTTTCTAATTTGAATAAATATCCTGAGGATAAAAATATCGAAACGTTGGAACATAAAAAAAAACAAATCCCAATATTAATTATATTCTGTAGATGCTAAAATATTACTTTGTGTTAATTCTGTACTTTCTGTAGTGTTGTCTGTTGATTTTGTAGGTTCTGTAGCACTTTCTGTTGATTCTGTAGCACTTTCTGTTGATTCTGTAGCACTTTCTGTTGATTCTGAATATCCCATTAAGTCTGTAGTACATTTTGTTGATTTTATACTACTCTCTGATAATTCTGTAGCACTTTCAGTTGATTTTGTAAGTTCTGTAGCACTTTCTGTTGATTCTGTAGCACTTACTGTTGATTCTGAAGATCCCATTAAGTCTGTAGTACATTTTGTTGATTTTATACTACTCTCTGATAATTCTATAGCACTTTATGTTGATCATGTGCATTTTGTAGTATCGTCTGTTGATTTAGTAAGTTCTGTAGCACTTTCTGTTGATTCTGTAGCACTTTCTGTTGATTCTGAATATCCCATTAAGTCTGTAGTACATTTTGTTGATTTTATTCTACTCTCTGATAATTCTGTAGCACGTTCTGTTGATCCTGTACATTCTGTAGTATCGTCTATTGATTTTGTAAGTTCTGTAGCCACTTTCTGTTGATTTTGTAGCACTTTCTGTTGATTCTGAAGATCCCATTAAGTCTGTAGTACATTTTGTTGATTTTATACTACTCTCTGATAATTCTGTAGCACTTTCAGTTGATTTTGTAAGTTCTGTAGCACTTTCTGTTGATTCTGTAGCACTTTCTGTTGATTCTGAAGATCAAATTAAGTCTGTAGTACATTTTGTTGATTTTATACTATTCTCTGATAATTCTGTAGCACTTTCTGTTGATATTTCAAATTCTGTAGCAGTTTCTGTTAATTCTGTTAGTTCTGTAGCACTTTATGTTGATTCTGGTAATTCTGTAGCACTTTCTGTTGATTCTGTGTAGAAATTCCAAATTTTGTAGCACATTCTGTTGATTCTGGTAGTTTTGTAGCACTTTCAGTTAGTTTTGTAGCACTTTATGTTGATTATGGTAATTCTGTAGCACTTTCTGTTGATTCTGTGTAGAAATTCCAAATTTTGTAGCACTTTCTGTTGATTCTGGTAGTTTTGTAGCACTTTCAGTTAGTTCTGTAGCACTTTATGTTGATTCTGGTAATTCTGTAGCACTTTCTGTTGATTCTGTGTAGAAATTCCAAATTTTGTAGCACTTTCTGTTGCTTCTGGTAGTTTTGTAGCACTTTCTGTTAGTTCTGTAGCACTTTCTGTTGATTCTGTAGACATTCCAAATTCTGTAGCACTTTCTTTTGATTCTGGTAGTTTTGTAGCACTTTCTGTTAGTTCTGTAGCACTTTATGTTGATTCTGGTAATTCTGTAGCACTTTCTGTTGATTCTGTGTAGAAATTCCAAATTTTGTAGCACTTTCTGTTGATTCTGGTAGTTTTGTAGCACTTTCAGTTAGTTCTGTAGCACTTTATGTTGATTCTGGTAATTCTGTAGCACTTTCTGTTGATTCTGTGTAGAAATTCCAAATTTTGTAGCACTTTCTGTTGATTCTGGTAATTCTGTAGCACTTTCTGTTGATTCTGTGTAGAAATTCCAAATTTTGTAGCACTTTCTGTTGATTCTAGTAGTTTTGTAGCACTTTCAGTTAGTTCTGTAGCACTTTATGTTGATTCTGTGTAGAAATTCCAAATTTTGTAGCACTTTCTGTTGATTCTGGTAGTTTTGTAGCACTTTCAGTTAGTTCTGTAGCACTTTATGTTGATTCTGGTAATTCTGTAGCACTTTCTGTTGATTCTGTAGAAATTCCAAATTCTGTAGCACTTTCTGTTGATTCTGGTAGTTTTGTAGCACTTTCTGTTAGTTCTGTAGCACTTTATGTTGATTCTGGTAATTCGGTAGCACTTTCTGTTGACTCTGTAGAAATTCCAAATTCTGTAGCACTTTCTGTTGATTCTGGTAGTTTTGTAGCACTTTCAGTTAGTTCTGTAGCACTTTATGTTGATTCTGGTAATTCTGTAGCACTTTCTGTTGATTCTGTGTAGAAATTACAAATTCTGTAGCACTTTCTGTTGATTCTGGCAGTTTTGTAGCACTTTCAGTTAGTTCTGTAGCACTTTCTGTTGATTCTGTAGACATTCCAAATTCTGTAGCACTTTCTGTTGATTCTGGTAGTTTTGTAGCACTTTCAGTTAGTTCTGTAGCACTTTCTGTTGATTCTGGTAATTCTGTAGCACTTTCTGTTGATTCTGGTAGTTTTGTAGCACTTTCAGTTAGTTCTGTAGCACTTTCTGTTGATTCTGGTAATTCTGTAGCACTTTCTGTTGATTCTGGTAGTTTTGTAGCACTTTCTGTTAGTTCTGTAGCACTTTATGTTGATTCTGGTAATTCTGTAGCACTTTCTGTTGATTCTGTGTAGAAATTACAAATTCTGTAGCACTTTCTGTTGATTCTGGTAGTTTTGTAGCACTTTCAGTTAGTTCTGTAGCACTTTCTGTTGATTCTGGTAATTCTGTAGCACTTTCTGTTGATTCTGGTAGTTTTGTAGCACTTTCTGTTAGTTCTGTAGCACTTTATGTTGATTCTGGTAATTCTGTAGCACTTTCTGTTGATTCTGTGTAGAAATTACAAATTCTGTAGCACTTTCTGTTGATTCTGGTAGTTTTGTAGCACTTTCAGTTAGTTCTGTAGCACTTTATGTTGATTCTGGTAATTCTGTAGCACTTTCTGTTGATTCTGTGTAGAAATTACAAATTCTGTAGCACTTTCTGTTGATTCTGGTAGTTTTGTAGCACTTTCAGTTAGTTCTGTAGCACTTTATGTTGATTCTGGTAATTCTGTAGCACTTTCTGTTGATTCTGTGTAGAAATTACAAATTCTGTAGCACTTTCTGTTGATTCTGGTAGTTTTGTAGCACTTTCAGTTAGTTCTGTAGCACTTTATGTTGATTCTGGTAATTCTGTAGCACTTTCTGTTGATTCTGTGTAGAAATTACAAATTCTGTAGCACTTTCTGTTGATTCTGGTAGTTTTGTAGCACTTTCAGTTAGTTCTGTAGCACTTTATGTTGATTCTGGTAATTCTGTAGCACTTTCTGTTGATTCTGTGTAGAAATTACAAATTCTGTAGCACTTTCTGTTGATTCTGGTAGTTTTGTAGCACTTTCTGTTAGTTCTGTAGCACTTTCTGTTGATTCTGGTAATTCTGTAGCACTTTCTGTTGATTCTGGTAGTTTTGTAGCACTTTCTGTTAGTTCTGTAGCACTTTATGTTGATTCTGGTAATTCTGTAGCACTTTCTGTTGATTCTGGTAGTTTTGTAGCACTTTCTGTTAGTTCTGTAGCACTTTATGTTGATTCTGGTAATTCGGTAGCACTTTCTGTTGACTCTGTAGAAATTCCAAATTCTGTAGCACTTTCTGTTGATTCTGGTAGTTTTGTAGCACTTTCAGTTAGTTCTGTAGCACTTTCTGTTGATTCTGGTAATTCTGTAGCACTTTCTGTTGATTCTGGTAGTTTTGTAGCACTTTCTGTTAGTTCTGTAGCACTTTATGTTGATTCTGGTAATTCTGTAGCACTTTCTGTTGATTCTGTGTAGAAATTACAAATTCTGTAGCACTTTCTGTTGATTCTGGTAGTTTTGTAGCACTTTCAGTTAGTTCTGTAGCACTTTCTGTTGATTCTGGTAATTCTGTAGCACTTTCTGTTGATTCTGGTAGTTTTGTAGCACTTTCTGTTAGTTCTGTAGCACTTTATGTTGATTCTGGTAATTCTGTAGCACTTTCTGTTGATTCTGTGTAGAAATTACAAATTCTGTAGCACTTTCTGTTGATTCTGGTAGTTTTGTAGCACTTTCAGTTAGTTCTGTAGCACTTTATGTTGATTCTGGTAATTCTGTAGCACTTTCTGTTGATTCTGTGTAGAAATTACAAATTCTGTAGCACTTTCTGTTGATTCTGGTAGTTTTGTAGCACTTTCAGTTAGTTCTGTAGCACTTTATGTTGATTCTGGTAATTCTGTAGCACTTTCTGTTGATTCTGTGTAGAAATTACAAATTCTGTAGCACTTTCTGTTGATTCTGGTAGTTTTGTAGCACTTTCAGTTAGTTCTGTAGCACTTTATGTTGATTCTGGTAATTCTGTAGCACTTTCTGTTGATTCTGTGTAGAAATTACAAATTCTGTAGCACTTTCTGTTGATTCTGGTAGTTTTGTAGCACTTTCAGTTAGTTCTGTAGCACTTTATGTTGATTCTGGTAATTCTGTAGCACTTTCTGTTCATTCTGTAGCAGTTTGTTTTGATTTTGTAGATACTCGAAATTGTGCAGAAATTTCTGTTGAGTCTGTAGATCTTGTAAATTCTGTTGGGCCTTTTATTATACTTAATTACAATTTTTTGACATTTCCATGATACTTTTTTGATTTTTTTTTTTCATCTGTCACTCTTTTTTTTCACCATTTTATTTACTTTCTCGCATTTTTCTAAATTTTTAACATTCACACTATATATATATATTTTATATTATCTGCATAATATGTAAATGTTGACAGTTGGACATGTTGAACAACAGATCGAATTGGACACACATCGGATGCGATTTTGCATTTTACATGCAATTTTTATTATTATCTTTTACCATCTTTGATTTGTATGTACGTTTTTGTGACGTCACATTTCAATATGTAAATTGCGAGACAGAAAAAAAAACGATACGTTGACGTTTTATTTTTAATCTAGAAATATATACAGGATGTCATCGAAAATAATTTATTAATATATACAACGTTAAAAATTAATGGAATAATAAGGAATTAAAAAAAATAATTTGGCAACATTGCTAATAAATTTTGACAGTTTTGACGTTTGAATCATTTTGTATTTGTGAAAAATGACTAAATGTGCAATTACGTCAAATTTTGACAGTTGACAAATGACTTTTAAGTCACAAAATATCCAGTCACGTGAAATTCGTCATGTCAAATGTCAACATTGTGATTGTCAAATTAGTTACGTCGTATTGAGGCCAAAATTGTCGTATTGACATAAAAAAATGTCGTGTTGATATAAAAATTGTTGTGTTGACAAAAAAATTGTCGTGTTGCCATGGAAAATGTCGTATTGACGCCAAAATTGTCGTATTGACATAAAAAAAATATCGTGTTGACATAAAAATTGTCGTGTTGACGCCAAAATTGTCGTATTGACATAAAAAAATGTCGTGTTGATATAAAAATTGTTGTGTTGGCATAAAATTGTCGTGTTGGCATAAAATTGTCGTGTTGGCATAAAAAATGTCGTATTGACAAAAAAAAAGTCGTGTTGACATAAAAAAAATGTCGTGTTGACATAATAATTGTGTTGCCATAAAAAATGTCGTATTGACGCCAAAATTGTCGTATTGACAAAAAAAATGTCGTGTTGACATAAAAAAAATGTCGTGTTGACATAAAAATTGTCGTGTTGACGCCAAAATTGTCGTATTGACATAAAAAAATGTCGTGTTGATATAAAAATTGTCGTGTTGGCATAAAAATTGTCGTGTTGGCATAAAAAATGTCGTATTGACATAAAAAAATGTCATATTGACATAAAAAATGTCGTGTTGACAAAAAATTGTCGTTTGACATAAAAAAATGTCGTGTTGATATAAAAATTGTCGTATTGACATAAAAAAATGTCGTGTTGATATAAAAATTGTCGTGTTGGCATAAAAATTGTCGTATTGACATAAAAAAATGTCGTGTTGACATAAAAATTGTCGTGTTGGCATAAAAATTGTCGTGTTGGCATAAAAAATGTCGTATTGACATAAAAAAATGTCGTGTTGACATAAAAAAAATGTCGTGTTGACATAAAAATTGTCGTGTTGACGCCAAAATTGTCGTATTTACATAAAAAATGTCGTGTTGATATAAAAATTGTTGTGTTGGCATAAAATTGTCGTGTTGGCATAAAAAATGTCGTATTGACAAAAAAAATGTCGTGTTGACATAAAAAAAATGTCGTATTGACGCCAAAATTGTCGTGTTGCCATAAAAAATGTCGTATTGACGCCAAAATTGTCGTGTTGACAAAAAAAATGTCGTGTTGACATAAAAAAAATGTCGTGTTGACATAAAAATTGTCGTGTTGACGCCAAAATTGTCGTATTGACATAAAAAAATGTCGTGTTGATATAAAAATTGTCGTGTTGGCATAAAAATTGTCGTGTTGGCATAAAAAATGTATTGACATAAAAAAATGTCATATTGACATAAAAAATGTCGTGTTGACAAAAAATTGTCGTTTGACATAAAAAAATGTCGTGTTGATATAAAAATTGTCGTATTGACATAAAAAAATGTCGTGTTGACATAAAAAAAATGTCGTGTTGACATAAAAATTGTGTTGACATAAAAATTGTCGTGTTGGCATAAAAGTTGTCGTGTTGGCATAAAAATTGTCGTGTTAACATAAAAGTTGTCGTGTTGGCATAAAAATTGTCGTGTTGACATAAAAATTGTCGTGTTGATATAAAAATTGTCGTATTGACATAAAAATTGTCGTATTGACATAATAAATAGTCGTGTTAACATAAAAGTTGTCGTGTTGACATAAAAATTGTCGTGTTGACATAAAAATTGTCGTATTGACATAATAAATAGTCGTGTTAACATAAAAGTTGTCGTGTTGACATAAAAATTGTCGTGTTGGCATAAAAATTGTCGTGTTAACATAAAAGTTGTCGTGTTGACATAAAAATTGTCGTGTTGACATAAAAATTGTCGTATTGACATAATAAATAGTCGTGTTGACATAAAAATTGTCGTGTTGACATAAAAATTGTCGTATTGACATAATAAATAGTCGTGTTAACATAAAAGTTGTCGTGTTGACATAAAAATTGTCGTGTTGACATAAAAATTGTCGTATTGACATAATAAATAGTCGTGTTAACATAAAAGTTGTCGTGTTGACATAAAAATTGTCGTGTTGACATAAAAATTGTCGTATTGACATAATAAATAGTCGTGTTAACATAAAAGTTGTCGTGTTGGCATAAAAATTGTCGTGTTGACAAAAAAATTGTCGTATTGACATAATAAATAGTCGTGTTAACATAAAAGTTGTCGTGTTGACATAAAAATTGTCGTGTTGACATAAAAATTGTCGTATTGACATAATAAATAGTCGTGTTAACATAAAAGTTGTCGTGTTGACATAAAAATTGTCGTATTGACATAATAAATAGTCGTGTTAACATAAAAGTTGTCGTGTTGACATAAAAATTGTCGTGTTGACATAAAAATTGTCGTATTGACATAATAAATAGTCGTGTTGACATAAAAATTGTCGTGTTGACATAAAAATTGTCGTATTGACATAATAAATAGTCGTGTTAACATAAAAGTTGTCGTGTTGACATAAAAATTGTCGTGTTGGCATAAAAATTGTCGTGTTAACATAAAAATTGTCGTGTTAACATAAAAGTTGTCGTGTTGACATAAAAATTGTCGTGTTGACATAAAAATTGTCGTATTGACATAATAAATAGTCGTGTTGACATAAAAATTGTCGTGTTGACATAAAAATTGTCGTGTTAACATAAAAGTTGTCGTGTTGACATAAAAATTGTCGTGTTGACATAAAAATTGTCGTATTGACATAATAAATAGTCGTGTTAACATAAAAGTTGTCGTGTTGACATAAAAATTGTCGTGTTGGCATAAAAATTGTCGTGTTAACATAAAAGTTGTCGTGTTGACATAAAAGTTGTCGTGTTGGCATAAAAATTGTCGTGTTGACATAAAAATTGTCGTATTGACATAAAAAAAATGTCGTGTTGACATAAAAAAGATGTCGTGTTGACATAAAAAAAATGTCGTGTTGACATAAAAAAGATGTGTTGACATAAAAAAAATGTCGTGTTGGTATAAAAATTGTGTTAACATAAAAATTGTCGTGTTGACGCAAAAATTGTCGTATTGACATAAAAAAATGCCGTGTTGACATAAAAAAGATGTCGTGTTGACATAAAAAAATGTCGTGTTGGCATAAAAATTTGTCGTGTTAACATAAAAATTGTCGTATTGACGCCAAAATTGTCGTATTGACATAAAAAAATGTTGTGTTGACATAAAAATTGTCGTGTTGACATAAAAATGTCGTGTTGACATAAAAAATATGTCGTGTTGACATAAAAGAAATGTCGTGTTGGCATAAAAATTGTCGTGTTAACATAAAAATTGTCGTGTTGACGCAAAAATTGTCGTATTGACATAAAAAAAATGTCGTGTTGACATATAAAAGATGTCGTGTTGACATAAAAAAAATGTCGTGTTGGCATAAAAATTGTCGTGTTAACATAAAAATTGTCGTGTTGACGCAAAAATTGTCGTATTGACATAAAAAAATGTCGTGTTGACAAAAAAATTGTCGTGTTGACATAAAATTGTCGTGTTGGGATAAAAAATGTCGTATTTAAGCCGAAATGACCAATTATGTCAGATTTGACAGATGACAAATGACAATAAATCAATATTTAGGTAACCATATTTGACATTTATGACGTTAAAGTAATAAAATTTCCAATTACGTTAAAATTGATCAATTATGACAGTTGACAGATGACATGTCAGAAAAATTAACAATTTAAATAACGTTATAAATTTAGTGAAATATTTTGACAATTAAATAAATTAAATTTAACCGTAATTTAATATTTAGTTAAATATATTGAATTAAAAAAAAAAAAAAAATCTTTTTTCAAATCTGACAACGCTGTATTTATTTAAATTTCAATAACCGTGTAAAGTAAATTTTTTTGAATTTTATTTTTTCCAAATTTTAATTTACATTGTTGCCACATTTAGATTAACATATTTTATTATTATTATTATTATTTTTAAAAAAAGTACAGGGTGGTATGTATTAAAAAATAAAAATAAAAATCCATTCTATAAAAAAAAAACAATTAAGTAATATAATTATTTATTTAAATCAATAATAATAATAATAATATTAATAAATTAAAAATTAATACCACCCTGTATATATAAATAAATAAAAAAAATTACTTCCACATTTATTTACCCAATCACAATTAATTTAATATCCAAGACACCTTTGGAATAAATAAATGATTAATTGGTTATGGATATTTAATTATAATAAAAAAAAAAAATAAATAAATAAATAAATAAATAAATAAACCCCCCCCTGATGGGAGGTTATGATAAGTTATTTACCTGCAGCATATCGTTATCGGTGTAATGGGAGAACAGCACAAGGAGAAATGCAAAATAATTTGTACCTGAAAATCGAGATACCTGGATTTAGATTTTAACTGTGAAAACGCCGTTTGGACCATAATAATTAGATACGAAAAAAATTAATATTAAAATACTATATAATGTTACTGGCAATGAGAGTACTAAATATAATTATTATTATTAATGTCATTTGTCATCTGTCAAATTTGACGTAATTGTATATTTTGTGATTTTAGTTATTTATTAACTGTCAAATTTGACGTAAATTGACCTTTTGTGATTTAAAAGTCATTTGTCAACTGTCAAATTTGACGTAAATAAACATTTTATGATTGAAGTCATTTTTCAGCTGTCAAATTTGACATAAATGGAAATTTTGTATTTTGGTCATTTGTCAACTGTCAAATTTGACGTATTTGGATATTTTGTGACATATAAGTCATTTGTCAACTGTCAAATTTGACGTAAATGGACATTTTGTGACTTAAAAGTCATTTGTCAGCTGTCAAATTTGACGTAAATAAACATTTTATGATTGAAGTCATTTTTCAGCTGTCAAATTTGACATAAATGGAAATTTTGTATTTTGGTCATTTGTCAACTGTCAAATTTGACGTATTTGGATATTTTGTGACATATAAGTCATTTGTCAACTGTCAAATTTGACGTAAATAAACATTTTATGATTGAAGTCATTTTTCAGCTGTCAAATTTGACATAAATGGAAATTTTGTATTTTGGTCATTTGTCAACTGTCAAATTTGACGTATTTGGATATTTTGTGACATATAAGTCATTTGTCAACTGTCAAATTTGACGTAAATGGACATTTTGTGACTTAAAAGTCATTTGTCAGCTGTCAAATTTGACGTAAATAAACATTTTATGATTGAAGTCATTTTTCAGCTGTCAAATTTGACATAAATGGAAATTTTGTATTTTGGTCATTTGTCAACTGTCAAATTTGACGTATTTGGATATTTTGTGACATATAAGTCATTTGTCAACTGTCAAATTTGACGTAAATGGACATTTTGTGACTTAAAAGTCATTTGTCAGCTGTCAAATTTGACGTAAATAAACATTTTATGATTGAAGTCATTTTTCAGCTGTCAAATTTGACATAAATGGAAATTTTGTGTTTTGGTCATTTGTCAACTGTCAAATTTGACGTATTTGGATATTTTGTGACATATAAGTCATTTGTCAACTGTCAAATTTGACGTAAATGGACATTTTGTGACTTAAAAGTCATTTGTCAGCTGTCAAATTTGACGTAAATAAACATTTTATGATTGAAGTCATTTTTCAGCTGTCAAATTTGACATAAATGGAAATTTTGTATTTTGGTCATTTGTCAACTGTCAAATTTGACGTATTTGGATATTTTGTGACATATAAGTCATTTGTCAACCGTCAAATTTGACGTAATTGGAAATTTTGTGACTTAAAAGTTATTTTTCGTCTGTCAAATTTGACATAAATTAACATTTTGTAATTTAAAAGTCATTTATCAACTGTCAAATTTGACATAAATGAACATTAGGACGTAAGTTGTCATTTTATGACTTAAAAGTCGTTTGTCAGCTATCAAATTTGACATAAATGAGCATTTTGTGATTTAAGTCATTTGTCAACTGTCAAATTTGACGTAATTGCAAATTTTGTGACTTAAAAGTCATTTGTCAGCTGTCAAATTTGACGTAAATAAACATTTTATGATTGAAGTCATTTTTCAGCTGTCAAATTTGACATAAATGGAAATTTTGTGTTTTGGTCATTTGTCAACTGTCAAATTTGACGTATTTGGATATTTTGTGACATATAAGTCATTTGTCAACTGTCAAATTTGACGTAATTGGATATTTTGTGACTTAAAAGTCATTTGTCAGCTGTCAAATTTGACGTAAATAAACATTTTATGATTGAAGTCATTTTTCAGCTGTCAAATTTGACATAAATAGAAATTTTGTATTTTGGTCATTTGTCAACTGTCAAATTTGACGTATTTGGATATTTTGTGACATATAAGTCATTTGTCAACTGTCAAATTTGACGTAAATGGACATTTTATGATTGAAGTCATTTTTCAGCTGTCAAATTTGACATAAATGGAAATTTTGTATTTTGGTCATTTGTCAACTGTCAAATTTGACGTATTTGGATATTTTGTGACATATAAGTCATTTGTCAACTGTCAAATTTGACGTAAATGGACATTTTATGATTGAAGTCATTTTTCAGCTGTCAAATTTGACATAAATGGAAATTTTGAATTTTGGTCATTTGTCAACTGTCAAATTTGACGTATTTGGATATTTTGTGACATATAAGTCATTTGTCAACTGTCAAATTTGACGTAATTGGAAATTTTGTGACTTAAAAGTTATTTTTCGTCTGTCAAATTTGACATAAATTAACATTTTGTAATTTAAAAGTCATTTATCAACTGTCAAATTTGACATAAATGAACATTAGGACGTAAGTTGTCATTTTATGACTTAAAAGTCGTTTGTCAGCTATCAAATTTGACATAAATGAGCATTTTGTGATTTAAGTCATTTGTCAACTGTCAAATTTGACGTAATTGCAAATTTTGTGACTTAAAAGTCATTTGTCAGCTGTCAAATTTGACGTAAATAAACATTTTATGATTGAAGTCATTTTTCAGCTGTCAAATTTGACATAAATGGAAATTTTGTGTTTTGGTCATTTGTCAACTGTCAAATTTGACGTATTTGGATATTTTGTGACATATAAGTCATTTGTCAACTGTCAAATTTGACGTAATTGGATATTTTGTGACTTAAAAGTCATTTGTCAGCTGTCAAATTTGACGTAAATAAACATTTTATGATTGAAGTCATTTTTCAGCTGTCAAATTTGACATAAATGGAAATTTTGCATTTTGGTCATTTGTCAACTGTCAAATTTGACGTATTTGGATATTTTGTGACATATAAGTCATTTGTCAACTGTCAAATTTGACGTAAATGGACATTTTATGATTGAAGTCATTTTTCAGCTGTCAAATTTGACATAAATGGAAATTTTGTATTTTGGTCATTTGTCAACTGTCAAATTTGACGTATTTGGATATTTTGTGACATATAAGTCATTTGTCAACTGTCAAATTTGACGTAATTGGATATTTTGTGACTTAAAAGTCATTTGTCAGCTGTCAAATTTGACGTAAATAAACATTTTATGATTGAAGTCATTTGTCAGCTGTCAAATTTGACATAAATGGAAATTTTGCATTTTGGTCATTTGTCAACTGTCAAATTTGACGTAAATGGACATTTTGTGACTTAAAAGTCATTTGTCAACTGTCAAATTTGACGTAATTGGATATTTTGTGACTTAAAAGTCATTTGTCAACTGTCAAATTTGACGTAAATAAACATTTTATGATTGAAGTCATTTTTCAGCTGTCAAATTTGACATAAATGGAAATTTTGTGTTTTGGTCATTTGTCAACTGTCAAATTTGACGTATTTGGATATTTTGTGACTTAAAAGTCATTTGTCAACTGTCAAATTTGACGTAAATAAACATTTTATGATTGAAGTCATTTTTCAGCTGTCAAATTTGACATAAATAGAAATTTTGTATTTTGGTCATTTGTCAACTGTCAAATTTGACGTATTTGGATATTTTGTGACAATTAAGTCATTTGTCAACTGTCAAATTTGACGTAAATGGACATTTTGTGACTTAAAAGTCATTTGTCAACTGTCAAATTTGACAGAAATGAACATTGTGACGTAAATGGACATTTTCTGACTTAAAAGTCATTTGTCAACTGTCAAATTTGACACAAATGAACATTTTATGACTTAAAAGTTATTTTTCATCTGTCAAATTTGACATAACTTAACATTTTGACGTAAATGGACATTTTGTGACTTAAGTGTCATTTGTCAGTTGTCAAATTTGACATGAATGAACATTTTCTGACTTAAAAGTTATTTCATCTGTCAAATTTGACATAACTGAACATTGTGACGTAAATGGACATTTTCTGACTTAAAAGTTATTTGTCAACTGTCAAATTTGACACAAATGAACATTGTGACGTAAATGGACATTTTCTGACTTAAAAGTTATTTGTCAACTGTCAAATTTGACACAAATGAACATTTTGTCACTTAAAAGTTATTTTTCATCTGTCAAATTTGACATAACTGAACATTTTGACGTAAATGGGCATTTTGTGACTTAAAAGTCATTTGTCAGCTGTCAAATTTGACGTAAATTGACATTTTGTGATTTAAGTCTTTTGTCAACTGTCAAACTTGACATAATTGGAAATTTTGTGACTTAAAAGTCATTTGTCAGCTGTCAAATTTGACGTAAATTGACATTTTGTGATTTAAGTCTTTTGTCAACTGTCAAACTTGACATAATTGGAAATTTTGTGACTTAAAAGTCATTTGTCAACTGTCAAATTTGACAGAAATGAACATTGTGACGTAAATGGACATTTTCTGACTTAAAAGTCATTTGTCAACTGTCAAATTTGACACAAATGAACATTTTATGACTTAAAAGTTATTTTTCATCTGTCAAATTTGACATAACTGAACATTTTGACGTAAATGAGCATTTTGTGACTTTGAATTAATTTGTCAACTGTCAAATTTGACATAAATTAACATTTTATGACTTTAAAGTTATTTTTCATATGTCAAATTTAACATAAATGAACATTGCGACGTAAATGGACATTTTGTGACTTAAAAGTCATTTGTCAGCTGTCAAATTTGACGTAAATTGACATTTTGTGATTTAAGTCTTTTGTCAACTGTCAAACTTGACATAATTGGAAATTTTGTGACTTAAAAGTCATTTGTCAGCTGTCAAATTTGACGTAAATTTGACATTTTGTTATATAAGTCATTTGTCAACTGTCAAACTTGACGTAATTGGAAATTTTGTGACTTAAAAGTCATTTGTCAGCTGTCAAATTTGACGTAAATGAACATTTTGTGATTTAAGTCATTTATCAACTGTCAAACTTGACATAATTGGAAATTTTGTGACTTAAAAGTCATTTGTCAGCTGTCAAATTTGACGTAAATTGACATTTTGTTATATAAGTCATTTAGCAGCTATCAAATTTGACGTAGATGATAATTTTGTGACCCAGAATTTATTTGTCATCTGTCAAATGTGACATATTTGAACATTTTGACGTAAATGGACATTTTCTGACTTAAAAAACATTTTTCAGCTGTCAAATTTGACATGAATGAAGATTTTCTGACTTAAAAGTTATTTTTCATCTGTCAAATTTGACATAAATTAACATTGTGAGGTAAATGGACATTTTCTGACTTAAAAGTCATTTGTCAACTGTCAAATTTGACAGAAATGAACATTGTGACGTAAATGGACATTTTATGACTTAAAAGTCATTTGTCAACTGTCAAATTTGACAGAAATGAACATTGTGACGTAAATGGACATTTTCTGACTTAAAAGTTATTTGTCAACTGTCAAATTTGACACAAATGAACATTTTGTCACTTAAAAGTTATTTTTCATCTGTCAAATTTGACATAACTTAACATTTTGACGTAAATGGACATTTTGTGACTTAAGTGTCATTTGTCAGCTGTCAAATTTGACATGAATGAACATTTTCTGACTTAAAAGTTATTTTTCATCTGTCAAATTTGACATAACTGAACATTTTGACGTAAATGAGCATTTTGTGACTTTGAATTAATTTGTCAACTGTCAAATTTGACATAAATTAACATTTTGTGACTTAAAAGTCATTTGTCAACTGTCAAATTTGACATAAATGAATATTAGGACGTAAATTGACTTTTTATGACTTAAAAGTCGTTTGTCAACTGTCAAACTTGACGTATATGAACATTTTGTGATTTAAAAGTTATTTTATCTGTCAAATTTGACATAAATGAACATTTTGACGTAAATGGGCGTTTGTCAGCCGTCAAATTTGACGTAAATGGATATTTTGTGATACAAGTCATTTGTTAACTGTCAAATTTGACGTAATTGGATATTTTGCAACTTAAAAGTCATTTGTCAGCTGTCAAAATTATAATGCCAATTATCGTAATCATCAATTGTTTATATATGAAAAAAAAATAGTGTATGATTAAATTTATTTTAACATAAATAAAAATTATAATATTAAAACAAATTAATCATTTACTTATGTTAAAAAAAAATTTTTATATATTATTATTATGGTCCAAACGACGCGTTTTTAATTCGAGTTGTCCGAATTTGGTATAATAAAAATTATAAAATTAAACAAAATTAATATTTATTTATAGTATAAAATATTTTTATTTATTATTATCATGGTCCAAACGACGCGTTTTTTTTATATTAAATCCCATCGAGTTGGCCGGATTCGGTATAAATAACCTGTTGACGTTTCTGTTAACCGGCTACCGACAACTCGCGGTTAAAAGCGAACTCTAACAGGTGTTAATGATTTTTTTTCGTCTTCTTCTTTTTCTAATGTCACGGTTACATAATTTAATTCCGCGATTACGGAATACGCGGCAACGTTGTATTAACGTAATAATTTATATGTAATAATAGTAGGCTGCGAATTTGACGTATTTGAACGAAAGTGAATTCGGAATTCCGATGTGAAAGTGATTTTTATGAATGAGATTAATCTAGAGTGCGAATAAATTTATGTAGTTTTAACACGTTGACTGCCAACAACTCGTTACTAGTCAACGTGTTAATAAATAAATTTAATTTTAATAATTATTTTTTTATATATTTTTCATACGAAAATTTTATGAAAATGTTTGGAAATTTGGCAACGTTGGATTTAAAAAATTTGGCAACGTTGGATTTAAATATTTTATCGGTTTTTTTTTCGTTTTGGATAATTTTTGATTATTTATAAAAAGCGATGTTGTCAAATGGAATTTTTTTAAAGGCGGTGTTGCCAAATATGTAAGATTTGTCCGAAATTTTGGGTATTTTGTTTATTTATAAATTTTATGAAATTTGGCAACATCGTAAATTCTTTTCTATTTTATGTCTTATTTTTTATAGCAACGTTGCCAAAATTTCTCTAAATCTGGGGATTTTTTTATGTTTAAAAATTGTCAAAACAAATGGCAACACTGTGTAAAAATTTAACTTCAATTTATAATTGAATTTTTATGGTGCGACGTTGCCAAAGTTTCTAAAATTTTCCCTAAATCTGGGGATTTTTTATGAGATTAAAAATTGTCCAAAAAATTGGCAACACTGTGTAAAAATTTAACCACAATTTATAATTGATTTTTTTATGGTGCGACGTTGCCAAAGTTTCTAAAAATTTCCCTTGATCTGGGGTTTTTTTATTGAATTAAAAATTGGCAACACTGTGTAAAAATTTAACTACAATTTATATTAGATTTTTTTATGGTGCGACGTTGCCATAGTTACTAAAAATTTCCCTAAATCTGGGGATTTTTTATGAGATTAAAAATTGTCCAAAAAATTGGCAACACTGTGTAAATATTTAACTACAATTTACATTAGATTTTTTATGGTGCGACGTTGCCATAGTTACTAAAAATTTCCCTTAATCTGGGGATTTTTTATGAGATTAAAAATTGTCCAAAAAATTGGCAACACTGTGTAAATATTTAACTACAATTTATATTAGATTTTTTATGGTGCGACGTTGCCATAGTTACTTAAAATTTCCCTAAATCTGGGGATTTTTTATGAGATTAAAAATTGTCCAAAAAATTGGCAACACTGTGTAAATATTCAACTACAATTTTTATTAGATTTTTTATGGTGCGACGTTGCCATAGTTACTAAAAATTTCCCTTAATCTGGGGATTTTTTATGAGATTAAAAATTGTATAAAAAATTGGCAACACTGTGTAAATATTTAACTACAATTTATATTAGATTTTTTATGGTGCGACGTTGCCATAGTTACTTAAAATTTCCCTAAATCTGGGGATTTTTTATGAGATTAAAAATTGTCCAAAAAATTGGCAACACTGTGTAAATATTCAACTACAATTTTTATTAGATTTTTTATGGTGCGACGTTGCCATAGTTACTAAAAATTTCCCTTAATCTGGGGATTTTTTATGAGATTAAAAATTGTATAAAAAATTGGCAACACTGTGTAAATATTTAACTACAATTTATATTAGATTTTTTATGGTGCGACGTTGCCATAGTTACTTAAAATTTCCCTAAATCTGGGGATTTTTTATGAGATTAAAAATTGTCCAAAAAATTGGCAACACTGTGTAAATATTTAACTACAATTTATATTAGATTTTTTATGGTGCGACGTTGCCATAGTTACTAAAAATTTCCCTAAATCTGGGGATTTTTTATGAGATTAAAAATTGTCCAAAAAATTGGCAACACTGTGTAAATATTTAACTACAATTTACATTAGATTTTTAATAGTGCAACGTTGCCAAACTTATTAAAAATTTCCGTAAATTTTGGGATTTCTTTATAACCTAAAAAATACTGTGTAGAAATATCTAATTTTGATATTTTTAAAGCGACGTTGTCAAATTTCCGGAAATTTACCTAAATCTGGGGAATTATTTTATTACTTAAAAAAAAAATCACGAATAGGCAATTTCGCAGGTGTAGAAAATTTTTGGAAAGTGAAAAATACTGAAAAATTGAAAGCGATTGAAATATACTGAAATTCTGAAATAATTTAAAGCTGGAAAATCCTGAAAATTCCTCAAAAATTCTGAAAAACACTGAAAAACTAAAATACACTGAAAAAACACGGAAACAATCTGAAAAATACCAAAAAATACTGAAAAGCGCTCAAAAGCATTGAGAAATAGATAAACACTGAAAAACCCAGAAAAACATTGAAAAAACCTGAAAAACACTGAAAATCACAGAAAACCCCTGAAAACACTGAAAATCACTAAAAAATGCTGAAAACTTTTGAAAAACACTGAAAAACCCCTAATTGTCAAATTTCCAGAAATTTCCCTACATCTGGGGATTTTTTATTAAATTAAAAATTGCCATTACTGTGTAAAAATTTAAGTACAATTTATGTTAGATTTTTTATGACGCCACGTTGCCAAATTTTCCAAAAAATTTGATACATAAACAACCTGGACATACCAAAAACAATAATCTATGAAGAAGGTGTCCACGATATCAGTTAAAATTCATTTCTTTTTCATTTCCAAGCGATTTTGACACCTAGACGACTTGGAGGAAATATCAAAGACAATAATTTATGAAGAAGGTGTCCACAATATCAGTTAAAATTCATTTCTTTTTCATTTTCAAGCGATTTTGACACCTAGACGACTTGGAGGAAATATCAAAGACAATAATTTATGAAGAAGGTGACCACAATATCAGTAAAAATTCATTTCTTTTTCATTTCCAAGCGATTTTGACACCCAGACGACCTGGAGGAAATATCAAAGACAATAATCTATGAAGAAGGTGTCCACAATATCAGTTAAAATTCATTTCTTTTTCATTTCCAAGCGATTTTGACACCTAGACGACTTGGAGGAAATATCCAAGACAATAATCCATGAAGAAGGTGTCCACAATATCAGTTAAAATTCATTTCTTTTTAATTTCCAAGCGATTTTGACACCTAGACGACTTGGAGGAAATATCCAAGACAATAATCCATGAAGAAGGTGTCCACAATATCAGTTAAAATTCATTTCTTTTTCATTTCCAAGCGATTTTGACACCTAGACCACTTGGAGGAAATATCAAAGACAATAATCCATGAAGAAGGTGTCCACAATATCAGTTAAAATTCATTTCTTATTCATTTCCAAGCGATTTTGACACATTGAAGACCTGGAGGAAATATCCAAGACAATAATCCATGAAGAAGGTGTCCATAATTTCAGTTAAAATTCGTTTCTTTTTCATTTCCAAGCGATTTTGACACCTTGAAGACCTGGAGGAAATATCAAAGACAATAATCTATGAAGAAGGTGTCCACAATATCAGTTAAAATTCATTTCTTTTTCATTTCCAAGCGATTTTGACACCTTGACGACCTGGAGGAAATATCAAAGACAATAATCCATGAAGAAGGTGTCCACAATATCAGTAAAAATTCATTTCTTTTTCATTTTCAAGCGATTTTGACACCCAGGCGACCTGGAGGAAATATCAAAGACAATAATCTATGAAGAAGGTGTCCACAATATCAGTTAAAATTCATTTCTTTTTCATTTCCAAGCAATTTTGACACCTAGACCACCTGGAGATATACCAAAAACAATAATCTATGAAGAAGGTGTCCATAATTTTAGTAAAAACTTTCAGCATACTTTATGTATTTTCCCCAATTCTAGAAAAATTTTGGGAAATTTGGCAACGCCGTTTCAAAAATTATTAAAAAAACATTTTTTAACATCTACCATGTATTTTCCCCAGATTTAGGGAAATTTCCCGAAATTTGGCAACATCGCTTTTAAAAATATCCAAACCGATTAAAATATCTCGTTGTTGGCAATCAACGTGTTAAAATAAAACTAAAAATAATAAATATCATTTTATTATAAATAAATCATAACAATTATTTCATAACAGTACAAAATTTTTAACACGTCGACTGCCAACTATCAGATAATTAGTCATCAGATTATAAAATATCTTGTAATTGGCAGTCGACGTGTTAAAATAAAATATAAAAATATTAAATTTTATTTATTATGAATGTCAATTGTTTATTTTACAAAATAATAAATTTTTTAACACATCGACTGCATTAGATAATTAATAATCAATTTATAAAATATCTCGTAATTGGCAGTCAACGTGTTAAAATCTATTTAAATAAGGAACCGGGAGAGACAAACAAACAACCTTGTGCGGTGTCGAAATACGGGTTATTTCAGCAACCCGATAACCAGGAGACTTGAATAGCGAAGAGGTGGGTCTGATGGACCGAAAATTCGGTATAAAGAGAGAAAGAGAGAGATAGATATATATATGATGAACTTGAAGTTAGGACGAGGACGAGGACAAATTTTCCGTCGAAGGATTTTCATTTTATTTCGGTTGTCTGCCGTCTGGCTCGTGCCTACTATGACGTTGCCCCGGAATATTATTTCGGTTAAACAGGATCTCAGATAATGAAAAAATATATATTTGAACCGGAAGAAAATTATTGACGCGTTTATTTTATTTATTTTTTTGGAATTTTTTAATAGTATTTGTTATTTTGAAAATTATAGTAATTATTTTTCTATTTTTATTTTTAATAATAACTTATGATGTTTTTAAAAATTCCCTGGATTTAGGGAAATTTAAGGAAACTTTGGCAACGTCGCTTGATGAATACTTTAATATGAATTATAAAATTTTAATGCAGTTTTACCTTTTTTTTAGCAATTATTAATCTTGGAAAAAAAACTCTAAAAGGAAATTATTTTTACCAATATTATGGACACCTTCTTCATAGATTATTGTCTTTGATATTTCCTCCAGGTCGTCTAGGTGTCAAAATCGCTTGGAAATGAAAAAGAAATGAATTTTTACTGATATTGTGGACACCTTCTTCATGGATTATTGTCTTTGATATTTCCTCCAGGTCGTCTAGGTGTCAAAATCGCTTGGAAATGAAAAAGAAATGAATTTTAACTGAAATTATGGACACCTTCTTCATGGATTATTGTCTTTGATATTTCCTCCAGGTCGTCTAGGTGTCAAAATCGCTTGGAAATGAAAAAGAAATGAATTTTAACTGAAATTATGGACACCTTCTTCATAGATTATTGTCTTTGATATTTCCTCCAGGTCGTCTAGGTGTCAAAATCGCTTGGAAATGAAAAAGAAATGAATTTTTACTGATATTGTGGACACCTTCTTCATGGATTATTGTCTTTGATATTTCCTCCAGGTCGTCTAGGTGTCAAAATCGCTTGGAAATGAAAAAGAAATGAATTTTAACTGAAATTATGGACACCTTCTTCATGGATTATTGTCTTTGATATTTCCTCCAGGTCGTCTAGGTGTCAAAATCGCTTGGAAATGAAAAAGAAATGAATTTTAACTGAAATTATGGACACCTTCTTCATGGATTATTGTCTTTGATATTTCCTCCAGGTCGTCTAGGTGTCAAAATCGCTTGGAAATGAAAAAAAAATGAATTTTAACTGATATTGTGGACGCCTTCTTCATAGATTATTGTTTTGGTATATTCTCCAGGTGGTTTAAGTGTCAAAATTGTTTAGAAATTAAATAAAAATGAATTTTCACTAATATTGTGGACACCTTCTTCTTGGATTATTGTCATGGATATTTCCTCCAGGTGGTCTAGGTATCAAAATCGCTTGGAAATGAAAAAAAAATTAATTTTAACTGATATTGTGGACACCTTCTTCATGGATTATTGTCTTTGATATTTCCTCCAAGTCGTCTAGGTGTCAAAATCGCTTGGAAATGAATAAGAAATGAATTTTAACTGATATTGTGGACACCTTCTTCATAGATTATTGTCTTTGATATTTCCTCCAGGTCGTCTAGGTGTCAAAATCGCTTGGAAATGAAAAAAAAATGAATTTTAACTGATATTGTGGACGCCTTCTTCATAGATTATTGTTTTGGTATATTCTCCAGGTGGTTTAAGTGTCAAAATTGTTTAGAAATTAAATAAAAATGAATTTTCACTAATATTGTGGACACCTTCTTCTTGGATTATTGTCATGGATATTTCCTCCAGGTGGTCTAGGTGTCAAAATCGCTTGGAAATGAAAAAAAAATTAATTTTAACTGATATTGTGGACACCTTCTTCATGGATTATTGTCTTTGATATTTCCTCCAAGTCGTCTAGGTGTCAAAATCGCTTGGAAATGAATAAGAAATGAATTTTAACTGATATTGTGGACACCTTCTTCATAGATTATTGTCTTTGATATTTCCTCCAGGTCGTCTAGGTGTCAAAATCGCTTGGAAATGAAAAAAAAATGAATTTTAACTGATATTGTGGACGCCTTCTTCATAGATTATTGTTTTGGTATATTCTCCAGGTGGTTTAAGTGTCAAAATTGTTTAGAAATTAAATAAAAATGAATTTTCACTAATATTGTGGACACCTTCTTCTTGGATTATTGTCATGGATATTTCCTCCAGGTGGTCTAGGTGTCAAAATCGCTTGGAAATGAAAAAAAAATTAATTTTAACTGATATTGTGGACACCTTCTTCATAGATTATTGTCTTTGAAATTTCCTCCAAGTCGTCTAGGTGTCAAAATCGCTTGGAAATGAAAAAGAAATGAATTTTAACTGATATTGTGGACACCTTCTTCATAGATTATTGTCTTTAAAATTTCCTCCAGGTCGTCTAGGTGTCAAAATCGCTTGGAAATGAAAAAGAAATGAATTTTAACTGTTATTGTGGACACCTTCTTCATAGATTATTGTCTTTGATATTTCCTCCAGGTCGTCTAGGTGTCAAAATCGCTTGAAAATGAAAAAGAAATGAATTTTAACTGTTATTGTGGACACCTTCTTCATGGATTATTGTCTTTGATATTTCCTCCAAGTCGTCTAGGTGTCAAAATCGCTTGGAAATGAATAAGAAATGAATTTTAACTGATATTGTGGACACCTTCTTCATAGATTATTGTCTTTGATATTTCCTCCAAGTCGTCTAGGTGTCAAAATCGCTTGGAAATGAAAAAGAAATGAATTTTAACTGATATTGTGGACACCTTCTTCATAGATTATTGTCTTTAAAATTTCCTCCAGGTCGTCTAGGTGTCAAAATCGCTTGGAAATGAAAAAGAAATGAATTTTAACTGTTATTGTGGACACCTTCTTCATAGATTATTGTCTTTGATATTTCCTCCAGGTCGTCTAGGTGTCAAAATCGCTTGGAAATGAAAAAAAAATTAATTTTAACTGATATTGTGGACACCTTCTTCATAGATTATTGTCTTTGAAATTTCCTCCAAGTCGTCTAGGTGTCAAAATCGCTTGGAAATGAAAAAGAAATGAATTTTAACTGATATTGTGGACACCTTCTTCATAGATTATTGTCTTTAAAATTTCCTCCAGGTCGTCTAGGTGTCAAAATCGCTTGGAAATGAAAAAGAAATGAATTTTAACTGTTATTGTGGACACCTTCTTCATAGATTATTGTCTTTGATATTTCCTCCAGGTCGTCTAGGTGTCAAAATCGCTTGAAAATGAAAAAGAAATGAATTTTAACTGTTATTGTGGACACCTTCTTCATGGATTATTATCTTTGATATTTCCTCCAAGTCGTCTAGGTGTCAAAATCGCTTGGAAATGAATAAGAAATGAATTTTAACTGATATTGTGGACACCTTCTTCATAGATTATTGTCTTTGATATTTCCTCCAAGTCGTCTAGGTGTCAAAATCGCTTGGAAATGAAAAAGAAATGAATTTTAACTGTTATTGTGGACACCTTCTTCATAGATTATTGTCTTTGATATTTCCTCCAGGTCGTCTAGGTGTCAAAATCGCTTGAAAATGAAAAAGAAATGAATTTTAACTGTTATTGTGGACACCTTCTTCATGGATTATTGTCTTTGATATTTCCTCCAAGTCGTCTAGGTGTCAAAATCGCTTGGAAATGAAAAAGGAATGAATTTTAACTGATATTGTGGACACCTTCTTCATAGATTATTGTCTTTGATATTTCCTCCAGGTCGTCTAGGTGTCAAAATCGCTTGAAAATGAAAAAGAAATGAATTTTAACTGTTATTGTGGACACCTTCTTCATGGATTATTGTCTTTGATATTTCCTCCAAGTCGTCTAGGTGTCAAAATCGCTTGGAAATGAAAAAGGAATGAATTTTAACTGATATTGTGGACACCTTCTTCATAGATTATTGTCTTTGATATTTCCTCCAAGTCGTTTAGGTGTCAAAATCGCTTGGAAATGAAAAAGAAATGAATTTTAACTGATATTGTGGACACCTTCTTCATAGATTATTGTCTTTGATATTTCCTCCAAGTCGTTTAGGTGTCAAAATCGCTTGAAAATGAAAAAGAAATGAATTTTAACTGATATTGTGGACACCTTCTTCATAGATTATTGTCTTTGATATTTCCTCCAAGTCGTTTAGGTGTCAAAATCGCTTGGAAATGAAAAAGAAATGAATTTTAACTGATATTGTGGACACCTTCTTCATAGATTATTGTCTTTGATATTTCCTCCAAGTCGTTTAGGTGTCAAAATTGCTTGGAAATGAAAAAAAAAAGAATTTTAACTGATATTGTGGACACCTTCTTCATAAATTATTGTCTTTGATATTTCCTCCAAGTCGTCTAGGTGTCAAAATCGCTTGAAAATGAAAAAGAAATGAATTTTAACTGATATTGTGGACACCTTCTTCATAGACTATTGTCTTTGAAATTTCCTCCAAGTCGTCTAGGTGTCAAAATCGCTTGGAAATGAAAAAGAAATGAATTTTAACTGATATTGTGGACACCTTCTTCATGGATTATTGTCTTGGATATTTCCTCCAGGTCGTCTAGGTGTCAAAATCGCTTGAAAATGAAAAAGAAATGAATTTTAACTGTTATTGTGGACACCTTCTTCATGGATTATTATCTTTGATATTTCCTCCAAGTCGTCTAGGTGTCAAAATCGCTTGGAAATGAATAAGAAATGAATTTTAACTGATATTGTGGACACCTTCTTCATAGATTATTGTCTTTGATATTTCCTCCAAGTCGTCTAGGTGTCAAAATCGCTTGGAAATGAAAAAGAAATGAATTTTAACTGTTATTGTGGACACCTTCTTCATGGATTATTGTCTTTGATATTTCCTCCAGGTCGTCTAGGTGTCAAAATCGCTTGGAAATGAAAAAGAAATGAATTTTAACTGTTATTGTGGACACCTTCTTCATGGATTATTGTCTTTGATATTTCCTCCAGGTCGTCTAGGTGTCAAAATCGCTTGGAAATGAAAAAGAAATGAATTTTTACTAATATTGTGGACACCTTCTTCATAGACTATTGTCTTTGAAATTTCCTCCAAGTCGTCTAGGTGTCAAAATCGCTTGGAAATGAAAAAGAAATGAATTTTAACTGATATTGTGGACACCTTCTTCATGGATTATTGTCTTGGATATTTCCTCCAGGTCGTCTAGGTGTCAAAATCGCTTGGAAATGAAAAAGAAATGAATTTTAACTGATATTGTGGACACCTTCATCATAAATTATTGTCTTTGATATTTCCTCCAAGTCGTCTAGGTGTCAAAATCGCTTGGAAATGAAAAAGAAATGAATTTTAACTGATATTGTGGACACCTTCTTCATAGATTATTGTCTTTAAAATTTCCTCCAGGTCGTCTAGGTGTCAAAATCGCTTGGAAATGAAAAAGAAATGAATTTTAACTGATATTGTGGACACCTTCATCATAAATTATTGTCTTTGATATTTCCTCCAAGTCGTCTAGGAGTCAAAATCGCTTGGAAATGAAAAAGAAATGAATTTTAACTGATATTGTGGACACCTTCTTCATAGATTATTGTCTTTGATATTTCCTCCAGGTCGTCTAGGTGTCAAAATCGCTTGGAAATGAAAAAGAAATGAATTTTAACTGATATTGTGGACACCTTCTTCATAGATTATTGTCTTTGATATTTCCTCCAGGTTGTCTAGGTGTCAAAATCGCTTGGAAATGAAAAAGAAATGAATTTTAACTGATATTGTGGACACCTTCATCATAAATTATTGTCTTTGATATTTCCTCCAAGTCGTCTAGGAGTCAAAATCGCTTGGAAATGAAAAAGAAATGAATTTTAACTGATATTGTGGACACCTTCTTCATAGATTATTGTCTTTGAAATTTCCTCCAAGTCGTCTAGGTGTCAAAATCGCTTGGAAATGAAAAAGAAATGAATTTTAACTGTTATTGTGGACACCTTCTTCATAGATTATTGTCTTTGAAATTTCCTCCAAGTCGTCTAGGTGTCAAAATCGCTTGGAAATGAAAAAGAAATGAATTTTAACTGATATTGTGGACACCTTCTTCATAGATTATTGTCTTTGAAATTTCCTCCAGGTCGTCTAGGTGTCAAAATCGCTTGGAAATGAAAAAGAAATGAATTTTAACTGATATTGTGGACACCTTCATCATAAATTATTGTCTTTGATATTTCCTCCAAGTCGTCTAGGAGTCAAAATCGCTTGGAAATGAAAAAGAAATGAATTTTAACTGATATTGTGGACACCTTCTTCATAGATTATTGTCTTTGAAATTTCCTCCAAGTCGTCTAGGTGTCAAAATCGCTTGGAAATGAAAAAGAAATGAATTTTAACTGTTATTGTGGACACCTTCTTCATAGATTATTGTCTTTGAAATTTCCTCCAAGTCGTCTAGGTGTCAAAATCGCTTGGAAATGAAAAAGAAATGAATTTTAACTGATATTGTGGACACCTTCTTCATAGATTATTGTCTTTGAAATTTCCTCCAGGTCGTCTAGGTGTCAAAATCGCTTGGAAATGAAAAAGAAATGAATTTTAACTGATATTGTGGACACCTTCATCATAAATTATTGTCTTTGATATTTCCTCCAAGTCGTCTAGGAGTCAAAATCGCTTGGAAATGAAAAAGAAATGAATTTTAACTGATATTGTGGACACCTTCTTCATAGATTATTGTCTTTGAAATTTCCTCCAAGTCGTCTAGGTGTCAAAATCGCTTGGAAATGAAAAAGAAATGAATTTTAACTGTTATTGTGGACACCTTCTTCATAGATTATTGTCTTTGAAATTTCCTCCAAGTCGTCTAGGTGTCAAAATCGCTTGGAAATGAAAAAGAAATGAATTTTAACTGATATTGTGGACACCTTCTTCATAGATTATTGTCTTTAAAATTTCCTCCAGGTCGTCTAGGTGTCAAAATCGCTTGGAAATGAAAAAGAAATGAATTTTAACTGATATTGTGGACACCTTCTTCATAGATTATTGTCTTTGAAATTTCCTCCAGGTCGTCTAGGTGTCAAAATCGCTTGGAAATGAAAAAGAAATGAATTTTAACTGATATTGTGGACACCTTCTTCATAGATTATTGTCTTTAAAATTTCCTCCAGGTCGTCTAGGTGTCAAAATCGCTTGGAAATGAAAAAGAAATGAATTTTAACTGTTATTGTGGACACCTTCTTCATAGATTATTGTCTTTGAAATTTCCTCCAAGTCGTCTAGGTGTCAAAATCGCTTGGAAATGAAAAAGAAATGAAATTTAACTGATATTGTGGACACCTTCTTCATAGATTATTGTCTTTAAAATTTCCTCCAGGTCGTCTAGGTGTCAAAATCGCTTGGAAATGAAAAAGAAATGAATTTTAACTGATATTGTGGACACCTTCTTCATAGATTATTGTCTTTGAAATTTCCTCCAGGTCGTCTAGGTGTCAAAATCGCTTGGAAATGAAAAAGAAATGAATTTTAACTGATATTGTGGACACCTTCTTCATAGATTATTGTCTTTAAAATTTCCTCCAGGTCGTCTAGGTGTCAAAATCGCTTGGAAATGAAAAAGAAATGAATTTTAACTGATATTGTGGACACCTTCTTCATGGATTATTGTCTTGGATATTTCCTCCAGGTCGTCTAGGTGTCAAAATCGCTTGGAAATGAAAAAGAAATGAATTTTAACTGATATTGTGGACACCTTCATCATAAATTATTGTCTTTGATATTTCCTCCAAGTCGTCTAGGTGTCAAAATCGCTTGGAAATGAAAAAGAAATGAATTTTAACTGATATTGTGGACACCTTCTTCATGGATTATTGTCTTGGATATTTCCTCCAGGTCGTCTAGGTGTCAAAATCGCTTGGAAATGAAAAAGAAATGAATTTTAACTGATATTGTGGACACCTTCATCATAAATTATTGTCTTTGATATTTCCTCCAAGTCGTCTAGGTGTCAAAATCGCTTGAAAATGAAAAAGAAATGAATTTTAACTGTTGTGGACACCTTCTTCATAGATTATTGTTTTGGTATATCCTCCAGGTGGTTTATGTGTCAAAATTGTTTAGAAATTAAATAAAAATGAATTTTTACTAATATTGTGGACACCTTCTTCTTGGATTATTGTTTTTGATGTATTCTCCAGGTGGAAATTTGGCATCGGTGCTTCAAAAATTATTAACAAAAGACGTTTTTTAGCAAGTTATTTTCCTAAATCTGGAAAAATTGTTACTCATAAAAAAAAATCACGAAAAAAAAAATGCAGGTGTAGAAAATTTTTTGGAAATTAGAAATTCTAATTTTGTTATTTTTAAAGCGACGTTGCCAAATTTTCGGAAATGTCTCTAAATCTGGGGAAAATACATAAATGATTTTTTAATAATTTTTTGTAGCGCTGTTGCCATATTCCCGCAAATTTCCCTAAATCTGGGAAAAATACATAAAAAAAGGCCAAAATGATTTTTTAATAACTTTTTGAAGCGCTGTTGCCAAATTTCCCAAAATTTCGATAAATCTGGGAAAAATACATAAAAAAATGAAAAATTGATTTTTTAATAACTTTTTGAAGCGCTGTTGCCAACTTTCCAAAAATTTCGCTAAATCTGGGAAAAATACATGAAAAATGCAAAAACGATTTTTTAATAATTTTTTGAAGCGCTGTTGCCAAATTTCCGCAAATTTCCCTAAATCTGGGGAAAATACATAAATGATTTTTTAATAATTTTTGTAGCGCTGTTGCCAAATTTCAGAAAATTTCCCTAAAATCTGGGGAATTTTTTACGATTTGAAAAAAATGTCGACAAGAAATTTTCGTCAAAAAAATGCAGAAACTGGAAAATCTAATTTTTGTGAAAAATTTTCAAATTTTCTTATCACCTTTTTCTTTCTATTATAATTAAAAATAATAATTTTATATAATTAAATATTATTTATTTTTATTGCATACTAAATTTAGCACTATTTTTTCTACTACCAGAAAAAAAATATATATTACCAGAAAAATTAAAATTATTTCTAAAAAGTTTATTGGACTTTTAACCTTATTTATATATAATATAACAAGTCTATATACTTAGAACTTTTTTTTTTATAAATATATTTTGACCTCCCACTCATTAAATTAAATAATAAATATTATTAGTAAAAAGTCCGTGCTCTAAACTTTCTTCTACCTCATTAAAAACTCGTTTCTTATTGGCTTTTGTATTGGCAAATCGTTTTGCTAAGATGTGACATTAAAGTACATATTGTTTAGTAAAAAAAAAAAAAATTGTGAATTACTATTGTTTGTTAAATCTCTTACTTATCTCCGTTTTAAATTCCTAACAGTGCGTTTATTTTTTTTTTTGTTAAGACTTCCTTATGGTAGAAACAAATAAAAAAATTACCGATTATTTTTTGTAATATTTTTTTTTTAGTAGTAGAAAAAATAGTGTTAAATTTAGTATTAAATCAAAATAAATAATATTTAATTATATAAAATTATTATTTTTAATTATCGAAGTAAAAAAAAGGTGGTAAAAAAAATTTGAAAATTTTTTACAAAAATTAAATTTTCTAGTTTCTAGAATTTTTTTAAATTCGACGAAAATTTTTTTCAGATTTTTTTCAATACGTAAAAAATTCTCCGGATTTGGGGAAATTTTCGGAAATTTGGCAACAGCGCTTCAAAAATTTATTAAAAAATTATTTGGCATTTTTTATGTATTTTTCCCAGATTTAGAGAAATTTTCGGAAATTTGGCAACAGCGCTTCAAAAATTTATTAAAAAATTATTTTGGTATTTTTTATGTATTTTTCCCAGATTTAGGGAAATTTACGGAAATTTGGCAACAGCGCTTCAAAAAATTATTAAAAAATCGTTTTTGCATTTTTCATGTATTTCCCCCAGATTTAGGGAAATTTTGGAAATTTGGCAACGGCGCTTCAAAATGGCATCTTTTATGTGTTTTACCCAGATTTAGGGAAATTTTCAGAAATTTGGCAACGGCGCTTCAAAATTGCATCTTTTATGTATTTTCCCCAGATTTAGAGAAATTTTCAGAAATTTGGCAACGGCGCTTCAAAATATCATCTTTTATTTTTTTTCCAAAATTTGGGGAAATTTTCAGAAATTTGGCAACGGCGCTTCAAAATAGCATCTTTTATGTATTTTCCCCAGATTTAGAGAAATTTTCAGAAATTTGGCAACGGCGCTTCAAAATGGCATCTTTTATGTGTTTTACCCAGATTTAGGGAAATTTTCAGAAATTTGGCAATAGCGCTTCAAAATGGCATCTTTTATTTATTTTCCCCAGATTTAGGAAAATTTTCGGAAATTTGGCAACAGGGCTTCAAAATGGCATCTTTTATTTATTTTCCCCAGATTTAGGAAAATTTTCGGAAATTTGGCAACAGCGCTTAAAAATGCATCTTTTATGTATTATCCCCAGATTTAGGAAAATTTTCGGAAATTTGGCAACAGGGCTTCAAAATTGCATCTTTTATGTATTTTCCCCAGTTTAAGGGAAATTTTCAGAAATTTGGCAACAGCGCTTCAAAATGGCATCTTTTATTTATTTTCCCCAGATTCAGGGAAATTTTCTTAAATTTGGCAACAGGGCTTCAAAATTGCATCTTTTATGTATTTTCCCCAGATTTAGGAAAATTTTCGGAAATTTGGCAACAGGGCTTCAAAATTGCATCTTTTATGTATTTTCCCCAGTTTAAGGGAAAGTTTCAGAAATTTGGCAACAGCGCTTCAAAATGGCATCTTTTATTTATTTTCCCCAGATTTAGGAAAATTTTCGGAAATTTGGCAACAGGGCTTCAAAATTGCATCTTTTATGTATTTTCCCCAGTTTAAGGGAAATTTTCAGAAATTTGGCAACAGCGCTTCAAAATGGCATCTTTTATTTATTTTCCCCAGATTCAGGGAAATTTTCTTAAATTTGGCAACAGGGCTTCAAAATTGCATCTTTTATGTATTTTCCCCAGATTTAGGAAAATTTTCGGAAATTTGGCAACAGGGCTTCAAAATTGCATCTTTTATGTATTTTCCCCAGTTTAAGGGAAATTTTCAGAAATTTGGCAACAGCGCTTCAAAATGGCATCTTTTATTTATTTTCCCCAGATTTAGGAAAATTTTCGGAAATTTGGCAACAGCGCTTCAAAATTGCATCTTTTATTTATTTTCCCCAGATTAAGGGAAATTTTCAGAAATTTGGCAATAGCGCTTCAAAATTGCATCTTTTATTTATTTTCGCCAGATTTATGAAAATTTTCGGAAATTTGGCAACAGCGCATCAAAATTGCATCATTTATGTCTTTTCCCCAGGTTTATCAAAATTTTCGGAAATTTGGCAACAGCGCTTCAAAATTGCGTCTTTTATGTATTTTCCCCAGATTTAGTGAAATTTTCGGAAATTTGGCAACGGCGCTTTAAAATAGCATCTTTTATGTCTTTTCCCCAGATTTAGAGAAATTTTCGGAAATTTGGCAACAGCGCTTCAAAATTGCATCTTTTATGTATTTTCCCCATATTTGGAAAAATTTTCAGAAATTTTTCAACTTCGCTTCAAAATTGCATCTTGCATATATTTTATCCAGATTTGGGGAAATTTTCAGAAATTTGGCAACAGCGCTTCAAAATGGCATCTTTTATTTATTTTCCCCAGATTCAGGGAAATTTTCGGAAATTTGGCAATAGCGCTTCAAAATTGCATCTTTTATTTATTTTCGCCAGATTTATGAAAATTTTCGGAAAATTGGCAACAGCGCATCAAAATTGCATCGTTTATTTATTTGCCCCAGATTTAGGGAATTTTTCAGAAATTTGGCAACAGCGCTTCAAAATGGCATCGTTTATGTATTTTCCCTAGATTTAGGAAAATTTTCGGAAATTTGGCAACAGCGCTTCCTAATTTTAAAATAAAATTCCAAGGTTTTTAACAATTTTTAAGATTTTTCAAAGCATTTGAAGCCTTTTCAAATTTTTTCAAAGGCTTTTCAAACTTCTAATAAGGCTTTACAAGTTTATTTAAAGTTTCTTAAGACTTTTAACAATTTTTAAGGCTTTTTTTAAGACTTTTCAAGGCTTGAAGCCTTTTCAAGTTTTTTTCAAGTTTTTTTAAGGTTTTTATCACTTTTTTTGTTTTATAAAGGTTTTTTTTAAACTTTTCAAGATTTTTTAAAGGCTTTTTAAAAATTTCACTTTTTAATGATTTTCAAGGCTTATTATGACAAAGTTTTTTCAAGGCTTTTCAAGGCTTCTCACAGTTTTCTAGGACCAAGTTTTTTCAAGGCTTTCACTTTTTAATTCTTTTTAAGCCTTCTTAAAGCCTCTAAGACTTTTTAAAAGTTTTTTTAAGACTTCAAGGCTTTTTAAAACTTTTTAAGACTTTTCAAGGCTTATCAAAGCATTTCAAGGCTTTTTAATACTTTCACTTTTCAAGGCTTCTTAAAGCTTCATAAGACATTCAGTTTTTTCAAGGCTTTTTAAAACTTTTCAAGAGTTCAATGCTTTCCAAGGCTTCTTAAAGTTTTTTTTACTTTTCAAAATTTTTTAAAACGTTTCAAGGCTTTTTGTAACTTTCGCATTTTAAGGCTTCTTAAAAGCGTTTTAAGACTTTTCAAAAGCTTTTTCAAGGCTTTTCAAGGCATTTTAAAACTTTTCAAGGCTTATCCAAGCATTTAAAGCCTTTTAAAGTTTTTTCAAGGTTTTTTAAGACTTTGATCAGTTTTTTAAGCTTTTAAAGGCTTCTCAATGAATTTGAAGCCTTTTAAAGTTTTTTCAAGGTTTTTAAGACTTTTCAAGGCTTCTCATATCATTTGAAGCCTTTTTAAGATTTTTCAAGTTTTTTAAGCTTTTAAAGGCTTCTCAAAGAATTTGAAGCCTTTTAAAGTTTATTCAAGGTTTTTTAAGACTTTGATCAGTTTTTTAAGCTTTTAAAGGCTTCTCAATGAATTTGAAGCCTTTTAAAGTTTTTTCAAGGTTTTTAAGACTTTTCAAGGCTTCTCATATCATTTGAAGCCTTTTTAAGTTTTTTCAAGTTTTTTAAGCTTTTAGAGGCTTCTCAAAGAATTTGAAGCCTTTTAATGTTTTTTCAAGGTTTTTTAAGACTTTGATCAGTTTTTTAAGACTTTTCAAGGCTTCTCATATCATTTGAAGCCTTTTTAAGTTTTTTCAAGTTTTTTAAGATTTTAATCAGTTTTTTAAGGCTTCTCAAAGCATTTGAAGCCTTTTTATAATTTTTCAAGGTTTTTTAAGACTTTTATCAATTTTTTAAGGCTTTTCAAGGCTTCTCACAGTATTTTAAGACCAACTTTTTTCAAGCTTTTTTTTAGCGTTTTATGTACATAAAAAATTCCCTAGATTTAGGGAAATTTCCGGAAATTTGTCAACGTCGCTTTAAAAATATCAAAACTACAGTTTCTAATTTCCAAAAAGACTTTTAATCATTTTAAAGACTTAAATATATTTTTTTAAACTTTCTAGATATATATGTACATTAAATCTAGTTATAAAAATGTCTTTTAGTTTGACCTACAAATTTTTACGTTTTCCTCCAAAGATCAATAACCTTCTCCCGTTTTCATTTGGGGAAAATTGGAGTTGGTATCTCTTGGTTTATTCTGTTTTCCTGATTTTCCGTGACCGTATAAACCTACCTACTGTTTTCTAATAAAGGAATTTGGGTCAGATTTTCCCTTGTTCCGTTTTCCAGGTAAATTTTACGTGGAAATTAATTTTTTTTTATAGGAAATATTTATTGGTTCTGTTTAATAAACCGGTTACAGGGTTTTTAATAAAAATATATTGGTTAAAAATTTTTTTCTTGGTAATTTTCTTCTTTTTTTTTTCTTCGTTTATTGAATATGATAATTTTTTAATGTGATTTTTTCGCATTAAATATATATTTTTGTTATGTTTAAAGCGACGTTGCCAAATTTCCGAAAATTTACCTAAATCTGGGGAATTTTTTACTAATTAAAAAAAAATCTCGAAAAGGAAATTTCGCAGGTGTAGAAATTTTTTGGAAATAAAAAATTCTAATTTTGATATTTTTAAAGCGACGTTGCCAAATTTCCGGAAATTTCCTTGATTTAAGGGCTTTTTAATAAAATTACTGAATATATATTTCCGAAAATTTCCCTTAATCTGGGAAAATACATAAAAGATGATATTTTGAAGCGTTGTTGCCAAATTTCCGAAAATTTTCCTAAATCTGTGGAAACGACATAAAAGATGCTATTTTGAAGCGCTGTTGCCAAATTTCCGAAATTTTTTCTAAATCTCGGGAAAATAGATACAAGTTGCAATTTTGAAGCGCTGTTGCCAAATTTCCGAAAATTTTCCTAAATCTGGGGAAAATAGATACAAGATGCAATTTTGAAGCGCTGTTGCCAAATTTCCGAAAATTTTCCTAAATCTGGGGAATTTTTTACCATTTAAAAAAAATCTCGAAAAGGAAATTTACCAGGTGAAGAAAATTTTTTGGTAATTTAAAACTCTAATTTTTAATTATTTAAGGCGACGTTGCCAAATTTCCGGAAATTTCCCTAAATCTGGGGAATTTTTTACTACTTAAAAAAAAATTCCGAAAAGGAAATTTCACAGATGTAGAAAATTTTTGAACATTAAAAATTATGATTTTGATTTTTTTTAAGCGACGTTGCCAAATTTCCGGAAATTTCCTTAAATCTGAGGAATTTTTTAATTTTTAAAAAAAAACCGAAAAGGAAATTTTGCAAGTGTAGAAAATTTTTGGAAATTAAAAATTCTAATTTTAATATTTTTAATGCGACGTTGCCAAACTTCCGGAAATTTCCCTAAATCTGGGGAATTTTTTACTACTTAAAAAAACCCCGAAAAGGAAATTTTGCAAGTGTAGAAAATTTTTGGAAATTAAAAATTCTATTTTTAATATTTTTAATGCGACGTTGCCAAACTTCCGGAAATTTCCCTAAATCTAGGGAATTTTTTACTTCTTAAAAAAATCCGAAAAGGAAATTTTGCAAGTGTAGAAATTTTTTGGAAATTAAAAATTCAAATTTTGATATTTTTAAAGCGACGTTGCCAAACTTCCGGAAATTTCCCTAAAACTGGGGAATTTTTTACAACTTAAAAAAACCCCGAAAAGGAAATTTTGCAAGTGTAGAAAATTTTTGGAAATTAAAAATTCTATTTTTAATATTTTTAATGCGACGTTGCCAAACTTCCGGAAATTTCCCTAAATCTGGGGAATTTTTTACTTCTTAAAAAAATCCGAAAAGGAAATTTTGCAAGTGTAGAAATTTTTTGGAAATTAAAAATTCAAATTTTGATATTTTTAAAGCGACGTTGCCAAACTTCCGGAAATTTCCCTAAAACTGGGGAATTTTTTACAACTTAAAAAAACCCCGAAAAGGAAATTTTGCAAGTGTAGAAAATTTTTGGAAATTAAAAATTCTATTTTTAATATTTTTAATGCGACGTTGCCAAACTTCCGGAAATTTCCCTAAATCTGGGGAATTTTTTACTTCTTAAAAAAATCCGAAAAGGAAATTTTGCAAGTGTAGAAATTTTTTGGAAATTAAAAATTCAAATTTTGATATTTTTAAAGCGACGTTGCCAAACTTCCGGAAATTTCCCTAAAACTGGGGAATTTTTTACAACTTAAAAAAACCCCGAAAAGGAAATTTTGCAAGTGTAGAAAATTTTTGGAAATTAAAAATTCTAATTTTAATATTTTTAATGCGACGTTGCCAAATTTCCGGAAATTTCCCTAAATCTGGGGAATTTTTTACTACTTAAAAAAAAATTCCGAAAAGGAAATTTCACAGATGTAGAAAATTTTTGAACATTAAAAATTATGATTTTGATTTTTTTTAAGCGACGTTGCCAAATTTCCGGAAATTTCCTTAAATCTGAGGAATTTTTTAATTTTTAAAAAAAAACCGAAAAGGAAATTTTGCAAGTGTAGAAAATTTTTGGAAATTAAAAATTCTAATTTTAATATTTTTAATGCGACGTTGCCAAACTTCCGGAAATTTCCCTAAATCTGGGGAATTTTTTACTACTTAAAAAAACCCCGAAAAGGAAATTTTGCAAGTGTAGAAAATTTTTGGAAATTAAAAATTCTATTTTTAATATTTTTAATGCGACGTTGCCAAACTTCCGGAAATTTCCCTAAATCTAGGGAATTTTTTACTTCTTAAAAAAATCCGAAAAGGAAATTTTGCAAGTGTAGAAATTTTTTGGAAATTAAAAATTCAAATTTTGATATTTTTAAAGCGACGTTGCCAAACTTCCGGAAATTTCCCTAAAACTGGGGAATTTTTTACAACTTAAAAAAACCCCGAAAAGGAAATTTTGCAAGTGTAGAAAATTTTTGGAAATTAAAAATTCTATTTTTAATATTTTTAATGCGACGTTGCCAAACTTCCGGAAATTTCCCTAAATCTAGGGAATTTTTTACTTCTTAAAAAAATCCGAAAAGGAAATTTTGTAAGTGTAGAAAATTTTTGGAAATTAAAAATTCTAATTTTGATATTTTTAAAGCGACGTTGTCAAATTTCTGGAAATTTCTCTAAATCTGGGGAATTTTTTTATATGCTAAAAAATTATTGAATACGGTAAAACTATGTTAAAATTTAAATGAAATTTATATGAAAGAGTTTTTATCGGGCGGCGTTGCCAAAATTCCGAAAATTTCCCTAAAGGTGATTTTTTTACGTGCATAAAAAAGTTAAAAAAATTTTAAAAACACTTTGAAAAAAACTTCAAATGCTTTGATAAGCCTTGAAAAGTCTTAAAATATTTTAAAAAGCCTTGAAAAACCCTGAAAAAACTTTTTCAAAATCTTAAAAAGCTTTAAGAAGCCTTGAAAAGTGAAAGTCAAAAAGCCTTTTAAAAAATCTTGAAAAAACTTGGTCTTAAAAAAACTATCAGAAGCCTTGAAAAGCCTAAAGTCTTGAACAGTTTTAAAAAGCCTTGAAAAAAACTAAAGTCGTAATAAGCTCTAAAAAGCCTTGGAAAGCCTTAAAAACTGAAAGTCTTAAAAAGCCTTGCAATGTTTTAAAAGGCTTTGATAAGCCTTGAAAAGTCTTAAAAAGTTTTAAGAAGCCTTGAAAAAGCCTTAAAAAGTGAAAGTCTTAAAAAGCCTTGAAAAGTTTAAAAAAAAATTAAAATGTTTAAAAAACCCTGAAAAAACTTGGTAATAAAAAACTGTGTAGCCTTGAAAAGTCTTAAAGTCTTGAAATTTTAAAAAGCCTTGAAAAGCCTTGAAAAACTTAAAATCTTCAAGAAGCGTTGAAAGCCTTAAAAAGTGAAAGTCTTAAAAAGCCTTGAAAAGCCTTAAAAAGTGATGAATGTCTTAGAAAACCCAGAAAAAAACTTGAAAAGGCTTCATCTACTTTAACAAGCCTTGAAAAGTCTAAAAAAGCCTTGAAAAGTTTTTAAAAAACCTTGAAAAGACTTGAAATACCTTCAAAATGCTTCGAAAGGTCGAAATGCCTAGGTTAGGTAAAAAACCTTGTAATCTTTTCAAAATACCTAAAATAATAAAAAGCCTTGAAAAGCCTTTAAAAAATGATGAAAGTCTTAAAAAAATTTGAAAAAACATGAAAGGCTTCAAATGCTTTGATAAGTATTGAAAATTTTTAAAAACAATCGAAGAGCCTTGAAAAACCTTCAAAATATTTCGACAGGTTGAAAAGCCTTGAAAAAAATTGAAAAGCCTTGAAATATTTTCAAAATACTTCAAATAATTAAAAAAAACCTTGAAAAGACTTGAAAAAGTGATAAGTCTTAAAAAGCCTTGAAAAGTTTTTAAAAAACCTTGAAAAGCCTTGAAATACCATCAAAAGCCTTCAGAAGTTTGAAAAGCCTTCAAAAGCTTTAACAAGTCTTGCAAAGTCTTAAAAAACCTTGAAAAAACCGAAAGTCTTAAAAAGCTGTGAAAAGCCTTGAAAATCCTTGGAATGACTTAAAAATTGTTAAAGTCTTCAACAGCTTAAAAAAACCTTGAATAGCCTTAAAATACCTTCAAAAGACTTCGGAAGTATAAAAAGCCTTAAAAAACTTAAAAGGCTTAGAGAAGCCTTAAATAGTCATAAAAAGTCTTGAAAAGTATTAAAAAGCCTTAAAAAACTTACAGTCCCAAAAACCTTTGAGAAGCCTTGAAATCCTTATAAATTTTTCTTAAAAAACCTTGAAAAGCCTTGAAATACCTTCAAAAGACTTCAGAAGTTTAAAAAATCTTAAAAAAAACTCTTAAAAGGCTTGAAAATACTTAGCCTTGAAAATCCTTATAAAATCTTTTAAAAAAACCTTCAAATACCTTCAAAAGGCTTCAGAAGTTTAAAAAGACTTAAAAAAATCTTAAAAGGTTTTGGGAAGCCTTGAAAAGTTTTACAAAGTTTGAAAAGTTTTAAAAAGCCTTAGAAAAACTTAGTCTTAAAATCTTTTTAGAAGCCTTGAAAAACCTTATAATATCATTAAAAAAAGCCTTGAAAATAATTCAAATGACTTCAGAACTTTAAAAAGCCTTAAAAACCTAAAAAAGTCTTAAAAGGCTTTGAGAAGCCTTGAAAAAGCTTAAGAGTCTTGAAAAGTTTCAAAAAGCCTTAAAAAACTTACAGTGTGAAAGCCTTATGAAATCATTAAAAAAGCCTAGAAATGCCTTCAAAGGACTTTGAAAAGACTTGAAAAGCCTTGAAATACCTTCACAAGACTTCAGAAGTTTAAAAATCATTGAGAAGCCTTGAAAAGTTTTTAAAGGCCTTAAAAAAAGCTGGTCTTCAAAAACCTTTGAGAAGCCTTGAAATACCTTCAAAAGGCTTCAGAAGTTTAAAAAGACTTAAAAAACCTAAAAGTTTTAAAAGACTTTGAGAAGCCTTGAAAAAACCTAAAAAGTCTTGAAATTTTTTTAAAAGCCTTAGGAAACTTTCAGTCTTAAAAAAATTTGAAAAGCCTTGAAATACTTAGTCTTAAAAACCTTTGAGAAGCCTTGAAAATCCTTATAAAATCTTTTTAAAAAAAACCATGAAAAGCCTTGAAATACCTTAAATGGCTTTAAGAAGCCTTGAATAGCCTTAAAAATTCATGAAAAGTTATAAAAAGACTTTAAAAATCTTAAAAGGCTTTAAGAAGCCTTGAATAGCCTTAAAAATTAATGAAAAGTTGTAAAAAGACTTTAAAAATCTTAAAAGGCTTTAAGAAGCCTTGAATAGCCTTAAAAATTCATGAAAAGTTATAAAAAGACTTTAAAAATCTTAAAAGGCTTTAAGAAGCCTTGAATAGCCTTAAAAATTCATGAAAAGTTATAAAAAGACTTTAAAAATCTTAAAAGGCTTTAAGAAGCCTTGAATAGCCTTAAAAATTAATGAAAAGTTGTAAAAAGACTTTAAAAATCTTAAAAGGCTTTAAGAAGCCTTGAATAGCCTTAAAAATTAATGAAAAGTTATAAAAAGACTTTAAAAATCTTAAAAGGCTTTAAGAAGCCTTGAATAGCCTTAAAAATTCATGAAAAGTTATAAAAAGACTTTAAAAATCTTAAAAGGCTTTAAGAAGCCTTGAATAGCCTTAAAAATTCATGAAAAGTTATAAAAAGACTTTAAAAATCTTAAAAGGCTTTAAGAAGCCTTGAATAGCCTTAAAAATTCATGAAAAGTTATAAAAAGACTTTAAAAATCTTGGTCTTAAAAAGCCTTTGAGAAGCCTTGAAATACCTTCAAAAGGCTTCAGAAGTTTAAAAAGCCTTTAAAAAAACTTGGTGAGGCCTCAAAAGCTTTAACAAGCCTGCAACGTCTTAAAAAGTTTTAAAAAGCATTGAAAATACTTAAGTCTTACACAGCTTTGGGAAGCCTTGAAAAGCCTTGAAACGTCTTAAAAAATGTTAAGTCTTAAAAAGCTTTAAAAAACCTTGAAGAGCTTTGAGAAGCCTTGAAAAAGTCTTCAACAATTTTAAAAAGCCTTAAAAAAACTTAGTCTTAAAAAAGCCTTGAAAATCCTTATAAAATCATTAAAAAAGCCTTGAAATACCGCCATAAGCCTTGGAAAGCCTTAAAAGTATCAAAAAAAAATCGAAAAAAAAATAAAAAAATGTTTGTTGGAGGAAAAAAAAAAAAAAAAAAAAAAAAAAAAAAAAAAAAAAAAAAAAAACGCAATTAAGAATAAAATAACAATTTACAGGTAAAATCAGAGATTTCCGACTCTTCTATTAATCTTATGAACATCCTCATCATTCAAAAAAAAAAAAAGAAGAAGAATCTATTAATTTTAATCTTCCACGACATCGTAGTCGGCTTTTACTAAAAACAAAAACGACACGATCATTATTGATGACTTTTTCTGTTAACTAATTTTATCTCGAAAAAAGATAAATTTAAAAAAATTATTTACTTCAAATGGAAAATCCATCTAGTTAGTTAATTGGCCGTATAATTACTTACTTATATACCGACGACAGACTGAAGATGTCTATGATGATAAAAACGTTTCTTTTTGTTTTTATCAATTCATTTACCTGTCAATCAACGTGTTAAAATAGATAGTAAAGAAGAAGAAGATTTATTAACATTTATTGATAATATTTATAACGTTTAAAATTTTCTCACATTTTGTTAAATCGTTTTAAGATTTTTCAAGTTTTTCCAAGGCTTTCCAAGGTTTTTTAAAAACTTTTCAAGGCTTTTTAAGACATCACTTTTTTAAGTCTTTTTAAGGATTTTTTTAATTATTTAAAGTATTTTGAAAATATTTCAAGGCTTTTCAATTTTTTCAAGGCTTTTCAATTTTTTTCAAGGCTTTTCAATTTTTTTTCAAGGCTCTTCAAACTTTCAAAGCATTTTTAAGAGATTTCATGGTTTTTCAAGGCTTTTTAAAACTTTTGAAGGCATTTCAAATATTTGAATTGTTTTCAAAAAATTTCAAGGCTTTTCAAAAAATTTCCAAGCTCTTTTTCAAGGCTTTTAAAACTTTCAAATCATTTTGAAGATATTTAAAGGCTTTCCAAGGCTTTAAAAAACTTTTCAAGATTTTCTAAAACTTTTCAAGGCTTTTCAAGGCTTTTCAATTTTTTCAAGGCTTTTCAATTTTTTTCAAGGCTTTTCAAATTTTTTTCAAGGCTCTTCAAACTTTCAAAGCATTTTTAAGAGATTTCATGGTTTTTCAAGGCTTTTTAAAACTTTTGAAGGCATTTCAAATATTTGAATTGTTTTCAAAAAATTTCAAGGCTTTTCAAAAAATTTCCAAGCTCTTTTTCAAGGCTTTTAAAACTTTCAAATCATTTTGAAGATATTTAAAGGCTTTCCAAGGCTTTAAAAAACTTTTCAAGATTTTCTAAAACTTTTCAAGGCTTTTCAAGGCTTTTCAATTTTTTCAAGGCTTTTCAATTTTTTTCAAGGCTTTTCAAATTTTTTTCAAGGCTCTTCAAACTTTCAAAGCATTTTTAAGAGATTTCATGGTTTTTCAAGGCTTTTTAAAACTTTTGAAGGCATTTCAAATATTTGAATTGTTTTCAAAAAATTTCAAGGCTTTTCAAAAAATTTCCAAGCTCTTTTTCAAGGCTTTTTAAACTTTCAAATCATTTTGAAGATATTTAAAGGCTTTCCAAGGCTTTAAAAAATTTTCAAGATTTTTTAAAACTTTTCAAGGCTTTTCAAATATTTGAAGCCGATTGAAAATATTTTCAAGGCTTTTCAATTATTTAAAATATTCCAAGGCTTTAAAGGCCTTTCTAGGTATTTCAGGATATTTCAAGGCTTTTATCTGTCTTTTAAAGACCTTTTATGACCTTTGAAGATTTTTTATGATATTTTAAGACGTTTTAAGGATTTTCAAGGCTTTTAAAGGCTTTTCAACAATCTAAAAGTAAATTTTTATAATTTTTCAAAAAATTTTAATTACAATTTTAATTTTTTTTTTTTTTTTTTTTCAGATCACCATTGATAATAGCCGTAGTATTTTTAACATTTTTTCACAACGTTTTAAGTAGACATGTAAGTATTTTTTTTTTTAATACATATTTAAAAAAAAATAATTTAGGAATTATATTATGACCACTCTGTATATAATTCGTTTTCGTTTATTTTATTTTTTCTAATTATCTAATCGACACTCACCGGATCTAAACAATTTGTGAAGTGCGTAAATTAAACAAAACTAAATTTCTGGCAATTTTTTTTTAAAGTTGTATTGATTATTTATCTAACCTTGATTTTTTCTTCTTTGATTAAAAAAGTTTAAGTTATATTTAATAATATACAGGGAGTACTAAAAAGACATCTGAGTGTTGTTTAAGATGTTTAAAGAATTTTTTACAAGTTTAAGAAAATTTTTGTAGATTTATTCAAACTATTTAAAAATTGTCCAGCTATCTTAATTCCCAACTTTTATGGATTTTAAAATTGTCCAGCTATCTTAATTCCCCACTTAAACTGTTAAAAAATTGTCCAGCTAATTAATTTCCCCACTTAAATTGTTAAAAAAATTGTCCGGCTATTATTTAATTTTCCCAATTCAATTGTTTAAAAAATTGTCCAGCTATCTTAATTCCCAACTTTTATGGATTTTAAAATTGTCCAGCTATCTTAATTCCCCACTTAAACTTTTAAAAAATTGTCCAGCTAATTAATTTCCCCACTTAAATTGTTAAAAAAATTGTCCGGCTATTATTTAATTTTCCCAATTCAATTGTTTAAAAAATTGTCCAGCTATCTTAATTCCCAACTTTTATGGATTTTAAAATTGTCCAGCTATCTTAATTCCCCACTTAAACTGTTAAAAAATTGTCCAGCTAATTAATTTCCCCACTTAAATTGTTAAAAAAATTGTCCGGCTATTATTTAATTTTCCCAATTCAATTGTTTAAAAAATTGTCCAGCTATCTTAATTCCCAACTTTTATGGATTTTAAAATTGTCCAGCTATCTTAATTCCCCACTTAAACTGTTAAAAAATTGTCCAGCTAATTAATTTCCCCACTTAAATTGTTAAAAAAATTGTCCGGCTATTATTTAATTTTCCCAATTCAATTGTTTAAAAAATTGTCCAGCTATCTTAATTCCCAACTTTTATGGATTTTAAAATTGTCCAGCTATCTTAATTCCCCACTTAAACTTTTAAAAAATTGTCCAGCTAATTAATTTCCCCACTTAAATTGTTAAAAAAATTGTCCGGCTATTATTTAATTTTCCCAATTCAATTGTTTAAAAAATTGTCCAGCTATCTTAATTCCCAACTTTTATGGATTTTAAAATTGTCCAGCTATCTTAATTCCCCACTTAAACTGTTAAAAAATTGTCCAGCTAATTAATTTCCCCACTTAAATTGTTAAAAAAATTGTCCGGCTATTATTTAATTTTCCCAATTCAATTGTTTAAAAAATTGTCCAGCTATCTTAATTCCCAACTTTTATGGATTTTAAAATTGTCCAGCTATCTTAATTCCCCACTTAAACTTTTAAAAAATTGTCCAGCTAATTAATTTCCCCACTTAAATTGTTAAAAAAATTGTCCGGCTATTATTTAATTTTCCCAATTCAATTGTTTAAAAAATTGTCCAGCTATCTTAATTCCCAACTTTTATGGATTTTAAAATTGTCCAGCTATCTTAATTCCCCACTTAAACTTTTAAAAAATTGTCCAGCTAATTAATTTCCCCACTTAAATTGTTAAAAAAATTGTCCGGCTATTATTTAATTTTCCCAATTCAATTGTTTAAAAAATTGTCCAGCTATCTTAATTCCCAACTTTTATGGATTTTAAAATTGTCCAGCTATCTTAATTCCCCACTTAAACTGTTAAAAAATTGTCCAGCTAATTAATTTCCCCACTTAAATTGTTAAAAAAATTGTCCGGCTATTATTTAATTTTCCCAATTCAATTGTTTAAAAAATTGTCCAGCTATCTTAATTCCCAACTTTTATGGATTTTAAAATTGTCCAGCTATCTTAATTCCCCACTTAAACTGTTAAAAAATTGTCCAGCTAATTAATTTCCCCACTTAAATTGTTAAAAAAATTGTCCGGCTATTATTTAATTTTCCCAATTCAATTGTTTAAAAAATTGTCCAGCTATCTTAATTCCCAACTTTTATGGATTTTAAAATTGTCCAGCTATCTTAATTCCCCACTTAAACTGTTAAAAAATTGTCCAGCTAATTAATTTCCCCACTTAAATTGTTAAAAAAATTGTCCGGCTATTATTTAATTTTCCCAATTCAATTGTTTAAAAAATTGTCCAGCTATCTTAATTCCCAACTTTTATGGATTTTAAAATTGTCCAGCTATCTTAATTCCCCACTTAAACTTTTAAAAAATTGTCCAGCTAATTAATTTCCCCACTTAAATTGTTAAAAAAATTGTCCGGCTATTATTTAATTTTCCCAATTCAATTGTTTAAAAAATTGTCCAGCTATCTTAATTCCCAACTTTTATGGATTTTAAAATTGTCCAGCTATCTTAATTCCCCACTTAAACTTTTAAAAAATTGTCCAGCTAATTAATTTCCCCACTTAAATTGTTAAAAAAATTGTCCGGCTATTATTTAATTTTCCCAATTCAATTGTTTAAAAAATTGTCCAGCTATCTTAATTCCCAACTTTAATGGATTTTAAAATTGTCCAGCTATCTTAATTCCCCACTTAAACTTTTAAAAAATTGTCCAGCTAATTAATTTCCCCACTTAAATTGTTAAAAAAATTGTCCGGCTATTATTTAATTTTCCCAATTCAATTGTTTAAAAAATTGTCCAGCTATCTTAATTCCCAACTTTAATGGATTTTAAAATTGTCCAGCTATCTTAATTCCCAACTTTAATGGATTTTAAAATTGTCCAGCTACTTAATTCCCCACTTAAATTATTTTTAATAAATTGTCCAGCTACATAATTCCCCACTTAAATTAATTAAAAAAAATTGTCCAGCTACTTAATGTCCCACTTAAATTATTTTTAATAAATTGTCCAGCTACATAATTTCCCAATTAAATTAATTGAAAAAAATTGTCCAGCTACTTAATTCCCCACTTAAATTATTTTTAATAAATTGTCCAGCTACATAATTCCCCAATTAAATTAATTGAAAAAAATTGTCCAGCTACTTAATGTCCCACTTAAATTATTTTTAATAAATTGTCCAGCTACATAATTCCCCACTTAAATTAATTAAAAAAAATTGTCCAGCTACTTAATGTCCCACTTAAATTATTTTTAATAAATTGTCCAGCTACATAATTTCCCAATTAAATTAATTGAATAAAATTGTCCAGCTACTTAATGTCCCACTTAAATTATTTTTAATAAATTGTCCAGCTACATAATTTCCCAATTAAATTAATTGAATAAAATTGTCCAGCTACTTAATGTCCCACTTAAATTATTTTTAATAAATTGTCCAGCTACATAATTTCCCAATTAAATTAATTGAATAAAATTGTCCAGCTACTTAATGTCCCACTTAAATTATTTTTAATAAATTGTCCAGCTACTTAATGTCCCACTTAAATTATTTTTAATAAATTGTCCAGCTACATAATTCCCCAATTAAATTAATTGAAAAAAATTGTCCAGCTACCTAATTCCCCAATTAAATTAATTAAAAAAAATTGTCCAGCTACTTAATGTCCCACTTAAATTATTTTTAATAAATTGTCCAGCTACATAATTTCCCAATTAAATTAATTGAATAAAATTGTCCAGCTACTTAATGTCCCACTTAAATTATTTTTAATAAATTGTCCAGCTACATAATTTCCCAATTAAATTAATTGAATAAAATTGTCCAGCTACTTAATGTCCCACTTAAATTATTTTTAATAAATTGTCCAGCTACATAATTTCCCAATTAAATTAATTGAATAAAATTGTCCAGCTACTTAATGTCCCACTTAAATTATTTTTAATAAATTGTCCAGCTACTTAATGTCCCACTTAAATTATTTTTAATAAATTGTCCAGCTACATAATTCCCCAATTAAATTAATTGAAAAAAATTGTCCAGCTACCTAATTCCCCAATTAAATTAATTAAAAAAAATTGTCCAGCTACTTAATGTCCCACTTAAATTATTTTTAATAAATTGTCCAGCTACATAATTTCCCAATTAAATTAATTGAATAAAATTGTCCAGCTACTTAATGTCCCACTTAAATTATTTTTAATAAATTGTCCAGCTACATAATTTCCCAATTAAATTAATTGAATAAAATTGTCCAGCTACTTAATGTCCCACTTAAATTATTTTTAATAAATTGTCCAGCTACATAATTTCCCAATTAAATTAATTGAATAAAATTGTCCAGCTACTTAATGTCCCACTTAAATTATTTTTAATAAATTGTCCAGCTACTTAATGTCCCACTTAAATTATTTTTAATAAATTGTCCAGCTACATAATTCCCCAATTAAATTAATTGAAAAAAATTGTCCAGCTACCTAATTCCCCAATTAAATTAATTAAAAAAAATTGTCCAGCTACTTAATGTCCCACTTAAATTATTTTTAATAAATTGTCCAGCTACATAATTTCCCAATTAAATTAATTGAATAAAATTGTCCAGCTACTTAATGTCCCACTTAAATTATTTTTAATAAATTGTCCAGCTACATAATTTCCCAATTAAATTAATTGAATAAAATTGTCCAGCTACTTAATGTCCCACTTAAATTATTTTTAATAAATTGTCCATCTACATAATTTACATTTTAAATTAATAAAAAAAATTGTTCAGCTACTTAAATCCCAACTTTAATTAATTTTAAAAAATGGTCCGGCTACAATAATTCCCTGTTTAAACTGTTTTAAAATTGTCCAGCTACATTAATTCGCCACATAAATTGTTTAAAAAATTGTCCAGCTAATTTAATTTTCCACATAAATTGTTAAAAAAATTGTCCAGCTGTATTAATTCCTTTCTTAAAGTTTAAAAAAAATTGTCCAGTTATCATGTATTTTCCCCACTTCAATTGTTCAAAAAATGGTCCAGCTATCTTAAATCCCCACTTAAATTATTTAAAATTTGTCCAGCTACATTAATTCTCATTTTAAATTGTAAAAATAAATTGTCCAGCTATATTAATTTTCTGCACATTACAGTATTTTTAAGTTATTTCTCTATCTATTCACCCTGTATATAAAATTACTAAGAAAACCATATGTTTTTTTTTTTTAACTAAAAACTTAAGTGAATATCTGGATATATAAATCATTAAGAATTTATCGCGCTGTATGTCTAGTTGGTAGGTATGCAATTAATTTAATCGATAATTTTTGTTCGATGGATTTATTATCGACCCCACGGACGGTAAATAAATATAATCTTAGTCTGGTTGCTTGATTATTTCGTTGGTAAATATGGTAGTCGAAACGTGTATGGAATTTTTCACGTCACGTTCATATTTCCAATACCGTAAACGGATTTAATTATAGACTTTACAGGACCGTAATCGATTAAAAGAAAATTACTGTTATTTTTAATTTTCAGATTATACTTAATGTCTTAATATTTTTTTTTAATTATTTTTGTTTATTAAATACGATACAAAATATGATTTTTTAAAATCAAGAACGATAAGAAAATTAGTAAAAATAAGTAAAATTATTGAAATCTCTTAACCGTTTCTGAATTTTTTTTAATTTTTAAGTATTTTAATGGTTTTCCAAGTATTATAAAAAATTAGCTCATCTTGTAGTCGCCATCTTGATTTTATTAATTTTGACAAAAAATTCATAATCTCCCACCCCAAAAATCCCCAAATACCAATTTTTATTAGAATCGGTCAATATTTATATTTCTTGTCCGCCATCTTGAAGTCGCCATCTTGATTTTATTAATTTTGACAAAAAATTCATAATTTCCGATCCCAAAAACCCCCAAATACCAATTTTTATTAGAATCGGTCAATATTCATATTTCTTGTCCGCCATCTTGGTTTGTCCGCCATCTTGATCGCCATCTCGATTTTATTATTTTTGACAAAAAATTCATAATCTCCGATCCCAAAAACCCCCAAATACCAATTTTTATTAGAATCGGTCAATATTCATATTTCTTGTCTGCCATCTTGGTCGCCATCTTGATTTTATTAATTTTGACAAAAAATTCATAATCTCCGATCCCAAAAACCCCCAAATACCAATTTTTATTAGAATCGGTCAATATTCATATTTCTTGTCTGCCATCTTGGTCGCCATCTTGATTTTATTAATTTTGACAAAAAATTCATAATCTCCGATCCCAAAAACTCCTAAATACTAATTTTTATTAGAATCGGTCAATATTCATATTTCTTGTCCGCCATCTTGGTCGCCATCTTGATTTTAATAATTTTGACAAAAAATTCAAAATCTCCGACCCCAAAAACTCCCAAATACCAATTTTTATTAGAATCGGTCAATATTCATATTTCTTGTCCGCCATCTTGGTCGCCATCTTGTTTTTATTAATTTTGACAAAAAATTCATAATCTCCCACCCCAAAAATCCCCAAATACCAATTTTTATTAGAATCGGTCAATATTTATATTTCTTGTCCGCCATCTTGGTCGCCATCTTGATTTTATTAATTTTGACAAAAAATTCATAATCTCCGATCCCAAAAACTCCCAAATACCAATTTTTATTAGAATCGGTCAATATTCATATTTCTTGTCCGCCATCTTGGTCGCCATCTTGATTTTATTATTTTTGACAAAAAATTCATAATCTCCCACCCCAAAAATCCCCAAATACCAATTTTTATTAGAATCGGTCAATATTTATATTTCTTGTCCGCCATCTTGGTCGCCATCTTGATTTTATTAATTTTGACAAAAAATTCATAATCTCCGATCCCAAAAACTCCTAAATACTAATTTTTATTAGAATCGGTCAATATTCATATTTCTTGTCCGCCATCTTGGTCGCCATCTTGATTTTATTAATTTTGACAAAAAATTCATAATCTCCGATCCCAAAAACTCCTAAATACTAATTTTTATTAGAATCGGTCAATATTCATATTTCTTGTCCGCCATCTTGGTCGCCATCTTGATTTTAATAATTTTGACAAAAAATTCAAAATCTCCGACCCCAAAAACTCCCAAATACCAATTTTTATTAGAATCGGTCAATATTCATATTTCTTGTCCGCCATCTTGGTCGCCATCTTGTTTTTATTAATTTTGACAAAAAATTCATAATCTCCCACCCCAAAAATCCCCAAATACCAATTTTTATTAGAATCGGTCAATATTTATATTTCTTGTCCGCCATCTTGGTCGCCATCTTGATTTTATTAATTTTGACAAAAAATTCATAATCTCCGATCCCAAAAACTCCCAAATACCAATTTTTATTAGAATCGGTCAATATTCATATTTCTTGTCCGCCATCTTGGTCGCCATCTTGATTTTATTATTTTTGACAAAAAATTCATAATCTCCCACCCCAAAAATCCCCAAATACCAATTTTTATTAGAATCGCTCAATATTTATATTTCTTGTCCGCCATCTTGGTCGCCATCTTGATTTTATTAATTTTGACAAAAAATTCATAATCTCCGATCCCAAAAACTCCGAAATACTAATTTTTATTAGAATCGGTCAATATTCATATTTCTTGTCCGCCATCTTGGTCGCCATCTTGATTTTATTAATTTTGACAAAAAATTCATAATCTCCCACCCCAAAAACTCCCAAATACCAATTTTTATTAGAATCGGTCAATATTCATATTTCTTGTCCGCCATCTTGGTCGCCATCTTGATTTTAATAATTTTGACAAAAAATTCAAAATCTCCGACCCCAAAAACTCCCAAATACCAATTTTTATTAGAATCGGTCAATATTCATATTTCTTGTCCGCCATCTTGGTCGCCATCTTGATTTTATTATTTTTGACAAAAAATTCATAATCTCCCACCCCAAAAATCCCCAAATACCAATTTTTATTAGAATCGGTCAATATTTATATTTCTTGTCCGCCATCTTGGTCGCCATCTTGATTTTATTAATTTTGACAAAAAATTCATAATCTCCGATCCCAAAAACTCCTAAATACTAATTTTTATTAGAATCGGTCAATATTCATATTTCTTGTCCGCCATCTTGGTCGCCATCTTGATTTTAATAATTTTGACAAAAAATTCAAAATCTCCGACCCCAAAAACTCCCAAATACCAATTTTTATTAGAATCGGTCAATATTCATATTTCTTGTCCGCCATCTTGGTCGCCATCTTGTTTTTATTAATTTTGACAAAAAATTCATAATCTCCCACCCCAAAAATCCCCAAATACCAATTTTTATTAGAATCGGTCAATATTCATATTTCTTGTCCGCCATCTTGGTCGCCATCTTGATTTTATTAATTTTGACAAAAAATTCATAATCTCCGATCCCAAAAACTCCCAAATACCAATTTTTATTAGAATCGGTCAATATTCATATTTCTTGTCCGTCATCTTGGTCGCCATCTTGATTTTATTATTTTTGACAAAAAATTCATAATCTCCCACCCCAAAAATCCCCAAATACCAATTTTTATTAGAATCGGTCAATATTTATATTTCTTGTCCGCCATCTTGGTCGCCATCTTGATTTTATTAATTTTGACAAAAAATTCATAATCTCCGATCCCAAAAACTCCTAAATACTAATTTTTATTAGAATCGGTCAATATTCATATTTCTTGTCCGCCATCTTGGTCGCCATCTTGATTTTATTAATTTTGACAAAAAATTCATAATCTCCGATCCCAAAAACTCCTAAATACTAATTTTTATTAGAATCGGTCAATATTCATATTTCTTGTCCGCCATCTTGGTCGCCATCTTGATTTTAATAATTTTGACAAAAAATTCAAAATCTCCGACCCCAAAAACTCCCAAATACCAATTTTTATTAGAATCGGTCAATATTCATATTTCTTGTCCGCCATCTTGGTCGCCATCTTGTTTTTATTAATTTTGACAAAAAATTCATAATCTCCCACCCCAAAAATCCCCAAATACCAATTTTTATTAGAATCGGTCAATATTTATATTTCTTGTCCGCCATCTTGGTCGCCATCTTGATTTTATTAATTTTGACAAAAAATTCATAATCTCCGATCCCAAAAACTCCCAAATACCAATTTTTATTAGAATCGGTCAATATTCATATTTCTTGTCCGCCATCTTGGTCGCCATCTTAATTTTATTATTTTTGACAAAAAATTCATAATCTCCGACCCCAAAAACCCCCAAATACCAATTTTTATTAGAATCGTTCATTATTCATAAATCTCGTCCGCCATCTTGGTGTCGCCATCTTGATTTTATTAATTTTGTATTCTAAAATATTGTAAATTATTCTATAGTATTTTAAAGACCTTTACAGTATTCTAAAAATTATTAAAACTTGCCAACAATACTTTTTAAAAAACTTTTCAAGTATTCTAAAACGTTTTCAAGTATACTAAAATATTTTCCAGTATTCTAAAAAAACTTTAAAGTATTGTATATTATTCCACAGTATTCTAAAGACCTCTATAGTATTTAAAAAAATTGAGACTTGTAACGATACTTTTTAAAAGACTTCGAGTATTCTAAAACGTTTTCAAGTATTCTAAAATATTTTCGAATATTCTAAAAATAAATTAAAGTATTGTATATTATTGTACAGTATTCTTAAGTACCTTTATAGTATTCTAAAAAAATATTAAGACTTGCCAATAATACTTTTCAATAGACGTTTCAAATATTCTAAAACGTTTTCAAGTATTCTATAATATTTTCAAGTATTCTAAAATATTTTCATTTATTTTAAAGTCTTGAACAGTATTCTAAATATTATTTTAATTTCCAGAGAATTCGACACTTCAAAGATAGATTCAAACGACAACAAGGCGCTCATTTGTACCTTCCTGGCAGTTACGTTCAAGACAACGAAGATCCTGAAACCGGTCCTTGGCAGGATTGGTCGGCGCCGAGTCCTTGTTCAAGGACATGCGGTGGAGGAGTAGCCACGCAAACCAGAACGTGTACGCAAGGATACGAATGTACGGGACCATCAGCCAGACATTTTTCTTGTAACACGCAAGTAAGCGAATCTATATTTAATTATAAACAGTATTCTAAATAATTTTCAAGTATTCTAAAAACTATTTTTTAAATATTTTAGTATTTTTAAGCGTTGCAATGATTTTTTAAGTATTTTAAAGAAGTTTCAAGTATTCTAAAAAAATCAAGTATTCTAAATTTATTAGTATTCTACAATTTCTTTAAGTATTTTAAAGTCTATACTTGTATTCTTAAGAATTCTAAAGACTTTAGAAGTATTCTAAATACTATACAAGTTATCTAAAGTATTTTTAGGTATTCTAAAGACTATAGAAGTATTCTAAAGACTTTAGAAGTATTTTAAAGACTATAGAAGTATTCTAAAGACTTTAGAAGTATTTTAAAGACTATACAAGTATTCTAAAGACTTTAGAAGTATTTTAAAGACTAGAAGTATTCTAAATACTATACAAGTTATCTAAATAATTTTTAAGTATTCTAAAGACTTTACAAGTATTCTAAATACTATACAAGTTATCTAAAGTATTTTTAAGTATTCTAAAGACTATAGAAGTATTTTAAAGACTATATAAGTATTCTAAAGACAATACAAGTTATCTAAAGTATTTTTAAGTATTCTAAAGACTATGGAAGTATTCTAAAGACTATACAAGTTATCTAAAGTATTTTTAGGTATTCTAAAGACTATAGAAGTATTCTAAAGACTTTAGAAGTATTTTAAAGACTATAGAAGTATTCTAAAGACTATACAAGTTATCTAAAGTATTTTTAGGTATTCTAAAGACTATAGAAGTATTCTAAAGACTTTAGAAGTATTTTAAAGACTATAGAAGTATTCTAAAGACTATACAAGTTATCTAAAGTATTTTATACTTCTATAGTCTTTAGAAGTATTTTAAAGACTATAGAAGTATTCTAAAGACTATACAAGTTATCTAAAGTATTTTTAGGTATTCTAAAGACTATAGAAGTATTCTAAAGACCTTAGAAGTATTTTAAAGACTATAGAAGTATTCTAAATACTATACAAGTTATCTAAAGTATTTTTAGGTATTCTAAAGACTATAGAAGTATTCTAAAGACTTTAGAAGTATTTTAAAGACTATAGAAGTATTCTAAAGACTATACAAGTTATCTAAAGTATTTTATACTTCTATAGTCTTTAGAAGTATTTTAAAGACTATAGAAGTATTCTAAAGACTATACAAGTTATCTAAAGTATTTTTAGGTATTCTAAAGACTATAGAAGTATTCTAAAGACCTTAGAAGTATTTTAAAGACTATAGAAGTATTCTAAAGACTATACAAGTTATCTAAAGTATTTTTAGGTATTCTAAAGACTATAGAAGTATTCTAAAGACTTTAGAAGTATTTTAAAGACTATAGAAGTATTCTAAAGACTATACAAGTTATCTAAAGTATTTTTAGGTATTCTAAAGACTATAGAAGTATTCTAAAGACTTTAGAAGTATTCTAAAGACTATAGAAGTATTCTAAAGACTTTAGAAGTATTTTAAAGACTATAGAAGTATTCTAAAGACTATACAAGTTATCTAAAGTATTTTTAGGTATTCTAAAGACTATAGAAGTATTCTAAAGACTTTAGAAGTATTTTAAAGACTATAGAAGTATTCTAAAGACTATACAAGTTATCTAAAGTATTTTTAGGTATTCTAAAGACTATAGAAGTATTCTAAAGACCTTAGAAGTATTTTAAAGACTATAGAAGTATTCTAAAGACTATACAAGTTATCTAAAGTATTTTTAGGTATTCTAAAGACTATAGAAGTATTCTAAAGACTTTAGAAGTATTTTAAAGACTATAGAAGTATTCTAAAGACTATACAAGTTATCTAAAGTATTTTTAGGTATTCTAAAGACTATAGAAGTATTCTAAAGACTTTAGAAGTATTCTAAAGACTATAGAAGTATTCTAAAGACTTTAGAAGTATTTTAAAGACTATAGAAGTATTCTAAAGACTATACAAGTTATCTAAAGTATTTTTAGGTATTCTAAAGACTATAGAAGTATTCTAAAGACTTTAGAAGTATTTTAAAGACTATAGAAGTATTCTAAAGACTATACAAGTTATCTAAAGTATTTTTAGGTATTCTAAAGACTATAGAAGTATTCTAAAGACTTTAGAAGTATTTTAAAGACTATAGAAGTATTCTAAAGACTTTAGAAGTATTCTAAAGACTATAGAAGTATTCTAAAGACTTTAGAAGTATTTTAAAGACTATAGAAGTATTCTAAAGACTATACAAGTTATCTAAAGTATTTTTAGGTATTCTAAAGACTATAGAAGTATTCTAAAGACTTTAGAAGTATTTTAAAGACTATAGAAGTATTCTAAAGACTATACAAGTTATCTAAAGTATTTTTAGGTATTCTAAAGACTATAGAAGTATTCTAAAGACTTTAGAAGTATTCTAAAGACTATAGAAGTATTCTAAAGACTTTAGAAGTATTTTAAAGACTATAGAAGTATTCTAAAGACTATACAAGTTATCTAAAGTATTTTTAGGTATTCTAAAGACTATAGAAGTATTCTAAAGACTTTAGAAGTATTTTAAAGACTATAGAAGTATTCTAAATACTATACAAGTTATCTAAAGTATTTTTAGGTATTCTAAAGACTATAGAAGTATTCTAAAGACTTTAGAAGTATTTTAAAGACTATAGAAGTATTCTAAAGACTATACAAGTTATCTAAAGTATTTTTAGGTATTCTAAAGACTATAGAAGTATTCTAAAGACTTTAGAAGTATTTTAAAGACTATAGAAGTATTCTAAAGACTATACAAGTTATCTAAAGTATTTTTAGGTATTCTAAAGACTATAGAAGTATTCTAAAGACTTTAGAAGTATTTTAAAGACTATAGAAGTATTCTAAATACTATACAAGTTATCTAAAGTATTTTTAGGTATTCTAAAGACTATAGAAGTATTCTAAAGACTTTAGAAGTATTTTAAAGACTATACAAGTTATCTAAAGTATTTTTAGGTATTCTAAAGACTATAGAAGTATTCTAAAGACTTTAGAAGTATTTTAAAGACTATAGAAGTATTCTAAATACTATACAAGTTATCTAAAGTATTTTTAGGTATTCTAAAGACTATAGAAGTATTCTAAAGACTTTAGAAGTATTTTAAAGACTATAGAAGTATTCTAAAGACTATACAAGTTATCTAAAGTATTTTTAGGTATTCTAAAGACTATAGAAGTATTCTAAAGACTTTAGAAGTATTTTAAAGACTATAGAAGTATTCTAAAGACTATACAAGTTATCTAAAGTATTTTTAGGTATTCTAAAGACTATAGAAGTATTCTAAAGACTTTAGAAGTATTTTAAAGACTATAGAAGTATTCTAAAGACTATACAAGTTATCTAAAGTATTTTTAGGTATTCTAAAGACTATAGAAGTATTCTAAAGACTTTAGAAGTATTTTAAAGACTATAGAAGTATTCTAAAGACTATACAAGTTATCTAAAGTATTTTTAGGTATTCTAAAGACTATAGAAGTATTCTAAAGACTTTAGAAGTATTCTAAAGACTATAGAAGTATTCTAAAGACTTTAGAAGTATTTTAAAGACTATAGAAGTATTCTAAAGACTATACAAGTTATCTAAAGTATTTTTAGGTATTCTAAAGACTATAGAAGTATTCTAAAGACTTTAGAAGTATTTTAAAGACTATAGAAGTATTCTAAAGACTATACAAGTTATCTAAAGTATTTTTAGGTATTCTAAAGACTATAGAAGTATTCTAAAGACTTTAGAAGTATTCTAAAGACTATAGAAGTATTCTAAAGACTTTAGAAGTATTTTAAAGACTATAGAAGTATTCTAAAGACTATACAAGTTATCTAAAGTATTTTTAGGTATTCTAAAGACTATAGAAGTATTCTAAAGACTTTAGAAGTATTTTAAAGACTATAGAAGTATTCTAAATACTATACAAGTTATCTAAAGTATTTTTAGGTATTCTAAAGACTATAGAAGTATTCTAAAGACTTTAGAAGTATTTTAAAGACTATAGAAGTATTCTAAAGACTATACAAGTTATCTAAAGTATTTTTAGGTATTCTAAAGACTATAGAAGTATTCTAAAGACTTTAGAAGTATTTTAAAGACTATAGAAGTATTCTAAATACTATACAAGTTATCTAAAGTATTTTTAGGTATTCTAAAGACTATAGAAGTATTCTAAAGACTTTAGAAGTATTTTAAAGACTATAGAAGTATTCTAAAGACTATACAAGTTATCTAAAGTATTTTTAGGTATTCTAAAGACTATAGAAGTATTCTAAAGACTTTAGAAGTATTTTAAAGACTATAGAAGTATTCTAAATACTATACAAGTTATCTAAAGTATTTTTAGGTATTCTAAAGACTATAGAAGTATTCTAAAGACTTTAGAAGTATTTTAAAGACTATAGAAGTATTCTAAAGACTATACAAGTTATCTAAAGTATTTTTAGGTATTCTAAAGACTATAGAAGTATTCTAAAGACTTTAGAAGTATTTTAAAGACTATAGAAGTATTCTAAAGACTATACAAGTTATCTAAAGTATTTTTAGGTATTCTAAAGACTATAGAAGTATTCTAAAGACTTTAGAAGTATTTTAAAGACTATAGAAGTATTCTAAATACTATACAAGTTATCTAAAGTATTTTTAGGTATTCTAAAGACTATAGAAGTATTCTAAAGACTTTAGAAGTATTTTAAAGACTATAGAAGTATTCTAAATACTATACAAGTTATCTAAAGTATTTTTAGGTATTCTAAAGACTATAGAAGTATTCTAAAGACTTTAGAAGTATTTTAAAGACTATAGAAGTATTCTAAAGACTATACAAGTTATCTAAAGTATTTTTAGGTATTCTAAAGACTATAGAAGTATTCTAAAGACTTTAGAAGTATTCTAAAGACTATAGAAGTATTCTAAAGACTTTAGAAGTATTTTAAAGACTATAGAAGTATTCTAAAGACTATACAAGTTATCTAAAGTATTTTTAGGTATTCTAAAGACTATAGAAGTATTCTAAAGACTTTAGAAGTATTTTAAAGACTATAGAAGTATTCTAAAGACTATACAAGTTATCTAAAGTATTTTTAGGTATTCTAAAGACTATAGAAGTATTCTAAAGACTTTAGAAGTATTTTAAAGACTATAGAAGTATTCTAAATACTATACAAGTTATCTAAAGTATTTTTAGGTATTCTAAAGACTATAGAAGTATTCTAAAGACTTTAGAAGTATTTTAAAGACTATAGAAGTATTCTAAAGACTATACAAGTTATCTAAAGTATTTTTAGGTATTCTAAAGACTATAGAAGTATTCTAAAGACTTTAGAAGTATTTTAAAGACTATAGAAGTATTCTAAAGACTATACAAGTTATCTAAAGTATTTTTAGGTATTCTAAAGACTATAGAAGTATTCTAAAGACTTTAGAAGTATTTTAAAGACTATAGAAGTTTTCTAAATACTATACAAGTTATCTAAAGTATTTTTAGGTATTCTAAAGACTATAGAAGTATTCTAAAGACTTTAGAAGTATTTTAAAGACTATAGAAGTATTCTAAAGACTATAGAAGTATTCTAAAGACTTTAGAAGTATTTTAAAGACTATAGAAGTATTCTAAAGACTATACAAGTTATCTAAAGTATTTTTAGGTATTCTAAAGACTATAGAAGTATTCTAAAGACTTTAGAAGTATTTTAAAGACTATAGAAGTATTCTAAAGACTATACAAGTTATCTAAAGTATTTTTAGGTATTCTAAAGACTATAGAAGTATTCTAAAGACTTTAGAAGTATTTTAAAGACTATAGAAGTATTCTAAAGACTATACAAGTTATCTAAAGTATTTTTAGGTATTCTAAAGACTATAGAAGTATTCTAAAGACTTTAGAAGTATTTTAAAGACTATAGAAGTATTCTAAAGACTATACAAGTTATCTAAAGTATTTTTAGGTATTCTAAAGACTATAGAAGTATTCTAAAGACTTTAGAAGTATTCTAAAGACTATAGAAGTATTCTAAAGACTTTAGAAGTATTTTAAAGACTATAGAAGTATTCTAAAGACTATACAAGTTATCTAAAGTATTTTTAGGTATTCTAAAGACTATAGAAGTATTCTAAAGACTTTAGAAGTATTTTAAAGACTATAGAAGTATTCTAAAGACTATACAAGTTATCTAAAGTATTTTTAGGTATTCTAAAGACTATAGAAGTATTCTAAAGACTTTAGAAGTATTTTAAAGACTATAGAAGTATTCTAAATACTATACAAGTTATCTAAAGTATTTTTAGGTATTCTAAAGACTATAGAAGTATTCTAAAGACTTTAGAAGTATTTTAAAGACTATAGAAGTATTCTAAAGACTATACAAGTTATCTAAAGTATTTTTAGGTATTCTAAAGACTATAGAAGTATTCTAAAGACTTTAGAAGTATTTTAAAGACTATAGAAGTTTTCTAAATACTATACAAGTTATCTAAAGTATTTTTAGGTATTCTAAAGACTATAGAAGTATTCTAAAGACTTTAGAAGTATTTTAAAGACTATAGAAGTATTCTAAATACTATACAAGTTATCTAAAGTATTTTTAGGTATTCTAAAGACTATAGAAGTATTCTAAAGACTTTAGAAGTATTTTAAAGACTATAGAAGTATTCTAAAGACTATACAAGTTATCTAAAGTATTTTTAGGTATTCTAAAGACTATAGAAGTATTCTAAAGACTTTAGAAGTATTTTAAAGACTATAGAAGTATTCTAAATACTATACAAGTTATCTAAAGTATTTTTAGGTATTCTAAAGACTATAGAAGTATTCTAAAGACTTTAGAAGTATTTTAAAGACTATAGAAGTATTCTAAAGACTATACAAGTTATCTAAAGTATTTTTAGGTATTCTAAAGACTTTAGAAGTATTTTAAAGACTATAGAAGTATTCTAAAGACTATACAAGTTATCTAAAGTATTTTTAGGTATTCTAAAGACTATAGAAGTATTCTAAAGACTTTAGAAGTATTTTAAAGACTATAGAAGTATTCTAAATACTATACAAGTTATCTAAAGTATTTTTAGGTATTCTAAAGACTATAGAAGTATTCTAAAGACTTTAGAAGTATTTTAAAGACTATAGAAGTATTCTAAAGACTATACAAGTTATCTAAAGTATTTTTAGGTATTCTAAAGACTATAGAAGTATTCTAAAGACTTTAGAAGTATTTTAAAGACTATAGAAGTATTCTAAAGACTATACAAGTTATCTAAAGTATTTTTAAGTATTCTAAAGACTTTAGAAGTATTTTAAAGACTATAGAAGTATTCTAAAGACTATACAAGTTATCTAAAGTATTTTTAGGTATTCTAAAGACTATAGAAGTATTCTAAAGACTTTAGAAGTATTTTAAAGACTATAGAAGTATTCTAAATACTATACAAGTTATCTAAAGTATTTTTAGGTATTCTAAAGACTATAGAAGTATTCTAAAGACTTTAGAAGTATTTTAAAGACTATAGAAGTATTCTAAAGACTATACAAGTTATCTAAAGTATTTTTAGGTATTCTAAAGACTATAGAAGTATTCTAAAGACTTTAGAAGTATTTTAAAGACTATAGAAGTATTCTAAAGACTATACAAGTTATCTAAAGTATTTTTAAGTATTCTAAAGACTATAGAAGTATTCTAAAGACTTTAGAAGTATTTTAAAGACTATAGAAGTATTCTAAAGACTATACAAGTTATCTAAAGTATTTTTAAGTATTCTAAAGACTTTAGAAGTATTTTAAAGACTATAGAAGTATTCTAAAGACTATACAAGTTATCTAAAGTATTTTTAGGTATTCTAAAGACTATAGAAGTATTCTAAAGACTTTAGAAGTATTTTAAAGACTATAGAAGTATTCTAAATACTATACAAGTTATCTAAAGTATTTTTAGGTATTCTAAAGACTATAGAAGTATTCTAAAGACTTTAGAAGTATTTTAAAGACTATAGAAGTATTCTAAAGACTATACAAGTTATCTAAAGTATTTTTAGGTATTCTAAAGACTATAGAAGTATTCTAAAGACTTTAGAAGTATTTTAAAGACTATAGAAGTATTCTAAAGACTATACAAGTTATCTAAAGTATTTTTAAGTATTCTAAAGACTATAGAAGTATTCTAAAGACTTTAGAAGTATTTTAAAGACTATAGAAGTATTCTAAAGACTATACAAGTTATCTAAAGTATTTTTAAGTATTCTAAAGACTAGTATTATGAAGACTATACAAGTATTCTAAATAATTTTTTTTTAAGGATTGTGAAGATCCTGCCGATTTTAGAAGTCAACAATGTGCCGACCAAAATAGTAAACCCTTTGAAGGGGTAAACTACGAGTAAGTTGATGGTAAATTGTATGGTGTAAAGGGGGGGTGGGTTCAATTTTTTTTTTTTTAGATGGGTACCGTATACGAAAGCGCCCAATCCGTGCGAATTAAATTGTATGCCGAAGGGGGAACGGTTTTATTATAGGCACGCCACTGCTGTAGCGGATGGGACTAGGTGTAATGATGAAGCGTTCGATGTGTGCGTACAAGGAAAATGTCAAGTAAGGGTTGATTATATATTATAAATAGTGTCGTATGTCTTTTAGAGATCGATAAATATTTTAATGTGAATACTAATTGTTTTTTGATTTTTATGAAATGATTTTTAATAAATAAAATTAGGAAAAATTAGGAAAAATTAGGAAAAATCAGGAAAAATTAGGAAAAATTAGGAAAAATTAGGAAAAATTAGGAAAAATTAGGAAAAATTGGGAAAAATTTGGAAAAATTGGGAAAAATTGGGAAAAATTGGGAAAAATTGGGAAAAATTGGGAAAAATTGGGCAAAATTAGGAAAAACTGGGAAAAATTAGGAAAAATTAGGAAAAATTAGGAAAAATTAGGAAAAATTAGGAAAAATTAGGAAAAATTAGGAAAAATTAGGAAAAATTAGGAAAAATTAGGAAAAATTAGGAAAAATTAGGAAAAATTAGGAAAAATTAGGAAAAATTAGGAAAAATTAGGAAAAATTAGGAAAAATTAGGAAAAATTAGGAAAAATTAGGAAAAATTAAGAAAAATTAGGAAAAATTAGGAAAAATTAGGAAAAATTGGGAAAAATAAGGAAAAATTAGGAAACATTAGGAAACATTAGGAAACATTAGGAAACATTAGGACAAAATTGGGAAAAATTAGGAAAAATTGGGAAAAATTAGGAAAAATTAGGAAAAATTAGGAAAAATTAGGAAAAATTAGAAAAGATTTGGAAAAACTGAAAGTTTAGAGAAATTAGAGACAAAAATGGAAGGAATTGGAAAAATTAGAAAGAATTACAAATTATTGAAAATTTAGAAAAAATTAGAAAAAGTCGGAAAAATTAGTAAAAATTTGTAAAAAGTAGAGAAATTTGAAAAAATTAGAAAAAATCTGAAAAAATTGGAAAAAATAGAAAAATTAAATTTCTGTGATTTTTCCATTTTTTCCAATTTTTTCCATACCCTCATATTATACCAATAATAAAATAATTTCTAATCAAAACAATCCAGCCCGTAGGATGCGACAGGATGCTCGGATCGAACGCCACTGAAGATCAGTGCCGGGTATGCGGGGGGGACGGCTCCACCTGCAACACATTCACCAATACCATCCCAATGAAAGACATGCAAGTCGGTAAGCGTTCTTTTTTTTCTTCATCCGACACTATCAAATATCCAAAAAAAAAAAAAAAAATAATAATATTGACCCTCTAATAAAAAAAAAGTAATAAAAAAATTTTAATAATAATAAACAAATAATAGTACTGACTCATCTATTAAGAACAAAAAAAAAAAAATAATAAAAAATAAATAATAATAATAATAATATTTACCCTCTATTAAAAACAAAAAAAAATAAAAAAAAGATTAAAAAAAAATAAAAACAATGACCCTCTATTAAAAACAAATTTTTTTTTTTTTTTTTTTTTTTTTTTTTTATAATTATTATTATCTAGGATACAACGACATTCTACTAATACCCGCCGGAGCTACCAACATCAGAATCGAAGAATTGGCGCCATCTAACAATTACTTAGGTAATTAAAAAAATCGTATATGGTATCTAGATTATTATTAATTTTTTTTAAATTATTTCTTTTTAGCTATTAGAAATAAAACGGGATTTTATCATTTGAACGGTCAGTGGCGGATCGATTTTCCGAGGAGTTTGGATTTTGCCGGAACGAGATTTAAATATGAGCGGCAACCGCAGGAATTCGACGCTCCGGATATTTTAACGGCTTTAGGACCGACGGACGAGTCGCTTTTTATTGTTGTAAGTGTTTAAATGGTCAAATTTTTTTTAATGGTTTTTAAGCGTTTTTAAAGACGATATTTAAATAATTCTCATTAGATCAAAAATTTTCTATAATTTAAAAATTTTCCCATTATTTCAAAAATTTCCCATTAATTCAAAAATTTCCCGCCAATTCAAAATTTATTGATTATATTAACTCTCCCAATATTTTAAAAAAATCCCATAATTTCAAAAAATTTCCCATACTTTAAAAAATTACCCATTATTTAAAAAAAAAAAATTTCTTTAGTCCAAAACTTTCCCAAAATTTAAAAAAAAATCTAATTTCAAAAATTTCCCATAATTTTCAAAATTTTCCATAATTTAAAAAATTTCCCAATATTTAAAAAAAATCCCATTATTTCAAAAAAAAATTTCTTTATTCCAAAACTTTCCCAAAATTTAAAAAAAAATCTATTTTCAAAAATTTCCCATTATTTCAAAAATTTTCCATCATTTAAAAAATTTCCCAATATTTAAAAAAAATCCCATTATTTCAAAAAAAAATTTCTTTATTCCAAAACTTTCCCAAAATTTAAAAAAAAATCTATTTTCAAAAATTTCCCATTATTTCAAAAATTTTCCATAATTTAAAAAATTTCCCAATATTTAAAAAAAATCCCATTATTTCAATAAAAAATTTCTTTATTCCAAAACTTTCCCAAAATTTAAAAAAAAATCTATTTTCAAAAATTTCCCATTATTTCAAAAATTTTCCATCATTTAAAAAATTTCCCAATATTTAAAAAAAATCCCATTATTTCAAAAAAAAATTTCTTTATTCCAAAACTTTCCCAAAATTTAAAAAAAAATCTATTTTCAAAAATTTCCCATTATTTCAAAAATTTTCCATAATTTAAAAAATTTCCCAATATTTAAAAAAAATCCCATTATTTCAATAAAAAATTTCTTTATTCCAAAACTTTCCCAAAATTTAAAAAAAAATCTATTTTCAAAAATTTCCCATTATTTCAAAAATTTTCCATCATTTAAAAAATTTCCCAATATTTAAAAAAAATCCCATTATTTCAAAAAAAAATTTCTTTATTCCAAAACTTTCCCAAAATTTAAAAAAAAATCTATTTTCAAAAATTTCCCATTATTTCAAAAATTTTCCATAATTTAAAAAATTTCCCAATATTTAAAAAAAATCCCATTATTTCAATAAAAAATTTCTTTATTCCAAAACTTTCCCAAAATTTAAAAAAAAATCTATTTTCAAAAATTTCCCATTATTTCAAAAATTTTCCATCATTTAAAAAATTTCCCAATATTTAAAAAAAATCCCATTATTTCAAAAAAAAATTTCTTTATTCCAAAACTTTCCCAAAATTTAAAAAAAAATCTATTTTCAAAAATTTCCCATTATTTCAAAAATTTTCCATAATTTAAAAAATTTCCCAATATTTAAAAAAAATCCCATTATTTCAATAAAAAATTTCTTTATTCCAAAACTTTCCCAAAATTTAAAAAAAAATCTATTTTCAAAAATTTCCCATTATTTCAAAAATTTTCCATCATTTAAAAAATTTCCCATTATTTAAAAAAATTTCACATAATATAATTTCTCACTATTTAAAAAATTTCCCAATTTTTCAGAAATTTCCCATTAATTAAGAAATTTCCCGCCATTACAAAAATTTCAAAAACAATTCCCAATATTTCAAAAAAATCCCATTATTTCAAAAATTTCCCATTTAAAAAATTTCACATATCACACCATTTCAAAAATTTCCCATTATTTAAAAAAATCCCAATATTTCGAAAAAAAATCCCATTTAAAAAATTTCCAGTTAATTAAAAAAAATTTATAATTTCAAGAAACTCCCAATATTTCAAAAAAATCTCAATATTTCAAAAAAAAAATCCCATAATTTCAAAAATTTCCCATTATTTAAAAAAATTTCACATAATATAATTTCTCACTATTTCAAAAATTTCCCAATTTTTCAGAAATTTCCCATTAATAAAAAAATTTCCCGCCATTACAAAAATTATTCATAATTTCAAAAACAATTCCCAATATTTCAAAAAAATCCCATTATTTCAAAAATTTCCCATTATTTCAAAAATTTCCCATTATTTAAAAAATTTCTCACCATTTCAAAAATTTCCCATTAATTCAAAAATTTCCCGCTATTTCAAAAAATATTTCCCAATATTTAAAAAAAAATCCTATTATTTCAAAAATTTTCATTACTTAAAAAAATTTCCAATATGAAAAAATTCCCATTAATTCAAAAATTTTCTATTATTTCAAAAATTATTCGTCAGTTCAAAAATTTCCCAACAGTTAAAAAAAATGCCCAATATATCAAAAAATTCCCATTATTCAAAAAATTTCCCATTATCCAAAGTATTTTTAAGATCTCTAAAGCTGTTTTAATGATCCCTAAAGCATTTTTAAAGACTTCTTAAGCATTTAAAAGACTTGAAGCATTTTAAAGACTTTTGAAGCATTTTTAAAGACTTTTGAAGTATTTTAAAGACTTCAAAAGCATTTAAAAGAGTTTTGAAGCATTTTTAAAGACTTTTGAAGCATTTTTAAGACTTTTGAAGCATTTTTAAAGACTTTTGAAGCATTTTAAAAACTTCTAAAGCATTTTTAAGACTTTTGAAGCATTTTTAAAGACTTTTGAAGCATTTTAAACACTTCTAAAGCATTTTTAAGACTTTTGAAGCATTTTAAAGACTTTTGAAGCATTTTTAAAGACTTTTGAAGCATTTTTAAGACTTTTGAAGCATTTTTAAAGACTTTTGAAGCATTTTAAAAACTTCTAAAGCATTTTTAAGACTTTTGAAGCATTTTTAAAGACTTTTGAAGCATTTTAAACACTTCTAAAGCATTTTTAAGACTTTTGAAGCATTTTAAAGACTTTTGAAGCATTTTTAAAGACTTCTAAAGCATTTTAAAGACTTGAAGCATTTTAAAGACTTTTGAAGCATTTTAAACACTTCTAAAGCATTTTTAAGACTTTTGAAGCATTTTTAAGACTTTTGAAGCATTTTTAAAGACTTCTTAAGCATTTCTAATTATTCCTAAAGCGTTTTTAGTCTTCTCACGCATTTTTAAAGATTTTCCAAGCATTTTTAAGACTTCTAAAGCATTTAAAAGACTTGAAGCATTTTAAAGACTTTTGAAGCATTTTTAAAGACTTTTGAAGCATTTTTAAGACTTTTGAAGCATTTTAAAGACTTTTGAAGTATTTTAAAGACTTCTAAAGCATTTAAAAGACTTCAAAAACATTTTTAATGACTTTTGAAGCATTTTAAAGACTTTTGACGCTTTTTAAGACTTTCAAGCATTTTTAAGACTTTTGAAGCATTTTAAAGACTTTTGAAGTATTTTAAAGACTTCTAAAGCATTTTAAAGACTTCAAAAACATTTTTAATGACTTTTGAAGCATTTTAAAGACTTTTGACGCTTTTTAAGACTTTCAAGCATTTTTAAGACTTTTGAAGCATTTTTAAAGACTTTTGAAGCATTTTAAAAACTTCTAAAGCATTTTTAAGACTTTTGAAGCATTTTTAAAGACTTTTGAAGCATTTTAAACACTTCTAAAGCATTTTTAAGACTTTTGAAGCATTTTAAAGACTTTTGAAGCATTTTTAAAGACTTTTGAAGCATTTTTAAGACTTTTGAAGCATTTTTAAAGACTTTTGAAGCATTTTAAAAACTTCTAAAGCATTTTTAAGACTTTTGAAGCATTTTTAAAGACTTTTGAAGCATTTTAAACACTTCTAAAGCATTTTTAAGACTTTTGAAGCATTTTAAAGACTTTTGAAGCATTTTTAAAGACTTCTAAAGCATTTTAAAGACTTGAAGCATTTTAAAGACTTTTGAAGCATTTTAAACACTTCTAAAGCATTTTTAAGACTTTTGAAGCATTTTTAAGACTTTTGAAGCATTTTTAAAGACTTCTTAAGCATTTCTAATTATTCCTAAAGCGTTTTTAGTCTTCTCACGCATTTTTAAAGATTTTCCAAGCATTTTTAAGACTTCTAAAGCATTTAAAAGACTTGAAGCATTTTAAAGACTTTTGAAGCATTTTTAAAGACTTTTGAAGCATTTTTAAGACTTTTGAAGCATTTTAAAGACTTTTGAAGTATTTTAAAGACTTCTAAAGCATTTAAAAGACTTCAAAAACATTTTTAATGACTTTTGAAGCATTTTAAAGACTTTTGACGCTTTTTAAGACTTTCAAGCATTTTTAAGACTTTTGAAGCATTTTAAAGACTTTTGAAGTATTTTAAAGACTTCTAAAGCATTTTAAAGACTTCAAAAACATTTTTAATGACTTTTGAAGCATTTTAAAGACTTTTGACGCTTTTTAAGACTTTCAAGCATTTTTAAGACTTTTGAAGCATTTTTAAAGACTTTTGAAGCATTTTAAAAACTTCTAAAGCATTTTTAAGACTTTTGAAGCATTTTTAAAGACTTTTGAAGCATTTTAAACACTTCTAAAGCATTTTTAAGACTTTTGAAGCATTTTAAAGACTTTTGAAGCATTTTTAAAGACTTTCAAGCATTATAAAGACTTTTGAAGCATTTTAAAGACTTTTGAAGTATTTTAAACACTTCTAAAGCATTTAAAAGACTTCAAAAACATTTTTAATGACTTTTGAAGCATTTTAAAGATTTTTGACGCTTTTTAACACTTTCAAGCATTTTAAAGACTTTTGAAGTATTTTAAAGACTTCTAAAGCATTTAAAAGACTTTTGAAGCATTTTAAAGACTATAAGCGTCATGAATAAATATTTAAGTCTCTGAAAAAAAAAGTCTTTTTACCAATTTTAACCCATAACATGTAATTTTTTGTAGCTCTTATATCAAGGAGCCGACGTACCGATCAGTTACAGTTACAGCTTACCCACCAGCTTACCCCCACCATCGACCGAAAGATACAATTGGATCTACGACGAATTCACGCCGTGTTCTATGGAATGCGGAAGGGGTAAGAGTTTGTGGAATTTTAGCAAATCGACATCATAGATAACATTTGACAAATGACATTTGACACATGACATTTGACACAAGAAATTTGACACACGACATTTGACAGAGAATAATTGACAGATGACATTTGACAGATGGCATTTGATAGATGATATCTGACAGATGATATCTGACAGATGACATTTGACAGGACATTTAACAGAGGACATTTGACAGAGAATATTTGACAGATAGCATTTGACAAAGGAAATTTGACACACGACATTTTGACAGAAAAAATTTGACAGGACATTTGACAGATGATATTTGGCAGATGACATTTGACAGATGGCATTTGATAGATGATATCTAACAGATGACATTTGACACATGACATTTGACAGGACATTTAACAGAGGACATTTGACAGAGAATATTTGACAGATGACATTTGACAGATGGCATTTGATAGATGATATCTGACAGATGACATTTGGCACATGACATTTGACAGAAGAAATTTGACAGGATATTTGACAGAGAATATTTGACAGATGACATTTGACAGATGGCATTTGACAGAAGAAATTTGACACACGACATTTTACAGAAGAAATTTGACAAGACATTTGACAGAGGATATTTGGCAGAGAATATTTGACAGATGACATTTGACAGATGGCATTTGATAGATGATATCTGACAGATGACATTTGACACATGACATTTGACAGGACATTTAACAGAGGACATTTGACAAAGGATATTTGACAGAGAATAATTGACAGATGACATTTGACAGATGGCATTTGATAGATGATATCTGACAGATGATATTTGACACATGACATTTGACAGGTCATTTCACAGATGACATTCGACAGATAATATTTGACAGATGACATTTGAGAGATGACATTTGACATACGGCATTTGATAGAATAAATTTGACAGCGGACATTTGACAGAGGACATTTGACAGATGTCTTTTGACAGATGACATTTGACGGATGTCATATGATAGACGTTTGACAGCTGACATTTTCTCTATAAATTTTTTATTATCTTTTTCTAAAAAAGGCGTCCAATACCGTAACGTATCCTGCGCCGGAAGAAACTCCCTCGAAGCGGTCGAGGAGAATCTGTGCGACAAAGAATCGAAACCGCAGTCGGTGCAGACGTGCAACGAGCGGCCCTGCGACGCCACGTGGATCATTCAACCGTGGAGCGAATGTTCGTTTCCGTGCGGCGAAGGCGGCACGAAGACGCGACAAGTCAATTGTCAAAAAACGAATTCTAAAGGTTTGCAGGAATTGGCCGACGAGGAGGAGTGCGAACAGTTCGGTAGTAAACCGGTTCAGGAGGAAAGGTGTAATGTCGGTCAGATTTGTTCGAAGTGGCATACGGATCCTTGGAAACCGGTAAGCGAAGTTATTTTTCAAAAAAAAATTCCCATTATTTCAAAAATTTCCCAATAATTAAAAAATCCCATTATATCAAAAATTTCAAAATATTTTTATTAAAAATCCCTTTATATAAATTTTTTTATACCATTCCAAAAATTTTCCATCATTTCAAAAATTTCCCAATATTTAAAAAAATTTCCCAATAATTCAAAAATTTCCCAATATTAAAAAATTTCTCATAATTTCCCATAATTTCAAAATTTTCCCAATAATTAAAAAATCCCATTATATCAAAAATTTTAAAATATTTTTATAAAAATCCCTTTATATAAATTTTTTTCCACAATTCCAAAAATTTTCCATCTAAAAAATTTCCCAATAATTCAAAAAGTTTCCCAATAATTCAAAAAGTTTTCCAATATTTAAAAAAAAATCTCATCATTTCAAAAATTTTCCATTATTTCAAAAATTTTCCATAATTTAAAAATTTTTCCAATATTTAAAAAAAATCCCATTATTTCAAAAAAAAATCTCTTTATTCCAAAAATTTCCCAATATTTAAAAAAATTCCCGTTGTATCAAAAATTTTCCTTAATTTCAAAAATTTCCCATTGTTTTAAAAAGTTCCTCATATTAAAAAAAAATCCCATTATTTAAAAATTTTCCCATTATTTAAAAACTTTTCCAATATTTAAAAAATTTCCGCATAATTTCAAAGAAATCCCAATATTTCAAAAATTTCAGAAAATTTCCTATTATATCAAAAATTTCCCAATAGTTAAAAAAATCCAAAATATAAAAAATTTCCCATTGTATCAAAAATTTCCGGTCGTTTTAAAATTTCCCAATATTTAAAAAATCCCATAATTTCAAAATTTTTCCATTAAAAAAAATCTCATGTCAAGAATTTCCCATTATTAAAAAAATTTCCCACTATTTTAAAAATTTTCCCTTATTTCAAAAATTTCCAATATATAATAAAATCCCATTATTTAAAAATTTTCCCCTATTTAAAAAATTTCCCATTATTGAAAAATATTATCAATATTTAAAAAAATTCCCATTATTTAAAAAAATTCCCATTATTTCAAAACTTTCCCAATATTTCAAAAAAATCCCATTTTATCAAAAATTCCCAATATTTCAAAACTCCCAATATTTCAAATTCCCATTATTTAAAAAAATCCCAATATGTAAAAATTTAAATCCATGATTTAAAAAATATCCCATTATATAAAAAAATTTCCCACTATTTCAAAAATTTTCCATTATTTCAGTTCTCCTAATATTTCAAAAATTTCAGAAAATTTCCCATTATATAAAAAATTTACCAATATTTAAAAAATTTCTCATAATTTCAAAAATTTCCCATAATTTAAAATATTTAAAACATTTCCCAATATTGAAAAAAATCCCAATAATTAAAAAATTTCCCATAATTTCAAACATTTTTCGTAATTTTAAAAATTTCCCATTAATTCAAAAATTTCCCAATAGTTTAAAATTTTCCCGATAGTTCAAAAATTTCCCAATAAAAAATTTCCCATAATTTCAAAAATTTCTCATTTTAAACTTTTCCCAATATTTAAAAAAATAATTCATTATATAAAAAATTTCCCATTATTTCAAAACATTCCCAATATTTCAAAAATTTCCAGTTATTTCAAAATTTTCTCATTATTTAATAAGAATTCCCATTATTTCAAAAATTTCCCATTATTGAAAAAATTTCCCATTGAAAAAATTTCCCACAATTTCAAAATTGTTCCAATATTTAATAAATTCCCATTCATTCAAAAATTTCCCATTCTATCAAAAAATCCCAATATTTGAAAACACCCAATATCTCGAAATTTTTCCATTATTTAAAAAAAATCCCAATATTTAAAAAAAATCCCATTATATAAAAATTTTTTCCACCATTACAAAAATTTCCCAATAATTCAAAAATTTCACAATATTAAAAAAATTCCCATTATTTCAAAAATGTCCCATAATTTCAAAAATTTCCCATTATTTAAAAAAATTCCCATAATTTAAAAAAAATCCCATTATTTCAAAAATATAACTTTTTTTATTATATTGTTTAACTTTATTATTTATTTTTGTTGTATAATTATTTTTAAATTTTTTGATATTATTTAAAAAAAAGAAACTCGTTTTTTTTCCAGTGCGATCACCTTTGCGGCCCTGGTAAACAAACGAGAAAAGTATTGTGTTACGTCGAAAAAGACGGAAAAAAACAAATTCTAAACGACGCTCTTTGCACCAAAATCGAACCGAAACCAGAAGAAGAAAAACAATGCAAAATCCGACCCTGCGAAGGCGTCGATTGGCTCGTTTCTCAATGGTCAGGAGTAAGTAAAACAAGAATTTTTATTTTATATTTTTTATATTTCTATTTTTTTAAATATTTATTTTTCTTGTGATTTTTTTATTTTTATTTGTGTGATTTGTTTTATAGTTTTGCGCAATTTTATAGTTTTGCGCAATTTTATTGTTTTGCGCAATTTTATAGTTCTGCGCAATTTTTCCAAATTTTGGTGTTGCGCAAGCTTAGAATTGTGAAATTTTATTGTTTTGCGCAATTTTATAGTTTTGCGCAAATTTATTGTTTTGCGCAATTTTATAGTTCTGCGCAATTTTTCCAAATTTTAGTGTTGCGCAAGTTTAGAATTGTGAAATTTTATTGTTTTGCGCAATTTTATTGTTTTGCGCAATTTTATAGTTTTGCGCAATTTTATTGTTTTGCGCAATTTTAAAGTTTTGCGCAAATTTATTGTTTTGCGCAATTTTATAGTTCTGCGCAATTTTTCCAAATTTTGGTGTTGCGCAAGCTTAGAATTGTGAAATTTTATTGTTTTGCGCAATTTTATAGTTTTGCGCAAATTTATTGTTTTGCGCAATTTTATAGTTCTGCGCAATTTTTCCAAATTTTAGTGTTGCGCAAGTTTAGAATTGTGAAATTTTATTGTTTTGCGCAATTTTATTGTTTTGCGCAATTTTATTGTTTTGCGCAATTTTATTGTTTTGCGCAATTTTAAAGTTTTGCGCAAATTTATTGTTTTGCGCAATTTTATAGTTCTGCGCAATTTTTCCAAATTTTAGTGTTGCGCAAGCTTAGAATTGTGAAATTTTATTGTTTTGCGCAATTTTATAGTTTTGCGCAATTTCATAGTTTTGCGCAATTTTATTGTTTTGCGCAATTTTATAGTTTTGCCCAATTTTATATTCATCTCAATGTCATTAATTTTGAGCAATTTTACAGTTCTGCTCAATGCTGTCGTCTTGCGCAACCAATTAGATTTGCGCAATTTTATAGTTCTGCGCAATTTTACTCAAACTTTCCAATTTTTCCAAATTTTAGTGTTGCGCAAGCTTAGAATTGTGAAATTTTATTGTTTTGCGCAATTTCATAGTTTTGCGCAATTTTATTGTTTTGCGCAATTTTATAGTTTTGCGCAATTTTATATTCATTTCAATGTAATTAATTTTGAGCAATTTTTGAGTTCTGCTCAATGCTGTCGTCTTGCGCAACCAAATAGATTTGCGCAATTTTATAGTTCTGCGCAATTTTACTCAAACTTTCCAATTTTTCCAAATTTTAGTGTTGCGCAAGCTTTGAATTGTGAAATTTTATTGTTTTGCGCAATTTTATAGTTTTGCGCAATTTTACTCAAACTTTCCAATATTTCCAAATTTTAGTGTTGCGCAAGCTTAGAATTGTGAAATTTTATTGTTTTGCGCAATTTTATAGTTTTGCGCAATTTTATAGTTTTGCGCAATTTTATAGTTCTGCGCAATTTTACTCAAACTTTCCAATTTTTCCAAATTTTAGTGTTGTGCAAGCTTAGAATTGTGAAATTTTATTGTTTTGCGCAATTTTAGTTTTGCGCAATTTTATAGTTTTGCGCAATTTTATAGTTTTGCGCAATTTTACTGAACCTTTCCAATTTTTCCAAATTTTAGTGTTGCGCAAGCTTAGAATTGTGAAATTTTATTGTTTTGCGCAATTTTATAGTTTTGCGCAATTTTATTGTTTTGCGCAATTTTACTGAACCTTTCCAATTTTTCCAAATTTTAGTGTTGCGCAAGCTTAGAATTGTGAAATTTTATTGTTTTGCGCAATTTTATAGTTCTGCGCAATTTTACTCAAACTTTCCAATTTTTCCAAATTTTAGTGTTGCACTAGCTTAGAATTGTGAAATTTTATTGTTTTGCGCAATTTTATAGTTTTGCGCAATTTTATATTCATCTCAATGTCATTAATTTTGAGCAATTTTACAGTTCTGCTCAATGCTGTCGTCTTGCGCAACCAAATAGATTTGCGCAATTTTATAGTTCTGCGCAATTTTACTCAAACTTTCAAATTTTTCCAAATTTTAGTGTTGCGCAAGCTTAGAATTGTGAAATTTTATTGTTTTGCGCAATTTTATAGTTTTGCGCAATTTTATATTCATCTCAATGTCATTAATTTTGAGCAATTTTACAGTTCTGCTCAATGCTGTCGTCTTGCGCAACCAAATAGATTTGCGCAATTTTATAGTTCTGCGCAATTTTACTCAAACTTTCAAATTTTTCCAAATTTTAGTGTTGCGCAAGCTTAGAATTGTGAAATTTTATTGTTTTGCGCAATTTTATAGTTTTGCGCAATTTTATAGTTTTGCGCAATTTTATTTTTATTGCGCAAACTTTTTTTGCTCAATTTTATGGATATGCGTAATTTTATAGATTTGCGCAATTTTTTAGTTTTGCGCAATTTTAGACTTGTCCAATTTACGTTTCATGCAATTTTATTATCTTGCGCAATGTTATAGACTTACGCAAATTTATAGGTTTGCGCAATTTATTTTTTTTGCGCAAATAAATTTTTTTGCCCAAAGAAATTTTTTTGCCAATATATTTTTTGCCAATCTTGCGAAATTTTAGATTTGCGCAATTTTATAAATTTGCGCAATTTTTGTTTGCGCAATTATTTTTGCGTTTTTAATGCTAAATTTTAGTTTTGCGCAAGAATTCAGTTTAGTTTAATTTTATAGATTTGCGCAATCCTTTTTTGCGCAATTTTACATTTTTGCAGTTTTATAATTTTTGCTCAATTTTATAGTTTTGCGCAGTTTCAGTTTTGATCAATTTTATATATTTGCGCAAATTAATAGTTTTGCGCAATTTTGGTATTGCGCAATTTAATACATTTGCGCAATTTTATAGTATTGCCTAATTTCTTTGCAAAATTTTATAGTTTGCCCAATTTTAGTTTTGTTCAATTTCATTGTTTTGCGCAATGTTGCAGTTTTGCGCAAATTTATAATTTTGTGTAATTTTAAGTTTTGCGCAATTTTATTTTTTTTTGCTCAATTCTAGTTTTGCGCAATTTTAGTTTCGTGAAATTTTGTAGATTTGCGCAAGTTAATTTTTTTGCGCAATTTAATCTGCGTAATTTTAACTTTGCCCAATTTTAGTTTTGCGCAATTTAATAGATTTGCGTAATTTTATAGATTTGCGCAATTTTACATTTTTGTTCAATTTTTTAGTTTTGCGCAATTCAATTGTTTTGCGCAAGTTTATAATTTTGTGTAATTTTAAGTTTTGCGCAATTTTAACTTTGCCCAATTTTAGTTTTGCGCAATTTAATAGATTTGCGTAATTTTATAGATTTGCGCAATTTTACATTTTTGTTCAATTTTTTAGTTTTGCGCAATTCTATTGTTTTGCGCAAGTTTATAATTTTGTGTAATTTTAAGTTTTGCGCAATTTTAACTTTGCCCAATTTTAGTTTTGCGCAATTTAATAGATTTGCGTAATTTTATAGATTTGCGCAATTTTACATTTTTGTTCAATTTTTTAGTTTTGCGCAATTCTATTGTTTTGCGCAAGTTTATAATTTTGTGTAATTTTAAGTTTTGCGCAATTTTAACTTTGCCCAATTTTAGTTTTGCGCAATTTAATAGATTTGCGTAATTTTATAGATTTGCGCAATTTTACATTTTTGTTCAATTTTTTAGTTTTGCGCAATTCTATTGTTTTGCGCAAGTTTATAATTTTGTGTAATTTTAAGTTTTGCGCAATTTTAACTTTGCCCAATTTTAGTTTTGCGCAATTTAATAGATTTGCGTAATTTTATAGATTTGCGCAATTTTACATTTTTGTTCAATTTTTTAGTTTTGCGCAATTCTATTGTTTTGCGCAAGTTTATAATTTTGTGTAATTTTAAGTTTTGCGCAATTTTAACTTTGCCCAATTTTAGTTTTGCGCAATTTAATAGATTTGCGTAATTTTATAGATTTGCGCAATTTTACATTTTTGTTCAATTTTTTAGTTTTGCGCAATTCTATTGTTTTGCGCAAGTTTATAATTTTGTGTAATTTTAAGTTTTGCGCAATTTTAACTTTGCGCAATTTTAACTTTGCCCAATTTTAGTTTTGCGCAATTTAATAGATTTGCGTAATTTTATAGATTTGCGCAATTTTACATTTTTGTTCAATTTTTTAGTTTTGCTCAATTCTATTGTTTTGCGCAAGTTTATAATTTTGTGTAATTTTAAGTTTTGCGCAATTTTAACTTTGCCCAATTTTAGTTTTGCGCAATTTAATAGATTTGCGTAATTTTATAGATTTGCGCAATTTTACATTTTTGTTCAATTTTTTAGTTTTGCGCAATTCTATTGTTTTGCGCAAGTCTATAATTTTGTGTAATTTTAAGTTTTGCGCAATTTTAACTTTGCGCAATTTTAACTGTACGCAATTTTAGTTTTGCGCAATTTAATAGATTTGCGAAATTTTATAGATTTGCGCAATTTTTTAGTTTTGCTCAATTTGAGAGTATTGTGTAATTTTCGTTTGACGCAATTTTATTTTCTTGCGCAATGTTATAGACATGCGAAATTTTATAGGTTTGCGCAATTTCTTTTTGTCCAAAGTAATTTTTTTGCCAATATATTTTTTGCCAATGTTGCGAAATTTTAGGTTTGCGCAATTTGATAAATTTGCGCAATTATTTTTGCGCAATTTTTTTTTGCGCTATTTTTTTTTGCGCAATTTTTTTTGCGCAATTTTCGTTTTGTGCTATTTTTTACTGTTGCACAAATTAATAGTTTTGCGCAATTTTTTTTTTGCGCAATTTAATACATTTGCGCAATTTTATAGTATTGCCAAGTTTTTTTGCTAAATTTTATAGTTTTGCGCAATTGAAGTGCAATTTTATAGATTTGCGCAATTTTTTTTGGTGCAATTTTCCATTTTTGGAGATTTATAAATTTTGCTCAATTTCATAGTATTGCGCATTTTTAGTTTTGATCAATTTTAAAGATTTGCGCAATTTTTTTTTTTGCGCAATTTTTTTGCGCAATTTTTTTTTTGCGCAATTTTCGTTTTGTGCTATTTTTTACTGTTGCACAAATTAATAGTTTTGCGCAATTTGGGTATTGCGCAATTTTAGTATTGCGCAATTTTATAGTATGCCCAATTTTTTTGCTAAATTTTATAGTTTTGCGCAATAATTCAGTTCAATTTTATAGATTTGCGCAATTTTTTTGTGCGCAATTTTTTTTTTGCGCAATTTTTTTTGCGCAATTTTCGTTTTGTGCAATTTTGTAATGTTGCACAAATTAATAGTTTTGCGCAATTTTAGTATTGCGCAATTTAATACATTTGCGCAATTTTATCGTATTGCCAAATTTTTTTGCAAAATTTTATATTTTTGCGCAATTATGCAATTTCGCGTCATTTTTTAAAATAGAATAATTTTGCGCAAATTTAATTTTGCGCAATTTGCAGTTGGTGTAATTTTGTAGGTTTGCGCAATATTGCGCAAGTTAATATTTTTTCGTACAATTTTAGTTTTGCGCAATTTTTCTTTGCTCAATGTCATAGTTTTGCGCAATTTCCGTTCGGTGTACTTTTGCGCAATTTTGCGCAAGTTTATATTTTTGCGCAATTTTATAATTATTGTTTTCTAGTGCGACCAATGCGGTTTAACCGAAGAAACAAGAAAAGTATTTTGCTCTAGTACAACCGGAGAACTCCAACCGGAAGAATTATGCGATCAAAACCGGAAACCGGAAATCGTAAGAAAATGCGAAACCACCAACGCCACCTGTCAATATTTATGGTACGCATCACAATGGAGTGAGGTAAGTTAAAAAAAAAAAAAAAAAAAAAAAAAAAAAAAAAAAAAAAAAAAAAAAAAAAAAAAAAAAAAGAGAGTACGGTAAGTGTATAATTACAGTACCGGACAAATTTTTTTTATAGTGTTCAACTAGTTGCGGTTTAGGAGTCCAAACGAGAACGATTTTTTGCGGCGCAGTAACCGCAGACGGGGTAAAAACAGTTGAAGACTCTAAATGCGACCCGTCCAAAAATTTCGATAAGTCCAAAAATTGTACTGGGGAAAAAGTAACATGCGATGGTGAATGGTTCAGTGGTCCATGGAGTGAGGTAAGTACTAACACCATTAAAAAAAATATATAAAATAATTAATTTTAATAAATTTATAGTGTTCAAAACAATGCGGGGGCGGCGAAAGGACGAAAAAAGTCGTTTGCATTAAAGAAAATTCTGTTGTTGATGCTGGTTCTTGTGATGCTTCAAAGATCGAATTTTCCGAAGAAACTTGTAACCAACAACCTTGTTCTGAAGGTACGTATACCATTTGGACATTAAATTGTCCAAAAAATTTTTTGATAACTATTATCTTATTAGAAATGTATAAGAAATACTCTCACATTGTACTATCATATTTTCAAACCATTTGGACACATCAAACTGTCCAAAAAACCATCACCAAATGTCATGGTACCATTTGGACATTGATCTAAATAACTAAACACCATTTGGACTCATTAAACTGTCCAAAAAACCATCACCAAATGTCATAGTACCATTTGGACATTGATCTAAATAACTAAACACCTTTTGGACTCATTAAACTGTCCAAAAAACCATCACCAAATGTCATAGTACCATTTGGACATTGTTCTAAATAACTAAACACCATTTGGACTCATCAAACTGTCCAAAAAACCATCACCAAATGTCATAGTACCATTTGGACATTGATCTAAATAACTAAACACCTTTTGGACTCATTAAACTGTCCAAAACACCATCACCAAATGTTATAGTACCACTTGGACATTGATCTAAATAACTAAACACCATTTGGACACATTAAACTGTCCAAAAAACCATCACCAAATGTCATAGTACCATTTGGACATTGATCTAAATAACTAAACACCATTTGGACTCATCAAACTGTCCAAAAAACCATCACCAAATGTCATAGTACCATTTGGACATTGATCTAAATAACTAAACACCATTTGGACTCATTAAACTGTCCAAAAAACCATCACCAAATGTCATAGTACCATTTGGACATTGATCTAAATAACTAAACACCATTTAGACTCATTAAACTGTCCAAAAAACCATCACCAAATGTCATAGTACCATTTGGACATTGATCTAAATAACTAAACACCATTTAGACTCATTAAACTGTCCAAAAAACCATCACCAAATGTGATAGTGCCATTTGGACATTGATCTAAATAACTAAACACTATTTGGACTCATCAAACTGTCCAAAAAACCATCACCAAATGTGATAGTGCCATTTGGACATTGATCTAAATAACTAAACACCATTTGGACTCATCAAACTGTCCAAAAAACCATCACCAAATGTGATAGTACCATTTGGACATTGATCTAAACATCTAAACATCATTAAGACTTATCAGACTGTCCAAAAAACCATCACCAAATGTCATGGTACCATTTGGACATTGATCTAAATAACTAAACACCATTTGGACTCATCAAACTGTCCAAAAAACCATCACCAAATGTGATAGTGCCATTTGGACATTGATCTAAATAACTAAACACCATTTGGACTCATCAAACTGTCCAAAAAACCATCACCAAATGTCATAGTACCATTTGGACATTGATCTAAACAATTAAGCACCATTTGGACTCATCAAACTGTCCAAAAAATCATCACCAAATGTAATAGTACCATTTGGACATTGATCTAAACAATTAGGCACCATTGGGACTCATCAAATTGTCCAAAAAATCATCACCAAATGTCATAGTACCATTTGGACATTGATCTAAACAACTAAACACCATTTGGACTCATCAAACTGTCCAAAAAACCATCACCAAATGTGATAGTGCCATTTGGACATTGATCTAAATAACTAAACACCATTTGGACTCATCAAACTGTCCAAAAAACCATCACCAAATGTGATAGTACCATTTGGACATTGATCTAAACATCTAAACATCATTAAGACTTATCAGACTGTACAAAAAACCATCACCAAATGTCATAGTACCATTTGGACATTGATCTAAATAACTAAACACTATTTGGACTCATCAAACTGTCCAAAAAATCATCACCAAATGTAATAGTACCATTTGGACATTGATCTAAATAACTAAACACTATTTGGACTCATCAAACTGTCCAAAAAATCATCACCAAATGTAATAGTACCATTTGGACATTGATCTAAATAACTAAACACTATTTGGACTCATCAAACTGTCCAAAAAATCATCACCAAATGTAATAGTACCATTTGGACATTGATCTAAATAACTAAACACTATTTGGACTCATCAAACTGTCCAAAAAATCATTACCAAATGTCATAGTACCATTTGGACATTGATCTAAATAACTAAACACTATTTGGACTCATCAAACTGTCCAAAAAACCATCACCAAATGTCATAGTACCATTTGGACATTGATCTAAATAACTAAACACTATTTGGACTCATCAAACTGTCCAAAAAATCATTACCAAATGTAATAGTACCATTTGGACATTGATCTAAACAATTAAGCACCATTTGGACTCATCAAACTGTCCAAAAAATCATCACCAAATGTAATAGTACCATTTGGACATTGATCTAAACAATTAGGCACCATTGGGACTCATCAAATTGTCCAAAAAATCATCACCAAATGTCATAGTACCATTTGGACATTGATCTAAATAACTAAACACTATTTGGACTCATCAAACTGTCCAAAAAATCATCACCAAATGTAATAGTACCATTTGGACATTGATCTAAACAATTAGGCACCATTGGGACTCATCAAATTGTCCAAAAAATCATCACCAAATGTCATAGTACCATTTGGACATTGATCTAAATAACTAAACACTATTTGGACTCATCAAACTGTCCAAAAAATCATTACCAAATGTCATAGTACCATTTGGACATTGATCTAAACAACTAAACACCATTTGGACTCATCAAACTGTCCAAAAAATCATCACCAAATGTCATAGTACCATTTGGACATTGATCTAAATAACTAAACACCATTTGGACTCATTAAACTGTCCAAAAAACCATCACCAAATGTCATAGTACCATTTGGACATTGATCTAAATAACTAAACACTATTTGGACTCATCAAACTGTCCAAAAAATCATTACCAAATGTAATAGTACCATTTGGACATTGATCTAAACAATTAAGCACCATTTGGACTCATCAAACTGTCCAAAAAATCATCACCAAATGTCATAGTACCATTTGGACATTGATCTAAACAACTAAACACCATTTGGACTCATCAAACTGTCCAAAAAATCATCACCAAATGTCATAGTACCATTTGGACATTGATCTAAATAACTAAACACCATTTGGACTCATTAAACTGTCCAAAAAACCATCACCAAATGTCATAGTACCATTTGGACATTGATCTAAATAACTAAACACTATTTGGACTCATCAAACTGTCCAAAAAATCATTACCAAATGTAATAGTACCATTTGGACATTGATCTAAACAATTAAGCACCATTTGGACTCATCAAACTGTCCAAAAAATCATCACCAAATGTAATAGTACCATTTGGACATTGATCTAAACAATTAGGCACCATTGGGACTCATCAAATTGTTCAAAAAATCATCACCAAATGTCATAGTACCATTTGGACATTGTTCTAAACCATTAAAAACCATTTGGACTCATCAAACTGTCCAAAAAACCATTACCAAATGTCATAGTACCATTTGGACATTGATCTAAATAACTAAACACCATTTGGACTCATCAAACTGTCCAAAAAACCGTCACCAAATGTCATAGTACCATTTGGACATTGATATAAATAACTAAACACCATTTGGACTCATAAAACTGTCCAAAAAACCGTCACCAAATGTCATAGTACCATTTGGACATTGATATAAATAACTAAACACCTTTTGGACTCATTAAACTGTCCAAAAAACCATCACCAAATGTCATAGTACCATTTGGACATTGATCTAAATAACTAAACACCATTTGGACTCATCAAACTGTCCAAAAAACCATCACCAAATGTCATAGTACCATTTGGACATTGATCTAAATAACTAAACACCATTTGGACTCATCAAACTGTCCAAAAAATCATTACCAAATGTCATAGTACCATTTGGACATTGATCTAAATAACTAAACACCATTTGGACTCATTAAACTGTCCAAAAAACCATCACCAAATGTCATAGTACCATTTGGACATTGATCTAAATAACTAAACACCATTTGGACTCATTAAACTGTCCAAAAAACCGTCACCAAATGTCATAGTACCATTTGGACATTGATATAAATAACTAAACACCATTTGGACTCATTAAACTGTCCAAAAAACCATTACCAAATGTCATAGTACCATTTGGACATTGATCTAAATAACTAAACACCATTTGGACTCATCAAACTGTCCAAAAAACCATCACCAAATGTCATAGTACCATTTGGACATTGATCTAAATAACTAAACACCATTTGGACTCATCAAACTGTCCAAAAAATCATTACCAAATGTCATAGTACCATTTGGACATTGATCTAAATAACTAAACACCATTTGGACTCATTAAACTGTCCAAAAAACCATCACCAAATGTCACAGTACCATTTGGACATTGATCTAAATAACTAAACACCATTTGGACTCATTAAACTGTCCAAAAAATCATTACCAAATGTCATAGTACCATTTGGACATTGATCTAAATAACTAAACACCATTTGGACTCATTAAACTGTCCAAAAAACCATTACCAAATGTCATAGTACCATTTGGACATTGATCTAAATAACTAAACACCATTTGGACTCATCAAACTGTCCAAAAAACCATCACCAAATGTCATAGTACCATTTGGACATTGATCTAAATAACTAAACACCATTTGGACTCATTAAACTGTCCAAAAAATCATTACCAAATGTCATAGTACCATTTGGACATTGATCTAAATAACTAAACACCATTTGGACTCATCAAACTGTCCAAAAAATCATTACCAAATGTCATAGTACCATTTGGACATTGATCTAAATAACTAAACACCATTTGGACTCATTAAACTGTCCAAAAAACCATCACCAAATGTCATAGTACCATTTGGACATTGATCTAAATAACTAAACACCATTTGGACTCATTAAACTGTCCAAAAAACCATTACCAAATGTCATAGTACCATTTGGACATTGATCTAAATAACTAAACACCATTTGGACTCATTAAACTGTCCAAAAAACCATCACCAAATGTCATAGTACCATTTGGACATTGATCTAAATAACTAAACACCATTTGGACTCATTAAACTGTCCAAAAAACCGTCACCAAATGTCATAGTACCATTTGGACATTGATATAAATAACTAAACACCATTTGGACTCATAAAACTGTCCAAAAAACCGTCACCAAATGTCATAGTACCATTTGGACATTGATATAAATAACTAAACACCTTTTGGACTCATTAAACTGTCCAAAAAACCATCACCAAATGTCATAGTACCATTTGGACATTGATCTAAATAACTAAACACCATTTGGACTCATCAAACTGTCCAAAAAACCATCACCAAATGTCATAGTACCATTTGGACATTGATCTAAATAACTAAACACCATTTGGACTCATCAAACTGTCCAAAAAATCATTACCAAATGTCATAGTACCATTTGGACATTGATCTAAATAACTAAACACCATTTGGACTCATTAAACTGTCCAAAAAACCATCACCAAATGTCATAGTACCATTTGGACATTGATCTAAATAACTAAACACCATTTGGACTCATTAAACTGTCCAAAAAACCATCACCAAATGTCATAGTACCATTTGGACATTGATCTAAATAACTAAACACCATTTGGACTCATTAAACTGTCCAAAAAATCTTTACCAAATGTCATAGTACCATTTGGACATTGATCTAAATAACTAAACACCATTAAGACTTATCAAACTGTCCAAAAAAACCATCACCAAATGTGATAGTACCATTTGGACATTGATCAACAGATATTAACAATCCAATTCCTTTCAGATACGATTCTACCAACAGACGTAACACAAACCATAGACGAATCAGAACCGACCAAAGACTCATCACAAAAACGAGAAGCATCAACAACACCATCCACCAAATCCGTACCAACCACATATACAGAAACAACAGACATAACCACCGACCAACCACCAACAACAACAGAAAACCCCGAAGACTTCGAAATCGTACCGGACGACAATTGCGACGACGGCGAATGGATAGAAACCGAAGATACTGATGATGATGATGATAATGACGAAACGCCTCAAGGTGACGATCCATACGCTATAGAAGATCTGATGATGGCCGATCAACCTTCGGTCAAGGTCAAAGTAGAAGTCGAAGTCGGTTCAGGTGATGGTGAAAATTGGTCAACAGATTCCTCAACAGATTCCTCAACAGATTCATCAACAGATTCATCAACAGATTCGTCTACAGATTCGTCTACATCGACAGACTCTACTTTATCTACGGAATCGTTAACTACAGAATTGGAAGGATCCGGATCTACAACCAGCGATACGTTGGACAATATCGGCGAATCAGAAGTTGGCGCCAAACAAGTTAGTGTTAGTCCAAAAGATAGTCCAACGGAAAATACAGGTCCAACGGAATCTACGCAAAGTACAACGGAAGGTTCAACAGAATCTACTACTGAAGGTCCAACAGTAACTACAGGACCTACAGAGTCCACTGAAAGTACAACAGAAGGTCCAACAGATAGTACAGGTCCTACTGAAAGTACAACAGAAGGTCCTACAGTGACTACAGGTCCTACAGAATCTACTGTAAGTACTACAGAAGGTCCAACAGAAAGTACAGGTCCTACAGAAAGTACAGGTCCTACAGAAAGTACAACAGAAGGTCCAACAGTGACTACCGGTCCAACAGAATCTACGCAAAGTACAACAGAAGGTCCAACAGTGACTACGGGTCCAACAGAATCTACGCAAAGTACAACAGAAGGTCCAACAGTGACTACAGGTCCTACAGAATCAACTGAGAGTACAACAGAAGGTTCTACAGAAAGTACAGGTCCAACAGAATCTACGCAAAGTACTACAGAAGGTCCAACAGAAAGCACAGGTCCAACAGAATCTACGCAAAGTACAACAGAAGGTCCTACAGTGACTACAGGTCCTACAGAATCGACTGAAAGTACAACAGAAGGTTCTACAGAAAGTACAGGTCCAACAGAATCTACGCAAAGTACTACAGAAGGTCCAACAGAAAGTACAGGTCCAACAGAATCTACGCAAAGTACTACAGAAGGACCAACAGAAAGTACAGGTCCAACAGAATCTACGCAAAGTACAACAGAAGGTCCAACGGTGACTACAGGTCCGACAGAATCGACCGAGAGTACAACAGAGGGTCCAACAGAAAGTACTGGACCTACAGAATCGACACAAAGTACAACAGAATTCACCGGATCGACAGAATCGACAACAATAGAAGCAACAGACAGCACAACAGAATTTACTGGATCAACAGAATCTACAGAAAGTACGACAGAAGGTTTAACTCAAAGTACAACAGAATTTACTGGATCTACAGAGTCCACTGAAAGCACAACAGAATTTACAGGATCAACAGAGAGTACAACAGAAGTTTCAACGGAAAGTACAACAGACTTTACTGGATCTACAGAGAGTACAACAGAAGTTCTAACAGAGAGTACAACAGAATTTACTGGATCTACAGATTCAACAGAGAGTACAACAGAAGGCTCAACAGAAAGTACAACAGAATTCACAGGATCAACAGAATCAACAGAAAGTACAACTGTAGGATCAACAGAAAGTACAACAGAATTCACAGGATCAACAGAATCAACAGAGAGTACCACGGAAGGTTCAACAGAAAGTACAACAGAATTCACGGGATCAACAGAATCAACAGAAAGTACAACTGTAGGATCAACAGAAAGTACAACAGAATTTACAGGATCAACAGAATCAACAGAGAGTACCACGGAAGGTTCTACAGAAAGTACAACAGAATTCACGGGATCAACAGAATCAACAGGATCAACAGACTATTACACTACATTGTTTACTAAAAAACCGCGCATGTGCAAACGGAGAAAAATCAAACAATGTGTAAGGTCGAAATTCGGCTGTTGCTGGGATAATATAACGCCGGCTTTAGGTCCGTTCGATACAGGATGTCCCACGCCGCGTACGTGTCAAGAATCTAAATTCGGTTGTTGCGACGATGCCGTTTCTGCGGCTCTAGGACCGAAAATGGCCGGTTGTCCTCGATCTACTTGTAAGGAAACTTTATTCGGCTGTTGTAAGGATAATAAAACCCGCCGGATTGTCTTGATACTAAATACGGTTGTTGTGATGATAATTATACCCAAGCTGAAGGTCCTAAACATAAAGGATGTCCGGAAGAATCTACAACAGAAATTTCTAGTACGACACTGGAAATCAGTACTGAGAGCACAACTGTAATAACAGTGATTACATCAACTGATGTTACTACTACTATATTACCGACCGGGGATTGTCGATTGTTGCCTTACCGGTGTTGTCCGGACGGTATAACTCCGGCTACCGGTCCGGGTTATCAAGGTTGTAATCTACCGTGTTCTGGTACGAAGTTTGGTTGTTGTCAAGATGGTAAAACTCCGGCGCATGGTCCTAGCGGTGAAGGGTGTTGTTTGTCGTCCGATTTGGGTTGTTGTGCGGATAATATTAGTCCGGTCGGTGGCGGGTGCGGTTGTGAGACGTCGCCGTACGGTTGTTGTCCGGATAATGTGACAGCTGCTGGTGGGTACGAGATGGAAGGTTGTAGTTGCGAGTTTAGTGAGTTCGGGTGTTGTCCGGATGGGTTGGCGAAGGCTGCAGGGGCGGATTGGAGGGGATGTGCTTGTTATACGTTTCAGTTCGGTTGTTGTCCGGATGGGATTACTAGTGCTAAGGGGCCGCAGGAGCAAGGTGAGTGTTTTTTTTTTTTTTTTTTTTTTTTTTTTTTTTTTTTTTTTTTTCAGGTTTTCCACTTTTTTCGGTTTTTGTTTTTTACGGATTTTTTCGGTTATCTTCGGTTTTTTTCGACTTCAATTTTTTCCAGTTTTTTTTTCGGGTTTTCTAGTATTTTTCGGTTTTTCCGGTTTTTTCTTTTTTTTTCGATTTTTTTCAATTTTTTCGGCTTTCTTCGGTTTTTTCGGATATCCATTTTTTTCCAGTTTTTTTTTTGATTTTTCATTTTTTTTCGGTTTTTTTGGATTTTTTTTTCGGTTTTTTTAGATTTTTAGGATTTTTTCGATTTTTTGGATTTGATTTTTTCGATTTTTTCGATTTTTTCGATTTTTTCGATTTTTTCGATTTTTTCGATTTTTTCGGTTTTTTCGATTTTTTCGATTTTTTCGATTTTTTCGATTTTTTCGATTTTTTCGATTTTTTCGATTTTTTCGATTTTTTCGATTTTTTCGATTTTTTCGATTTTTTCGATTTTTTCGATTTTTTCGATTTTTTCGATTTTTTCGATTTTTTCGATTTTTTCGATTTTTTCGATTTTTCCGATTTTTTCGATTTTTTCGATTTTTGCGATTTTTGCGATTTTTTCGATGTTTTCGATGTTTTCGATTTTTTCGATTTTTTCGACTTTTTCGATTTTTTCGATTTTTTCGATTTTTTCGATTTTTTCGATTTTTTCGATTTTTTCGATTTTTTCGATTTTTTCGATTTTTTCGATTTTTTCGATTTTTTCGATTTTTTCGATTATTTCCATTTTCTCGATTTTTTCGATTATTCACTTTTTTTCAGTTTTTTTTTGGTTTTTTCCAGTTTTTTTATTTTTTCGATTTTTTTTTTGGTTTTTTTTTTCGTTTTTCGATTTTTCCGATTTTCTTCGGTTTTTTCGATTTTTTTCGGTTTTTTTCGATTCTTCAATTTTTTCCAGTTTTTTTCGGGTTTTCTAGTTTTTTTCGGGTTTTCTCTATTTTTTCCATTGTTTTCAATGTTTTGGAATTTTTTTGGATTTTTCCCCAATTTCTTTCGATTTTCTCAATTATTTTTTGCTTTTTTTTGGGTTTTTCATATTTTTTTTTCGATTTTTTCAATTTTTTAGATTTTTTTTTGGGTTTTTTTTTCGGCTTTTTTCACTTTTTTAGGGTTTCTTCGGTTTTATTCGATTTTGTTTTCTGTTTTTCCCTATTTTTTCAATTATTTCCTTTTTTTTTAATTTTTTTTTTTTGGATTTTTTCGATTTCTTTCGATTTTTCATTTTTTTTGGTCTTTTCGGTTTTTTCCGGTTTTTTTTTCATTTTTTTTCGGTTTTCTTCGGCTTTTTGTTTTTTTTTCAGTTTTTCCCTATTTTTTCAATTGTTTCCAATTTTTCTGAATTTTTTATGGGTTTTTCATTTTTCTTTTTACTTTTTTCAATTTTTATTTTGTTTTTTCCGTTTTTTTTTGGTTTTTTTCAGTTTTTTTTGGTTTTCTTTTTCGTTTTTTTTTTTCAGTTTTTTTCGGTTTTTTCGTTTTTTTTTCGATTTTTTCCCAATTTTTTCAATTGTTTCCAATTTTTTTGATTTTTTCAATTTTTTTTTCGATTTCTTTCATTTGTTTCGATTTTTTTCCATTATTTTCCGGTTTTCGGTTTTTTCAATTTTTTAAAATCAGTTTTTTTAATTTTTCTGTTTTTCAATTTTTTTCGGTTTTTCCAATTTTTTCCATTTTTTTCGATTGATTCCAAATTTTTTTGAATTTTTTTAAATTTGTTTTTCGTTGTTTTTTCATTTTTTTCTATTATTTTGGTTTTTTCCAGGTTTTTTCGGTTTTCTTCAGTTTTCTACGGTTTTCCCTATTTTTTTCGTTTTTTTTTTCCTTCGATTTTTCCAGTTTTCCATATTTTTTTGATTGTTTCTAATCTTTTTTAACTTTTTTCAAATTTTTTTTTCGATTTCCTTCGATTTTTTTCAATTTTTTCGTTTTTTTTTCGGTTTTTTCGATTTTTGTCGGTATTCTTCGGTTTTTCCGATTTTTTCAGTTTTTTCAATTTTTTACAATTATTTTTTGAAATTATCAGTTTTTTGAATTTTTTAGTTCGATTTTCTTCGTTTCTTGTTTTTATTTTGGTTTTTCATTTTTTGCCAATTTTTTGGTTTTTCCAATTTTTTTCGGTTTTTTCCGTTTTTTTTCGACTTTTTGTTTTTTTTTTCATTTTTTTTTTTTTCGATATTTCAGATTTATTCAATTTATTTCGGTTTTTCGGTTTTCTTACAATTTTTTTTTTCGATTTTTTTTGATTTTTTCATTTTTTTCTCGATTTTTTTTAGATTTTATAAATTTTTTTCGTTTTTCCTTTTTTTTGTTTTTTTACTTTTTCGTTTTTTCATTTTTTTATTTTTCACAATTTTTTTTTTCGGTTTTTTCGATTTTTTTGGTGTTTTCGATTTTTTTTCGATTTTTTTCAATTTTTTCGTTTTTTTTTCGGTTTTTTCGATTTTTGTCGGTATTCTTCGGTTTTTCCGATTTTTTCAGTTTTTTCAATTTTTTACAATTATTTTTTGAAATTATCAGTTTTTTGAATTTTTTAGTTCGATTTTCTTCGTTTCTTGTTTTTATTTTGGTTTTTCATTTTTTGCCAATTTTTTGGTTTTTCCAATTTTTTTCGGTTTTTTCCGTTTTTTTTTCGCCTTTTCGATTTCCTTTGACCACAAATAACAAAAATTAATGTACATTTATATTTTGTAGGTTGCGGATGCAGAAACGCCGAATTCGGTTGTTGTTCGGACGAAAAAACTCCGGCATCCGGACCGAACATGGAGGGATGCACCTGCGAAAATACCAAATTCGGTTGCTGCCTCGACGGAACGGCCGAGGCCAAAGGAGAAAATTACGAAGGATGCGACAGCGCTCCAGAAAATCTACAAGGTAAATTTTTTACAATTTTTTACAATTTTTTACAATTTTTTACAATTTTTTACAATTTTTTACAATTTTTTACAATTTTTTACAATTTTTTACAATTTTTTACAATTTTTTACAATTTTTTACAATTTTTTACAATTTTTTACAATTTTTTACAATTTTTTACAATTTTTTACAATTTTTTACAATTTTTTACAATTTTTTACAATTTTTTACAATTTTTTACAATTTTTTACAATTTTTTACAATTTTTTACAATTTTTTACAATTTTTTACAATTTTTTACAATTTTTTACAATTTTTTACAATTTTTTACAATTTTTTACAATTTTTTACAATTTTTTACAATTTTTTACAATTTTTTACAATTTTTTACAATTTTTTACAATTTTTTACAATTTTTTACAATTTTTTACAATTTTTTACAATTTTTTACAATTTTTTACAATTTTTTACAATTTTTTACAATTTTTTACAATTTTTTACAATTTTTTACAATTTTTTACAATTTTTCCCATTTTTCCAATTTTTTTTTCCACATTTTTCCCTATTTTTTCCTGTTTGCGGCATTTTTCAATATTTTTTCCAATTTTTTTTCAATTGTTTTACTTGTTTTTCCAATTTTTCCTTTTTTTCCAAACTTTTTTTTTAATTTTCAAGTTTTTTTCTCTTTTTTCCATTTTTCTACATACCTCTATTTTTCCTGTTTTCGGAATTTTTCTTCTCTTTCTCTTTTCTTCAAATTTTCCCAATTTTTTGCAATTTTTTTCCAATTTTTTCCATTTTTTTCCAATTTTTTTCACTTTTCTCTTTGTTTTTCCGAATTTTTCCAGGATTATTTTTCTATTTTTCCCTTATTTCTTCCTATTTTAAACATTTTTTTCCATTTTCGGCAATTTTCCCCAATTTTTTCCAATTTTCCAAATTTTCTCCAATTTTTTCCAATTTACCCAATGTTTTTCAGTTTTTTACAATTTTTTACAATTTTTTACAATTTTTTACAATTTTTTACAATTTTTTACAATTTTTTACAATTTTTTACAATTTTTTACAATTTTTTACAATTTTTTACAATTTTTTACAATTTTTTACAATTTTTACAATTTTTTACAATTTTTTACAATTTTTACAATTTTTTACAATTTTTTACAATTTTTTACAATTTTTTACAATTTTTTACAATTTTTTACAATTTTTTACAATTTTTTACAATTTTTTACAATTTTTTACAATTTTTTACAATTTTTTACAATTTTTTACAATTTTTTACAATTTTTTACAATTTTTTACAATTTTTTACAATTTTTTACAATTTTTTACAATTTTTACAATTTTTTACAATTTTTTACAATTTTTTACAATTTTTTACAATTTTTACAATTTTTTACAATTTTTTACAATTTTTTACAATTTTTTACAATTTTTTACAATTTTTTACAATTTTTTACAATTTTTTACAATTTTTACAATTTTTTACAATTTTTTACAATTTTTTACAATTTTTTACAATTTTTTACAATTTTTTACAATTTTTTACAATTTTTTACAATTTTTTACAATTTTTTACAATTTTTTACAATTTTTTACAATTTTTTACAATTTTTTACAATTTTTTACAATTTTTTACAATTTTTTACAATTTTTTACAATTTTTTACAATTTTTTACAATTTTTTTACAATTTTTTACAATTTTTTACAATTTTTTACAATTTTTTACAATTTTTTACAATTTTTTACAATTTTTTACAATTTTTTACAATTTTTTACAATTTTTTACAATTTTTTACAATTTTTTACAATTTTTTACAATTTTTTACAATTTTTTACAATTTTTTACAATTTTTTACAATTTTTTACAATTTTTTACAATTTTTTACAATTTTTTACAATTTTTTACAATTTTTTACAATTTTTTACAATTTTTTACAATTTTTTACAATTTTTTACAATTTTTTACAATTTTTTACAATTTTTTACAATTTTTTACAATTTTTTACAATTTTTTACAATTTTTTACAATTTTTTACAATTTTTTACAATTTTTTACAATTTTTTACAATTTTTTACAATTTTTTACAATTTTTTACAATTTTTTACAATTTTTTACAATTTTTTACAATTTTTTACAATTTTTTACAATTTTTTACAATTTTTTACAATTTTTTACATTTTTTTACAATTTTTTACAATTTTTTACAATTTTTTACAATTTTTTACAATTTTTTACAATTTTTTACAATTTTTTACAATTTTTTACAATTTTTTACAATTTTTTACAATTTTTTACAATTTTTTACAATTTTTTACAATTTTTTACAATTTTTTACAATTTTTTACAATTTTTTACAATTTTTTACAATTTTTACAATTTTTTACAATTTTTTACAATTTTTTACAATTTTTTACAATTTTTTACAATTTTTTACAATTTTTTACAATTTTTTACAATTTTTTACAATTTTTTACAATTTTTTACAATTTTTTACAATTTTTTACAATTTTTTACAATTTTTTACAATTTTTTACAATTTTTTACAATTTTTTACAATTTTTTTCAATTTTTTACAATTTTTTACAATTTTTTACAATTTTTTACAATTTTTTACAATTTTTTACAATTTTTTACAATTTTTTACAATTTTTTACAATTTTTTACAATTTTTTACAATTTTTTACAATTTTTTACAATTTTTTACAATTTTTTACAATTTTTCCCATTTTTCCAATTTTTTTTTCCACATTTTTCCCTATTTTTTCCTGTTTGCGGCATTTTTCAATATTTTTTCCAATTTTTTTTCAATTTTTTTACTTGTTTTTCCAATTTTTCCTTTTTTTCCAAACTTTTTTTTTAATTTTCAAGTTTTTTTCTCTTTTTTCCATTTTTCTACATACCTCTATTTTTCCTGTTTTCGGAATTTTTCTTCTCTTTCTCTTTTCTTCAAATTTTCCCAATTTTTTGCAATTTTTTTCCAATTTTTTCCATTTTTTTCCAATTTTTTTCACTTTTCTCTTTGTTTTTCCGAATTTTTCCAGGATTATTTTTCTATTTTTCCCTTATTTCTTCCTATTTTAAACATTTTTTTCCATTTTCGGCAATTTTCCCCAATTTTTTCCAATTTTCCAAATTTTCTCCAATTTTTTCCAATTTACCCAATGTTTTTCAGTTTTTTACAATTTTTTTCAATTTTTTCCAATTTTTCATATTTCTCCTAATTTTTTTTTGTTTTTCCACATTTTTTCCTTTTGTTCTGTTTTTTCCCATTTTTTCCATATTTCCATATTTTCGGCATTTTTCCCTATTTTTCCAATTTTTCCAGGTATTTTCCAATTTTTTCTTTTTGTATTTATTTTTCCAAACTTGTTTCTTATTTTTATTTTTCCTATGTTTTCCCAGTTTTTTCCCATTTTCGGTATTTTTCAGTATTTTTTCCAACTTCTAGCATTTTTCCCCATTTTTTTCAATTTTTTCCAACTTTTCCTTTTTTCCAAATTTTTCTTTGTTTTTCCAATTTTTTTTCCATTTTTCAGCATTTTTCATTATTTTCTCCAGTCGGAGTTTTTCCCCATTTTTTTTCCAAATTTTCCAAATTTTTTCCAATTTTTCCTATTTTTCCAAATTTTTCAAGCTCATTTTCCCTATTTTCTATATTTACCCATTTTCTTATTTTCGGCATTTTTCCCGATTTTTTCCAATTTTTATAAATTTTTCCTTATTTTTACCAAATTTTTCCGATTTTTTCCGATTTTTTCCGATTTTTTCCGATTTTTTCCGATTTTTTCCGATTTTTTCCGATTTTTTCCGATTTTTTCCGATTTTTTCCGATTTTTTCCGATTTTTTCCGATTTTTTCCGATTTTTTCCGATTTTTTCCGATTTTTTCCGATTTTTTCCGATTTTTTCCGATTTTTTCCAAGTTTTTCCAAGTTTTCCCAGATTTTGTTTCTATTTTTCTATTTTTTAATGTTTTTTATTTTTGTTTTTTTATTTAGTTGGTTGTTCGGTACCGAAAGAAAGAGGACCCTGTAGAAATTACACCGTCAAATGGTTCTTCGATTTGGATTATGGCGGCTGTTCTAGATTTTGGTATGGCGGTTGCGATGGTAACGAAAATCGTTACAAATCCAAGGAAAAATGCGAACGACTTTGTGTCAATCCGGAAGGAACAGGTAAGAATCATTTTTTTTTCTAAAAAATTAGGAAAAACAAAAAATTACCAAAAAAGGTTATTTTCCTGGACTATAATAAAAAAATAATTATTTAAAAATAATTTTCCTGCACTATAACCTGACTTTAAATATTTGAAACTAATTTTCTTGGACTATAACATGTTTTTAAATAACTGTACGCAATTTTCTTGGACTATAATAAAAGACAATTATTTGAGAATAATTTTCCTGGACTATAACGTGACGTTATTTTTTTGAAACTAATTTTCCTGGACTATAATTATAAAAATAATCATTCGAGAATATTTTTCCTGGACTATAATATGATTTTAAATATTTGAAACTAATTTTCCTGAACTATAACATGTTTTTAAATAACTGTACGCAATTTTCTTGGACTATAATAAAAGACAATTATTTGAGAATAATTTTCCTGGACTATAACGTGACGTTATTTTTTTGAAACTAATTTTCCTGGACTATAATTATAAAAATAATCATTTGAGAATAATTTTCCTGGACTATAATATGATTTTAAATATTTGAAACTAATTTTCCTGGACTATTACATGTTATTAAATTACTGTACGCAATTTTCTTGGACTATAATAAAAAGACAATTATTTGAGAATAATTTTCCTGGACTATAACGTGATGTTATTTTTTTGAAACTAATTTTCCTGGACTATAATAAAAAGACAATTATTTGAGAATAATTTTCCTGGACTATAACATGATTTTCACTTTTTTAAACTAATTTTTCTGGACGATAATTATAAAAATAATCTTTCGAGAATAATTTTCCTGGACTATAATATTATTTTAAATATTTGAAACTCATTTTCCTGGACTGTAACATGTTTTTAAATAACTGTACCCCAATTTTCTTGGGAATAATTTTCCTGGACTATAACGTGATCTTATTTTTTTGAAACTAATTTTCCTGGACTATAATTATAAAAATAATCATTCGATAATAATTTTCCTGGACTATGGCATGATTTTAAAAAGTTGAAACTAATTTTCCCGGACTATAACATGCCTTTAAATAACCGAACCTAATTTTCCTAGACTATAATAAAAAATTAATTATTTGAGAATAAATTTATTGGACTATAACGTGATTTTATTTTTTTGAAACTAATTTTCCTGTACTATAATTATAAAAATAATCATTCGAGAATAATTTTCCTGGACTATAATATGATTTTAAAAATTTGAAAACAATTTTCCCGGACTATAACATGCTTTTAAATAATTGAACCTGATTTTCTTGGTCGATAGTAAAAAATAATTATTTGAAAATAATTTTCCTGGACTATAACATGATTTTAATTTTTCGAAACCAATTTTCCTGGACTATAACATGTTTTTAAATAATTGAACCTGATTTTCCTAGATTATAATAAAAAATAATTGTTTTAGAATAATTTTCCTGGACTATAAAATGATTTTCATTTTTTGAAACTTATTTTCCTGGACTGTAATTATAAAAATAATCATTCGAGAATAATTTTCCTGGACTATAATATGATTTTAAAAATTTGAAAACAATTTTCCCGGACTATAACATGCTTTTAAATAATTGAACCTGATTTTCTTGGTCGATAGTAAAAAATAATTATTTGAAAATAATTTTCCTGGACTATAACATGATTTTAATTTTTCGAAACCAATTTTCCTGGACTATAACATGTTTTTAAATAATTGAACCTGATTTTCCTAGATTATAATAAAAAATAATTGTTTTAGAATAATTTTCCTGGACTATAAAATGATTTTCATTTTTTGAAACTTATTTTCCTGGACTATAATTATAAAAATAATCATTCGAGAATAATTTTCCTGGACTATTACATGATTCAAACTATATTTTCCTGGACTATAATAAAAAAATAATTATTTAAGAATAATTTTCCTAGACTATAACGTGATTTTAATTTTTTTAAACTAATTTTCCTGGATTATAATTATAAAAATAATCATTTGAGAATTATTTTCCTGGACTATAACATGATTCAAACTATTTGAAACTAATTTTCCTGGACTATAATAAAAAAATTATTATTTTAGAATAATTTTCCTGGACTATAACATGCTTTAATATAACTGAACCCAATTTTCCTGGACTATATTTATAAAAATAATCATTCGAGAATTATTTTCCTGGACTATAACGTGATTTTATTTTTTTGACACAAATTTTCGTGGACTATAAATATAAAAATAATCATTCAAGAATAATTTTCCTGGACTATAACATAATTCAAACAATTTGAAACTAATTTTCCTGGACTATTATAAAAAATTATTATTTTAGAATAATTTTCCTGGACTATAACATGATTTTAAATATTTGATACTAATTTTCCTGGACTATAACATGATTTAATATAACTGAACCCAATTTTCCTGGACCATATTTATAAAAATAATCATTCGAGAATTATTTTCCTGGACTATAACATGAATTTAAATATTTGAAATTAATTTTCCTGAACTATATTAAAAAAATCATTTAAGATTATTTTCCTGGACCATAATATCTTTTTAAATAATGGAACTTATTTTCCTGGACTATAACGTGATTTTATTTTTTTGACACAAATTTTCCTGGACCATAATTATAAAAATAATCATTCATGAAAAACTTTCCTGGACCATAACATGATTCAAACTATTTGAAACTAATTTTCCTGGACTATAATATAAAAAAAAAATCTAGAATAATTTTCCTGGACTATAATAAAAAATTATTATTTTAGAATAATTTTCCTGGACTATAACATGCTTTAATATAACTGAACCCAATTTTCCTGGACTATATTTAAAAAATAATTATTTGAGATTAATTTTCCTGGACTATAATATGATTTTAAAAATTTGAAAACAATTTTCTTGGACTATAATAAAAAGACAATTATTTTAGAATAATTTTCCTGGACTATAACGTGCTTTAATATAACTGAACCCAATTTTCCTGGACTATATTTATAAAAATAATCATTCGAGAATTATTTTCCTGGAAGTGATTTTATTTTTTTGAGACAAATTTTCCTGGACCATAATTATAAAAATAATCATTCATGAAAAACTTTCCTGGACTATAACATGATTCAAACTATTTGAAACTAATTTTGCTGGACTATAATATAAAAAAAAATTCTAGAATAATTTTCCTGGACAATAATAAAAAAATAATTATTTGAGAATAATTTTTTATCGATTTTGTCTTTTTTTGGATATTTTCGATTTTTTTTTCGATTTTTTCTCGATTTTTTTTCGATTATTTCAAACTTCGGTTTTTATCGATTTTAGTTTTTTTTTTTCGATTTTCTTCGATTTTTTTAGTTCTTTTTCGATTTTTCTCCATATAAATCTCGATTTTCATCGATTTTTTTCGGTTTTTTTTTCTCGATTTTCTTCGATTTTATGGATTTTTTTTTCGATTTTTTTCCAATTTTTTCGATGATTTCAAATGTTTCGATTTTGTCGATATTTTTGGTTTTTTTTCGATTTTCTTCGATTTTGTGTTCTTTGTTTCGATTTTTTTTAGTACTTTTTCGATATTTTCGATTTTTCTCGATATATCGATTTTTCTCGATTTTTTGTTTTGTTTTTCGATTTTTTTCGATTTTTTCGGTTTTTTTTTCGATTTTTCTGGACATATCGATTTTCCTTGTTTTTCAATTTTTTCCGAATTTGTTCGTTTTTTTTTTCGATTTAGTCAATCGATTTTTTGGTTTTTTTTTTTCGATATATCGATTTTTCTCGATTTTTCGTTTTTTTATCGATTTTTTGGAATACGTTCGACTTTTCATTTTTTTCTATATTTTTTTGTTTTTTTCAATGATTTCCGAACGTGTCGATTTTTTTCTTTTTTTTTTGTCGATATTTTTTTTCTTTATAATAATATATTTTTTTTTCCAGATCGATGCAACCTGCCTAAAGTATCAGGCTCCTGCGAAGGCTACTACCCTCAATGGTACTACGACAAAAACCTAAAAACCTGCGCACAATTCGTCTACGGCGGTTGCCTCGGCAACAACAACAAATTCGACACCAGAGAAGAATGCCTCAGCCTATGCGTTAAAGACAGCAATCCAGGTTAGATTATTATATATTTCTAAATATATTTTTTTCTTATATTTTCTACTATATTTATTCCTATATTTTATTCCTATGTTTCTGTATATTTTTTCCTATATTTCTTGATATATTTCTTCCTATATTCCTGCCTATATTTCTTCTTATATTTCTGTATATTTCTTCCTATATTCTTCCTATATTTCTTCCTATATTCTTTCTATATTTCTGTTTATTTTGTACCATATTCTTCTTATATTCCTGCCTATATTTCTTCCTATATTCTACCTATATTTCTGCCTATATTTCTTCCTATATTCTTTCTATATTTCTGTTTATTTTGTACCATATTCTTCTTATATTTCTCCCTATATTTCTTCCTATATTCCTGCCTATATTTTTCCCATATTCCTGCCTATATTTCTTCTTATATTTCTGTATATTTCTTCCTATATTCTTTCTATATTTCTGTTTATTTTGTACCATATTCTTCTTATATTCCTGCCTATATTTCTTCCTATATTCCTGCCTATATTTCTTCTTATATTTCTGTATATATCTTCCTATATTCTTCCTATATTTCTTCCTATATTTCTGTATATTTTTTTTACATTTTTTTGGTACATTCTATATTTTCCATTTTTTTCGATTTTGTAGATTTTCGGGTTTTTTTTTTGTTTTTCTTTTAGATTTATTTCATTTGTTTTAGATTTTCTTCGATTTTTCGTTTTTTTTTTCTTCATATAGTCGATTTTTTTTGATATATGTATGTCGATTTTCCTCGTTTTTCCTCGTTTTTTTTTTTTTTTTTTTTTTTTTTTTTTTTTTTTTTTTTTTTTTTTTTTTTTTTTTTTTTTTTTTTTTTTTTCTTGATATATCTCGATTTTCCTCGGTTTTTTTTATTTTTTCCTTTTTTCGTTTTTTTTTTGTTTTTTTTCCATTTTTTCAGTTTTTTGTGTCTATTTTTTTTGGTTTTTTTCCTTTTTTTTTCCTTTTTTTTTTTTTCGATTTTTCTCAATTTTTCGTTTTTTTCGAATTCGTTCGATTTTTATTTTCGATTTTTTTTCTTTTTGGCTTTTTTCGGCCATTTTTGGGATTTTCCTCGATTTTTCGTTTTTTTTTCCATTTTGTCGATTTTTTTTTTCATTTCGTCGTTTTTTTTGACTGTCGATTTTTTTTTTTTTTTTAGTTTTTTTTTCTTGGTTTTTTTGTCGAGTTTTCGTTTTTTTTTTCCTACTTTTTTTCGAATTTCGTCGATGTTTTTTCGAATTTCGTCGATGTTTTTTCGATCTTTCGATTTTTTTTCATTTTTTTGGTTCTTTTTTTCGATTTTTCGTATTTTTTTTTCGGTTTTTCCTTTTTTCCAGTTTTTTCGGTTCTTTTTTCGTTTTTTTTTCTCGACTTTTTTTTGGTTTTTTATGGATTTTTTTTTCGTTTTTATTTGTTTATTTTTATTTTTGTCGATTTCGTAGATTATTTTTCGATCTTGACCATTTTTTTCCGATCTTTGACGATTTTTTTGTTTTTTGTCGTTTTTTTCCATTTTATTCGTCGGAATTTTTTTTTCTTTCGTTTTTGTCAATTTTTTAAAAAATTTCGATTTTTTTTGGGTTATTTTCGGGTTTTCTCGATATACCTCGATTTTCCTCGATTTTTCGTTTTTTTTTTCTCGATTTTTTAATTTTTTGTTTTTTTTTTTTCGGTTTTTTCCATTATATCATTTTTCGATCTTTTTCGTTTTGTTTTATTTTTTTAGTTTTTTTCAATGTTTGTCGATTTTTTTTTCATTTTTTTTCATTTTTTTTTCGTTTTTTCTCGATTTTTTTCCTACTTTTTTAATTTGTTCAATTTTTTTCGATTTCGTCGATTTTTTTTCGACCTTGTCCGGTGTTTTTTTCTTTTTTTTTCGATTTTTTTTTTCTTTCTTTTTTCGATTTTTCTCGATATATCTTGAGTTTCCTCGATTTTTCGATTTTTTTTCAATTTTTTTCCCTCGATTTTTTTTTCGCTTTCGTCTTTTTTTTTTAAATTTGTTGATTTTTTTATTTTTTTTTCTCGGTTTTTTAATTTTTTTGTTTTCCTTTTTTTTCCATTTTTCGATCTTTTTCGTTTGGTTTTATTTTTTCGGTTTTTTCAATGTTTGTCGATTTTTTTTCAATTTTTTTTTGTTTTTTTTTTGTTTCGATTTTTCTCGATTTTTCTTCCTTTTTTTGTAATTTTAATTCGATTTTTTTTTGTTTTTTTTTTTCGATTTTCTTCATTTTTTTCTTCTTTTTTTTAATCTTTTTATTTTTTCAGGTTTTTTCGATTTTGTCGATTTTTTTTAGTTTTTTTCGATCTTTTTTATTCTTTCGATTTTACTCGACTTTCCTCGATTTATTCATTTTTTCCGAATTTTTGGATTATTTTTTTTTTTTTTTCTTAGATTTTTTTTTGATTTTTTAAATATTTGTCGTTTTTTTTTTCAATCTTCTTTCAATTTTTTTGATATATTTCTGCTTATATTTCTGTATTTTTCTTCCTATATTTCTGCCTATATTTCTTCCTATATTCCTGCCTATATTTCTTCTCTAATTTTTGTATATTTTATCCTATATTTCTTCCTATATTTCTGTATATTTTTCCTATATTTCTTACCTATATTTATTCTTCTGTATTTTTTTTTTACGTTTTTTTGGTACATTCTATATTTTCCATTTTTTTTTTCGATTTTGTAGATTATTTTCGGTTTTTTTTTGTTTTTCTTTTCGATTTCAATTATTCTAGATTTATCTCGATTTTCTTCGGTTTTTCGTTTTTTTTTCAATTTCTTTTGTTTTTTTCTTCATTTGGACGATTTTTATTGATTTTTTTTTCTCGATATATCTCGATCTTCCTCGACGTTTTTTTTGTATTTTTTCCTTTTCTCGATTTTTTTTGCTTTTTCCATTTTTTCAGTTTTTTGTGTCGATTTTTTTTGGTTTTTTTCCATTTTCTTGTTTTTTTTTCCGTTTTTCCTCAATTTTTCGTTTTTTTTTTTAAGTTTCTTTCGAATTCGTTCGATTTTTTTTTTTCGATTTGGTCGATTTTTTTTTCAACTTTTTTTTTGGATTTTTTCGCCCTTTTTTGCGATTTTCCTCGATATTTCGTTTTTTTTCAATTTTTTTCGATTTTTTCCATTTCGCCGTTTTTTTTTATGTTTTTTGGTTTTTTTTCCCTACTTTTTTTCGAATTTTTTCGTCGATTTTTTTTCGATCTTACGGTTTTTTTTAATTTTTTTTTTTTTTTTTTAATTTTTTCGATAAATCTCGATTTCAATCGATTTTTCGTTTTTTTCCATTTTTTATCGGTTTTTTTAATTATTTGTTTTTTTTTCGGTTTTTCCAGTTTTTTCGATTTTTTTCTTTTTTTTTCGATTTTTATGGTTTTTTTCCGTTTTTATTTGTTTTTTTTTTTCGATTTTTCTCGATTTTTAGATTTTTTTTCTTGGTTCTTTTCCCGGTTTTTTAATTTTTTGGTTTTTTTTCGGTTTTTTCCATTGTTTCATTTTTCGATCTTTTTCGTTTTGTTTTATTTTTTTAGTTTTTTTGTTTGTCAATTTTTTTTCAATTTTTTTGGTTTTTTTTTTGCATTTTTGTTTTTTTTCGATTTTTCTCGATTTTTCCATTTTTTTTCCTACTTTTTTTTTTAATTTGTTCAATTTTTTTCGATTTCGTCGATTTTTATTCGATTTTGACGGTTTTTTTTTTTGGTTTTTTTTGTTTTTTTTTTTGGATCTTTCTCGATATACCTCGAGTTTCCTCGATTTTTCGTTTTTTTTTTCCTCGATTTCTTTTTTTTTTGATTTGTTGATTTTTTTGTTTGTTTTCTTGGTCTTTTCCATTTTTTTCTCGATTTTTTAATTTTTTGTTTTTTTCCGTTTTTTTTCCATTTTATCATTTTTCGATCTTTTTTATTTTGTTTTATTTTTTCGGTTTTTCATTGTCGTTTTTTTTTCAATTTTTTTTGGTTTTTCTTTGCTTTTTTAGTTTTTTTTTCGATTATTCTCGATTTTTCCTGCTTTTTTTTAATTAATTCGATTTTTTTTGGTTTTTTCTATTTTTCTCGATATATCTGGATTTTCCTCAAATTTTCGTTTTTTCCATTTTTTTTGGGTTTTCTCGATTTTTTTCGGATTTTTTCGTTTTTTTTTTCGATTTTGTCTCTTTTTTTTAGTTTTTTTCGATTGTTTTTTATTTTTTCGATTTTTTTCGGATTTTTTGGTTTTTTTTTTCGGTTTCCTTTATTTTTTCGTTTTTTTTTCGATTTTGTCTCTTTTTTTTAGTTTTTTTCGATTGTTTTTTATTTTTTCGATTTTTTTCGGATTTTTTGGTTTTTTTTTTTCGGTTTCCTTTATTTTTTCGTTTTTTTTTCGATATTGTTTCTTTTTTTTAGTTTTTTTCGATTGTTTTTTATTTTTTCGATTTTTTTCGGATTTTTTGGTTTTTTTTTTCGGTTTCCTTTATTTTTTCGTTTTTTTTTTCGATTTTGTCTCTTTTTTTAGTTTTTTTCGATTGTTTTTTATTTTTTCGATTTTTTTCGGATTTTTTGGTTTTTTTTTTTCGGTTTCCTTCATTTTTTCGTTTTTTTTTTCGATTTTGTCTCTTTTTTTTAGTTTTTTTCGATTGTTTTTTATTTTTTTCGGATTTTTTCGTTTTTTTTTTCGATTTTGTCTCTTTTTTTTAGTTTTTTTCGATTGTTTTTTATTTTTTCGATTTTTTTCGGATTTTTTCGTTTTTTTTTTTCGGTTTCCTTCATTTTTTCGTTTTTTTTTTCGATTTTGTCTCTTTTTTTTAGTTTTTTTCGATTGTTTTTTATTTTTTCGATTTTACTCGATTTTTTCATTTTTTCCGAATTTTGTGATTATTTTTGTTTTTTTCTTAGATTTTTTTTTGATTTTTTCAATATTTGTCGTTTTTTTTCAATGTTCTTTCAATTTTTTTGATATATTTCTGCCTATATTTCTTGATATATTTCTGCCTGTTTTCTTACTATATTTCTGCTTATATTTTTTATATTTTTCTTACCATATTTCTGCTTATATTTCTGCCTATATTTTTGCCTATATTTCTGCCTATATTCTTCCCATATTTCTGCCTATATTTCTTGATAAATTTGTGCCTGTATCTTGTTATATTTCGGCCTATATTTCTTCTTATATTTCTGCCTATATTCCTGCCTATATTTCTTCCTATATTTCTGCCTATATTCCTGCCTATATTTCTTCCTATATTTCTGCCTATATTTCTGCCTATATTCTGCCTATATTTCTTCCAATATTTCTGCTTATATTTTTTCCCATATTTCTGTATATTTTATTATAAATTTCTGTCTATATTTTTTCCTATATTCTTCCTATATTTGTGTATATTTTTTCCTATATTTTTGTCTATATTTCTTGCTACATTTTAATATGTAAAAATTATCCTTAATCTAGATCCTTGTCAACAAAAGAAGGACGAAGGTCCTTGTCAAGGTCAATACCAACGGTTTTTCTTCGACAAAGAGAGCAACAAATGTCAAGAATTCGTATACGGAGGATGTAAAGGAAACGACAACAATTTCGAAACGCAGGAGGCGTGTAATCAACAATGCGCTCCACCTGGCGAGAGAAAAGGTAAACATAAAATCGTATTTTAATATTATTTTTATACTAATAGCATCGAAATTAATAAAACATAACCTCACTATTTATTTATTTTTTAACACGTTTGTTTTTGAATGATAATTAAACATAACCCAACTTTTTTTTTCTTTTTTTTTGAATGGTAATTAAAAACATAACCCAACTATTTTTTTTTAATGACCAACATAACCCAACTTTTTTTTTAAATGACAATTAAACATAACCCAACTTTTTTTTTAATGACAGTTAAACATAACAAATTTTTTTTTCTTTTGTTTTTGAATAATTAAACATAACCTCACTATTTTTTTCTGGATGGGACAATTTAAAAAAAAAACAATTTTTTTTTGATTTTTCTCGATTTTTCGTTTTCCTCCCACCTTTTGTTCGAATTTGTTCGATTTTTTCGTTGTCGATTTTTTTTTTATTTTTTTTTTGTTTTTTTTTTAGATTTTTTCGATATATCTCGATTTTTTGTTTTTTTTTTTGTCTACAATTTTTTCGAATTTGATTTGATTTAGATTTTCGTCTATTTTTTTATTTTGTTGATTTTTTTGATTTTTTTTTTTTATATTTTTCTCGATTTTTCTTTATTTTTTCGGGTTTTCTCGATATTTTACCCGCCTTTTTTTTTTTTTTTTTTTTTTTTTTTTTTTTTTTTTTTTTTTTTTTTTTTTTTTTTTCGATTTTCTATCTCGATTTTTTGCTTTTTTTCTCCACAATTATTTCGAATTTGATTTGTTGTCAATTTTTTTATTTTGTCAATTTTTTCCATTTTTTCGATTTTTTTAATTTTTTTTTCAATATTTTTCCCGTTTTTTTTACGGTTTTTCTATTTCGCTTTTCTTTTTTTTTATTTTGTAAATTTTTTTTCAGATTTATTTTTAATTTTTTTTTCGATTTTTCCATTTTTTCTCAGTTTTTTTATTTTTTGTTTTTTCCCGGTTTTTTCAGGTTTTTTTTTATCTTTTTCGTTGTTTTTTATTTTTTCAGTTTTTGTTTTCAATATTGCCAATTTATTTTATTTTTTCAATTTTTTTCGTTTTTTTGTGGCAAAATTTAAAAAAACCATTTTTTTTTTTTTTTTTTTTTTTTTTTTTTTTTTTTTTTTTTTTTTTTTTTTTTTTTTTTTTTTTTTTTTTTTTTTTTTTTTTTTTTTTTTTTTTTTTTTTTTTTTCAAGTTTGAATGATAATTAAACACATAACCTCACTAATTTTTTATTTTTTTTTTGAATGATAATTAACCGCTCGTGTATGTGTGTGTGTATTAGATTACTGCGATGAGCCGAAGGCCGAGGGTAATGGTACCGAAGTTATAGCGAGTTGGTATTATGATACTGGGAAGAAAGTTTGTCTTCCGTTTTATTATAGTGGTGATCAAGGTAACCTTAATAATTTTGACAGCGAGGAAACGTGCAGGACGCAATGTCCTCCCGAGATCGGTAAGTTTTTTGATTGGTTAAGTTTTGGCTATGGTTGTAAAAAAATCGCATTTTATATAAAATTTTTCCTATATTTGAAATTTTTCCCAAAGTTTTCAAAAAATTCCCAATTTTTCAAAAAAATCCCATTATTTCAAAAAATCCCAATTAAAAAAATTTCCCAATTTGAAAAATTTCCCAAAATTTAAAAATAACATTTCAAAAAATCCCAATAATTAAAAGTTTTCCCAATATTTTAAAAAAATCCAAAATTTCAAAAATTTCCCAATACTTCAAAAAATTTTTAAAAAAATCCCAAAATTTAAAAGTTTTCCCAATATTTAAAAAAAATCCCAATATTTAAATGTTGTCCCAATATTTCAAAAAAATCCCAGTATTTCAAAAATAAATCCCATAATTTAAAAGTTTTCCCAATATTTAAAAAAAATCCCAATATTTAAATGTTGTCCCAATATTTCAAAAAAATCCCAGTATTTCAAAAATAAATCCCAAAATTTAAAAGTTTTCCCTATATTTAAAAAAATTCCAATATTTCAAAAATATCCCATTTAAATGTTTTCCCAATATTTCAAAAAAATCCCAGTATTTCAAAAATAAATCGCATAATTTAAAAGTTTTCCCAATATTTAAAAAAAATCCCAATATTTAAATGTTTTCCCAATATTTCAAAAAAATCCCAGCATTTCAAAAATAAATCCCATAATTTAAAAGTTTTCCCAATATTTAAAAAAAATCCCAATATTTAAATGTTTTAACAATATTTCAAAAAAATCCCAGTATTTCAAAAATAAATCCCATAATTTAAAAGTTTTCCCAATATTTAAAAAAAATCCCAATATTTAAATGTTGTCCCAATGTTTCAAAAAAATCCCAGTATTTCAAAAATAAATCCCATAATTTAAAAGTTTTCCCAATATTTAAAAAAAATCCCAATATTTCAAAAATTTTCCAATACTTCAAAAAAAATCCCAATTTTTCAAAAAAAACCAAAAATTAATGGATAAAATAAGGAAATATAGGAAAAAATACGATTAAGAAGGAAAAAAAATTCCCAATATTTCAAAAAAATCCCAATGGATCAAAAATTTCCCAATTTATTATCAAAATCCCAATGTATCAAAAATTTCCCAATATTTCAAAAAAATTCCAGAATTTCAAAAAATCCCAATACTTAAAAAATCCCAATATTTCAAAAAAATCCCGTTAATTAAAAGTTTTCCCATTATTTCAAAAAATCCCAATATTAAAGTTTTCAGAATATTAAAAAAAAATCCCAATTTAAATATCCCAATGTAAAAAATTTAATTTTTAAAAAAATCCCAGTATATAAGTTTTCCCAATATTTAAAAAAAATCCCAATGGATCAAAAATTTCCCAATTTATTATGAAAATCCCAATGTTTCAAAAATTTTCCAATTTTCAAAAAAATCCCATTGCTTCAAAAATTTCCCAATACTTAAAAAAACACATTATTTAAAAAATATCAATATTTTAATAAAATCCCGTTATTTAAGTTTTCCCATTATTTAAAAAAATCCCAATATTTCAAAAAATCCCAATATTTAAAAAAAAACCCAATATTTCAAAAAAATCCCAAAATTTCAAAAATTTCTTAATACTTCAAAAAATCCCATTATTTAAAAAAATATCAATATTTAAAAAAAATCCCGTTATATAAGTTTTCCCATTATTTAAAAAAATCCCAATATTTCAAAAAATCCCAATATTTCAAAAAAAATCCCAATATTTCAAAAAAATCCCAAAATTTCAAAAATTTCTTAATACTTCAAAAAAATCCCATTATTTAAAAAAATCCCAATATATAAATGTTTTCCCAATATTTCAAAGAAACCACAATATTTCAAAAATTTCCCAATTCTTCAAAAAATACCAATATATAAAAAAAATCCCAATATTTAAGTTTTCCCAATATTTCAAAAAATATAAATATTTTAAAAAATCCCGTTATTTAAGTTATCCCATTATTTTAAAAAAATCCCAAAATTTCAAAAAAATGCCAAGATTACAAAAAAAAATCCCAATACTTCAAAAAATATCAATATTTCAAAATTTCCCAATACTTCAAAAAATCCCAATGTATCAAAAATTTCCCAATATTTCAAAGAAATCTCAATATTTCAAAAATTTCCCAAAATTTCAAAAAAATTCAATATTTCAAAAATATCCCAATATTTCAAAAAAAAAACCCTCGATTTTTCAAGAAATCCCAATTTTTAAAAAATTTTCAAATACTTCAAAAAAATCCCAATACTTCGAAAATTTCCCAATATTTTAAAGAAATCTCAATATTTTAAAAAATCGCAATATTTCAAAAATTCCCACTAGTTAAAAAAATCCCAATATTTAAAAAATCCCAAAATTTCAGAAAAATGCCAAGATTACAAAAAAAAATCCCAATACTTCAAAAATTGCCCAATATTGCAAGAAAATCCCAATATTTCAAAAAAATCACAAAATTTCAAAAAATCCCAAAATTTAAAAAAAAATCCCAATATTTAAAGAAAATGTCTATATTAAAAGAAATCACAATATTTCAAAAAAATCATTATTTTTCGAGAAAACCCAATTTTTCAATAATTTTCCAATTTTTCAAAAAAAATCCCAATACTTCAAAAAATCCCAATGTATCAAAAATTTCCCAATATTTCAAAGAAATCTCAATATTTTAAAAAATCGCAATATTTCAAAAATTCCCACTGGTTAAAAAAATCCCAATATTTAAAAAATCCCAAAATTTCAGAAAAATGCCAAGATTACAAAAAAAAATCCCAATACTTCAAAAAATATCAATATTTCAAAATTTCCCAATACTTCAAAAAATCCCAATGTATCAAAAATTTCCCAATATTTCAAAGAAATCTCAATATTTCAAAAATTTCCCAAAAATTTCAAAAAAAATTCAATATTTCAAAAAAATCCCAATATTTCAAAAAAAACCCTCGATTTTTCAAGAAATCCCAATTTTTAAAAAATTTTCAAATACTTCAAAAAAATCCCAATTCTTCGAAAATTTCCCAATATTTCAAAGAAATCTCAATATTTTAAAAAATCGCAATATTTCAAAAATTCCCACTGGTTAAAAAAATCCCAATATTTAAAAAATCCCAAAATTTCAGAAAAATGCCAAGATTACAAAAAAAAATCCCAATACTTCAAAAATTTCCCAAAATTGCAAGAAAATCCCAATATTTCAAAAAAATCACAAAATTTCAAAAAATCCCAAAATTTAAAAAAAAATCCCAATATTTAAAGAAAATGTCTATATTAAAAGAAATCACAATATTTCAAAAAAATCATTATTTTTCGAGAAAACCCAATTTTTTAAAAATTTTCCAATTTTTCAAAAAAAATCCCAATACTTCAAAAAATCCCAATGTATCAAAAATTTCCCAATATTTCAAAAAAAAATCACAATATTTTAAAAAATCCCATTTTTTGAGAAATCCCAATTTTTCAAAAATTTCCCAATACTTCAAAAAATCCCAATACTTCAAAAAAATCCCAATATCTCAAAACCCAATGCTTGCTTCTGCTTAAACATAACCTTAATCGGCATCTAAAATTTATCATAAATCGAATTTTTTTTTAATCGTAGAAAAGGACACGTGTCAATTGGCGGCCCAAACGGGCGAATGCGCCAACTACGTCGACAGATGGTACTACGATACGCGCGAAAAATCCTGCCGACAATTCTATTATGGCGGTTGCGGAGGAAACGGCAACAATTTCGAAACGCAACAACGTTGCCAAGATCGATGCGAAACGAGACTCGAGACTCCATCGCCTCCTGTTCAACCTCAGACTGCTGAGCCACAGGTTCAACCTCAACCTGAATTTAGTCCTGGTGAGTATTTTATTTGAGTGTGGATATTGGAGAAATTCCGATATTTCAAATATTTGCTTTAAAAAAATCGCAATATTTAAAAAATGCCATTATTTAAAAAATTTCCCAATATTTAAAAATTGTCCCAATTTATCAAAAAAAAATCCCAATATTTAAAAAATGTCTCAATTTTTTAATTTTTCAAAATAATCCCAAAATTTCAAAAATTTCCCATTATATCAAAACAATTCCAATAATTAAAAATTTCCCAATATTTCAAAAATTTCCCAATGGTTCAAAAAAATTCCGAAATTTCAAAAAATTTCCCAATATTTCAAATTTTCCAATAATTCAAAAATTTCCCAATTGTTCAAAAAAATTCCATTACTTCAAAAATTTCCCAATAGTTAAATTCCATTACTTCAAAAATTTCCTAATATTTCAAAAATTTCCCAGTGGTTCAAAAAAATTCCATTACTTCAAAAATTTCCCAATATTTCAAAAATTTCCCAATAGTTCAAAAAAATTCCATTACTTCAAAAATGTCCTAATATTTCAAAAATTTCCCAATAGTTCAAAAAAAATCTAATATTTCAAAAAAATTCCAATACAAAAATGTCAATATTTCAAAAATTTCCCAATATTTCAAAAAAAATCCAATTCAAAAATTTCCTAATATTTCAAAAATTTCCCAGTGGTTCAAAAAAATTCCATTACTTCAAAAATTTCCCAATATTTCAAAAATTTCCCAATAGTTCAAAAAAATTCCAATATTTAAAAAAATCTTAATATTTCAGTAATTTCCCAATATTTCAAAAAAAATCCCAAGATTCCAAAAATTTCTCAATAGTTCAAAAAAATTCCACTTTTTCAAAAATTTCCCAATATATCAAAAAAATTCCAATATTTAAAATACATTCTCTATATTTCAAAAATTTCCCAATGGTTCAAAAAAATTCCAATCCTTCAAAAATTTCTCAATTTTTTAAAAATTTCTCAATAGTTCAAAAAAATTCCAGTATTTCAAAAAATTTCCCAATAGTTTAAAAAATCCCAATATTTAAAAAATTTCAAAAATTTCCCAATATGTCAAAAGAATCCTAATTCCAATACTTAAAAAACATTCCCAGTATTTCAAAAAATTTCCCATTATATCAAAACAATTCCAATAATTAAAAATTTCCCAATATTTCAAAAATTTCCCAATAGTTCAAAAAAATTCCATTTCAAAAAATTTCCCAATATTTCAAAAAAATTCCAATACAAAAATTTCCCAATATATCAAAAATTTCCCAATAGTTCAAAATATTCCAATACTTCAAAAATTTCCCAATATTTCAAAAAAATTCCAATAGAAAAATTTCCCAAGATTTAAAAAATTTCCCAATGGTTCAAAAAAATTACATTACTTCAAAAATTTCCCAATATTTCGAAAATTTCCCAATAGTTCAAAAAATTTCTAATATTTCAAAAAATTTCCCAATATTTCAAAAAATTCCAATACAAAAATTTCCCAATTTATCAAAAATTTCCCAATAGTTCAAAATATTCCAATACTTCAAAAATTTCCCAATATTTCAAAATTTTCCCAATTGTTCAAAAAAATTCCATTTCAAAAAAATTCCCAATATTTCAAAAAAATTCCAATACAAAAATTTCCCAAGATTTAAAAAATTTCCCAATGGTTCAAAAAAATTACATTACTTCAAAAATTTCCCAATATTTCGAAAATTTCCCAATTGTTCAAAAAAATTCCATTTCAAAAAAATTCCCAATATTTCAAAAAAATTCCAATACAAAAATTTCCCAAGATTTAAAAAATTTCCCAATTGTTCAAAAAAATTCCATTTCAAAAAATTTCCCAATATTTCAAAAAAATTCCAATACAAAAATTTCCCAATATATCAAAAATTTCCCAATAGTTCAAAAAATTCCAATACTTCAAAAATTTCACAATATTTCAAAAATTTCCCAATAGTTCAAAAATTTCCCAATAGTTCAAAAAAATTCCATTTCAAAAAATTTCCCAATATTTCAAAAAAATTCCAATACAAAAATTTCCCAATATATCAAAAATTTCCCAATAGTTCAAAAATTTCCCAATATTTCAAAAATTTCCCAATAGTTCAAAAATTTCCCAATGGTTCAAAAAAATTCCATTTCAAAAAATTTCCCAATATTTCAAAAAAATTCCAATACAAAGATTTCCCAATATATCAAAAATTTCCCAATAGTTCAAAAAATTCCAATACTTCAAAAATTTCACAATATTTCAAAAATTTCCCAATAGTTCAAAAATTTCCCAATAGTTCAAAAAAATTCCATTTCAAAAAATTTCCCAATATTTCAAAAAAATTCCAATACAAAAATTTCACAATATATCAAAAATTTCCCAATAGTTCAAAAATTTCCCAATATTTCAAAAATTTCCCAATGGTTCAAAAAAATTCCATTTCAAAAAATTTCCCAATATTTCAAAAAAATTCCAATACAAAAATTTCCCAATATATCAAAAATTTCCCAATAGTTCAAAAAATTCCAATACTTCAAAAATTTCTTAATTTATCAAAAATTTCCCAATATTTCAAAAAAATTCCAATACAAAAATTTCCCAATATAAAAAAAATTTCCCAATAGTTCAAAAAATTCCAATACTTCAAAAATTTCCTAATATTTCAAAAATTTCCCAATAGTTCAAAAATTTCCCAATGGTTCAAAAAAATTCCATTTCAAAAAATTTCCCAATATTTCAAAAAAATTCCAATACAAAAATTTCCCAATATATCAAAAATTTCCCAATAGTTCAAAAAATTCCAATACTTCAAAAATTTCACAATATTTCAAAAATTTCCCAATAGTTCAAAAATTTCCCAATAGTTCAAAAAAATTCCATTTCAAAAAATTTCCCAATATTTCAAAAAAATTCCAATACAAAAATTTCACAATATATCAAAAATTTCCCAATAGTTCAAAAATTTCCCAATATTTCAAAAATTTCCCAATGGTTCAAAAAAATTCCATTTCAAAAAATTTCCCAATATTTCAAAAAAATTCCAATACAAAAATTTCCCAATATATCAAAAATTTCCCAATAGTTCAAAAAATTCCAATACTTCAAAAATTTCCTAATTTATCAAAAATTTCCCAATATTTCAAAAAAATTCCAATACAAAAATTTCCCAAGATTTAAAAAATTTCCCAATGGTTCAAAAAAATTACATTACTTCAAAAATTTCCCAATATTTCGAAAATTTCCCAATTGTTCAAAAAAATTCCATTTCAAAAAAATTCCCAATATTTCAAAAAAATTCCAATACAAAAATTTCCCAAGATTTAAAAAATTTCCCAATTGTTCAAAAAAATTCCATTTCAAAAAATTTCCCAATATTTCAAAAAAATTCCAATACAAAAATTTCCCAATATATCAAAAATTTCCCAATAGTTCAAAAAATTCCAATACTTCAAAAATTTCACAATATTTCAAAAATTTCCCAATAGTTCAAAAATTTCCCAATAGTTCAAAAAAATTCCATTTCAAAAAATTTCCCAATATTTCAAAAAAATTCCAATACAAAAATTTCCCAATATATCAAAAATTTCCCAATAGTTCAAAAATTTCCCAATATTTCAAAAATTTCCCAATAGTTCAAAAATTTCCCAATGGTTCAAAAAAATTCCATTTCAAAAAATTTCCCAATATTTCAAAAAAATTCCAATACAAAAATTTCCCAATATATCAAAAATTTCCCAATAGTTCAAAAAATTCCAATACTTCAAAAATTTCACAATATTTCAAAAATTTCCCAATAGTTCAAAAATTTCCCAATAGTTCAAAAAAATTCCATTTCAAAAAATTTCCCAATATTTCAAAAAAATTCCAATACAAAAATTTCACAATATATCAAAAATTTCCCAATAGTTCAAAAATTTCCCAATATTTCAAAAATTTCCCAATGGTTCAAAAAAATTCCATTTCAAAAAATTTCCCAATATTTCAAAAAAATTCCAATACAAAAATTTCCCAATATATCAAAAATTTCCCAATAGTTCAAAAAATTCCAATACTTCAAAAATTTCTTAATTTATCAAAAATTTCCCAATATTTCAAAAAAATTCCAATACAAAAATTTCCCAATATAAAAAAAATTTCCCAATAGTTCAAAAAATTCCAATACTTCAAAAATTTCCTAATATTTCAAAAATTTCCCAATAGTTCAAAAATTTCCCAATGGTTCAAAAAAATTCCATTTCAAAAAATTTCCCAATATTTCAAAAAAATTCCAATACAAAAATTTCCCAATATATCAAAAATTTCCCAATAGTTCAAAAAATTCCAATACTTCAAAAATTTCACAATATTTCAAAAATTTCCCAATAGTTCAAAAATTTCCCAATAGTTCAAAAAAATTCCATTTCAAAAAATTTCCCAATATTTCAAAAAAATTCCAATACAAAAATTTCACAATATATCAAAAATTTCCCAATAGTTCAAAAATTTCCCAATATTTCAAAAATTTCCCAATGGTTCAAAAAAATTCCATTTCAAAAAATTTCCCAATATTTCAAAAAAATTCCAATACAAAAATTTCCCAATATATCAAAAATTTCCCAATAGTTCAAAAAATTCCAATACTTCAAAAATTTCCTAATTTATCAAAAATTTCCCAATATTTCAAAAAAATTCCAATACAAAAATTTCCCAATATAAAAAAAATTTCCCAATAGTTCAAAAAATTCCAATACTTCAAAAATTTCCTAATATTTCAAAAATTTCCCAACAGTTCAAAAAAATCTAATATTTCAAAAAAATTCCAATCCAAAAATTTCCCAAGATTTCAAAAATTTCCCAATGGTTCAAAAAAATTCCATTACTTCAAAAACCCAATATTTCCAATATTTAAAAAACAGTCCCAATATTTAAAAAATTTCCCAATAGTTAAAAAATTTCCCAATATTTCAAAAAAATTCCATTACTTCAAAAACCCAATATTTCCAATATTTAAAAAACAGTCCCAATATTTAAAAAATTTCCCAATAGTTAAAAAATTTCCCAATATTTCAAAAAAATTCCATTACTTCAAAAACCCAATATTTCCAATATTTAAAAAACAGTCCCAAAATTTAAAAAATTTCCCAATAGTTAAAAAATATTCCAATATTTACAAAAATTCCCAATATTTCAAAAATTTCCCAGTAGTTAAAAAAATTTCTCAAGATTTAAAAAAAATCCCAATATGTCGAAAACAGTTACAGTGGCGTACTAACTGATTAAAATTAAATTATTATATCCAAAAATCACAGTGGTGTACCTATAATTTTTAAAAAAACAAATATATCTTTACTAACAAAAATCAGTAGCGGCGTAAATACAGTTATATTAAAAATAAAAAAAATCCCTTTAACAGAACAATGTTTGCTACCGAGCGAAACCGGCCCATGTCGAGCAGCTTTTACCAAATACTTCTTCGACGTCACTGACGGCGTATGCAAAACTTTCATCTACGGGGGTTGCCAAAGCAACGGCAACAACTTTAACACCATCGAAGAGTGCCTCGACAGATGTGGAAACACTATAGGTAAGTAGCACCCGATTAAAAATAAATTTACTCCGTCACTGTCTTATTAATATTTATAACTCCGCTACTGTCTTATTATTTGATCTCCGCCCCTGCTTTATTTTTATTATATTTTTTAAACATCAACAAGACTTGTTTGCAGCTAAAGCTGTATTGAAGCTTAAAAATTTGTAGCTGAAAATTTATGACAGCTTCATTTGGCATTGCTGAAGCTGGATCTAGTAGCTAAAAATTAACTGAAGCTTAACAAAAACATTCACAAACTAATTCTTCTTTATTTTTAAGCAGCTGCAGCTGAAACTAGATTTGAAACTTGCTGCAGCTTTAAAGTGAAGCTGGAATTGAATTAGTTACGGCTGCAGCTTTATTGAGTATTTTTGAATCAGTTATTGTTGAAGCTGGATTTCTGGGAATGAAGCTTCTAGCTTGAAGCTGACTTATTAAATATTTTTGAAGCTGAATATTATAGGTCAGGTAGTAGAAAAATATTTGGTTTCTGCTGTTGCTTCATTAAGTATTTTTGTATCAGTTTTAGTTGAAGCTGGATTTTGAGGAATAGAATTTATAGCTTGAAGCTGAGTCATTTTATATTTTTGAAGCTGAATATTGTAGGTGAACTGGTAGAAAATTATTTGGTTAATGCTGTTGCTTCATTAAGTATTTGTGTATCCGTTTTAGTTGAAGCTGGATTTTTATTAATAGAACTTTAGCTTGAAGCTGAGTCATTAAAAAATTTTGAAGCTGGATATTGTATTTGAAGTGGTAGAAAAAGATTTGATTCATACTGTTGCGTCATTAAGTATTTGTGCATCAGTTTTAGTTGAAGCTGGATTTTTAGGAATAGAGATTCTAGCTTGAAGCTGGGTCATTTAATATTTTTGAAGCTGAATATTGTAGGTGGAGTGGTAGAAAAAGATTTTGGTTCCTGCTGTTGCTTCAATGAGTATTTGTGCATCAGTTTTAGTTGAAGCTGGATTTTTAGGAATAGAGATTCTAGCTTGAAGCTGGGTCATTTAATATTTTTGAAGCTGAATATTGTAGTTGAAGTGGTAGAAAAAGATTGGGTTCCTGCTGTTACTTCATGAAGTATTTGTGCATCAGTTTTAGTTGAAGCTGGATTTTTATTAATAGAACTTTAGCTTGAAGCTGAGCCATTAAATGAGGTACTAGAAAAAGATTTGTTACCTGCTCTAGAATCATTGGGTATTTCTGTACTAGTTGTAGTTGAAGCTGGTTTTTTAGAAATAGAATTTCTAGCTTGAAGCTGACTCATTAAATATTTTTGAAGCTGAATATTAATACTTAAAACTTGTAGATGAGGTACCAGAAAAATATTTGATACCTGCTGTAGCTTCATTGAGTATTTCTCTAGTAGTTGTAGTTGAAGCTGAATTTTTAGGAATAGAATTTCTAGCTTGAAGCTCACTTGGTAAATATTTTTGAAGCTGAATATTGAGACTGAAAACTTTTGATACCTGCTGTAGCTTCATTGAGCATTTTTGTAGTATTTGTAGTTGAAGCTGGATTTTTAGGAATAGAATTTCTAGATTGAAACTGACTCATTAAATATTTTTGAAGCTGAATATTGAGACTTAAAACTTGTAGTTGGGGTACTAGAAAAATATTTGATACCTGTTGTAGCTTCATTGAGAATTTCTGTACTAGTTGTAGTTGAAGCTGTTTTTTTAGGAATAGAAATTCCAGCTTGAAGCTGATTCAGTAAATATTTTTGAAGCTGGATATTGAGACTTAAAACTTGTAGGTGAGGTACTAGAAAAATATTTGATACCTGTTGTAGCTTCATTGAGTATTTCTGTACTAGTTGTAGTTGAAGCTGGATTTTTAGAAATAGAATTTCTAGCTTGAAGCTGACTCATTAAATATTTTTGAAGCTGGATATTGAGACTTAAAACTTGTAGTTGAGGTACTAGAAAAATATTTGATACCTGTTGTAGCTTCATTGAGTATTTCTGTACTAGTTGTAGTTGAAGCTGGTTTTTTAGAAATAGAATTTGTAGCTTGAAGCTGACTCATTAAATATTTTTGAAGCTGAATATTGAGACTTAAAACTTGTAGTTGAGGTACTAGAAAAATATTTGATACCTGTTGTAGCTTCATTGAGAATTTCTGTACTAGTTGTAGTTGAAGCTGGTTTTTTAGAAATAGAATTTCTAGCTTGAAGCTGACTCATTAAATATTTTTGAAGCTGAATATTGAGACTTAAAACTTGTAGTTGAGGTACTAGAAAAATATTTGATACCTGTTGTAGCTTCATTGAGAATTTCTGTACTAGTTGTAGTTGAAGCTGGTTTTTTAGAAATAGAATTTCTAGCTTGAAGCTGACTCATTAAATATTTTTGAAGCTGAATATTGAGACTTAAAACTTGTAGATGAGGTACTAGAAAAATATTTGATACCTGTTGTAGCTTCATTTAGTATTTCAGTACTAGTTGTAGTTGAAGCTGGATTTTTAGAAATCGAATTTCTAGCTTGAAGCTGACTCAGTAAATATTTTTGAAGCTGAATATTGAGACTTAAAACTTGTAGTTGAGGTACTAGAAAAATATTTGATACCTGTTGTAGCTTCATTGAGAATTTCTGTACTAGTTGTAGTTGAAGCTGGATTTTTAGAAATCGAATTTCTAGCTTGAAGCTGACTCATTAAATATTTTTGAAGCTGAATATTGAGACTTAAAACTTGTAGTTGAGGTACTAGAAAAATATTTGATACATGTTGTAGCTTCATTTAGTATTTCTGAACTAGTTGTAGTTGAAGCTGGATTTTATGGTTAGTAATACTGCTATCTTTGTTATTTTTAGATCTTTGTACTCTACCAGTAGTTCAAGGTTCCTGCGGTGGTAGATACCCGCAGTATTATTACGATAAAGAGTCAGATTCCTGCAGCGAATTCGTCTTCAGCGGTTGCGGTGGCAATTACAATCGCTTCCAGGATTTACAGTCCTGCGAACAAAGGTGCAAGAAGAATGTTCCAGAGCCAACTTTTACTCAAGCACCTACTAGTAAGTTTTCAATATTTGTGACTTGACTTTTTTCATATTTGTAACTTGACTTTTTTATATTTTTTGATATTTGTGACTTGACTTTTTTTATATTTCTGACCTGAATCTTTTGATATTTCTGACTTGAATTTTTTGATATTTGTTACTTGACTTTTTTAATGTTTCTGACAAGACTTTTTCCATATATTCGTCTTGACTTTTTTGATTTTTGCGACTTGAATCTTTTGATATTTCTGACTTGACTTTTTTGATGTTTGTGACTTGACTTTTTTCATATTTGTGACTACTTTTTTGATGTTTGTGACTTGACTTTTTTGATATTTGTGAATTGACTTTTTTGATACTTAAGACTTGACTTTTTTGATATTTGTGACTTGACTTTTTTCATATTTGTGACTACTTTTTTGATATTTGTGACTTGACTTTTTTGATATTTGTGACTTTTTTGATATTTTAGGTGCCAGTCAAGCTGTGATGTGCTTCGAATCACCTGATCCAGGAACTTGTGACGACAGAGTGACAGCTTTTTACTACGACCCGACAAGAAGGTTATGTCAACCTTTTATTTATAGCGGTTGTGATGGTAATAATAATCGATTTAACAGTGAGGAACAGTGTCAAAGACAATGTGGAGACTTTATTAACCAAGGTAGAATAATTTTTTTGAAATAATGGGATTTTTTTGAAATATTGGGATTTTTTTGAAATGTTGGAAAATTTTTGATATATTGGGAAAATTTTGAATTATTGTGATTCTTTTGAAATGTTGGGAAATTTTTTAAATATTGGGATTTTTTTGAAATACTGGGATTTTTTTTAAACATTGGGAACTTTTTTAAATAATGGGAAATTTTTGATATATCGGGAAAATTTTGAATTATTGTGATTCTTTTTAAATGTTGGGAATTTTTTTAAATATTGGGATTTTTTTGAAATAATGGGATTTTTTTTAAATATTGGGAACTTTTTTAAATAATGGGAAATTTTTGATATATCGGGAAAATTTTGAATTATTGGGATTCTTTTGAAATGTTGGGAAATTTTTTAAATATTGGGATTTTTTTGAAATAATGGGATTTTTTTTAAATATTGGGAACTTTTTTAAATAATGGGAAATTTTTGATATATCGGGAAAATTTTGAATTATTGGGATTCTTTTGAAATGTTGGGAAATTTTTTAAATATTGGGATTTTTTTGAAATACTGGGATTTTTTTTAAACATTGGGAACTTTTTTAAATAATGGGAAATTTTTGATATATCGGGAAAATTTTGAATTATTGTGATTCTTTTGAAATATTGGAAAATTTTTTAAATATTGGGATTTTTTTGAAATAATGGGATTTTTTTTAAATATTGGGAACTTTTTTAAATAATGGGAAATTTTTGATATATCGGGAAAATTTTGAATTATTGTGATTCTTTTGAAATGTTGGGAAATTTTTTAAATATTGGGATTTTTTTGAAATATTGGGAAATTTTTGAAATTTTGGGATTCTTTGAAAATATTTTTGAAATTTTTGGAAAATTGTGTTTTTTTTGAAATATTGGGATTCTTTTGATATAATGGGAAATTTTTGAAAAATTGTGATTTTTTTGAAATATTGGGAAATTTTTGAGATTTTGGGATTCTATTAAAATATTGGGAAATTTTTTAAATATTGGGATTTTTTTTGAAATATTGAGAAGTTTTTTATATATTGATTTTTTTTTTATTGAGAAATTTTTTAAATTTTTGGATTTTTTTAAAAAATTGAGAAATTTTTTAATTATTGGCCAATTTTTGAAAAATTGGAATTTTTTTGTAATATTGGGATTTTTTGATATAATGGGAAATTTTTGAAAAATTGTGATTTTTTTGAAATATTGGAAAATTTTTGATATATTGAAAAATTTTTTAAATATTGGGATTTTTTTGAAATTTTGGGAAATTTTTTAAATATTGGGTTTCTTTTTTAATTATTGGGAAATTTTTTGATTCTTTTGAAATATTGGGAAATTTTTGAAAAATTGGGATTCTTTTGAAATTTTGGGATTCTTTTGAAATTTTGGATTTTTTTTTAATTATTGGGGAATTTTTGAAATTTTTTGATAATTTTGAAATTTTTGAAATTTTGGAATTTTGAAATTTTTGGAAAATTTTTTAATAATTGGAAGATTTTTGTAATTTTTTGATCCTTTTGAAATATTGGGAAGTTTTTTAATTATTGGGAACTTTTTGAAAAATTGGGATTTTTTGGAAAAATTGGGATTTTTTGGAAAAATTGGGATTTTTTTGATATAATGGGAAATTTTTGAAATATTGGGATTTTTTTTTGAATATTGGAATCATTTTGAAATATTGGTAAATTATTGAAAAAATGGAAAAAATTTGAATGGGAAATTTTTTAAATATTGGGATTTTTTTGAAATATTGGGAAATTTTTTGAAATATTGGGAAATTTTTGAAATTTTGGGATTTTTTTTGAAATATTGGGAAAATTTTTAAATATTGGGATTTTTTTTGAATATTGGAAAATTTTTGATATATTGAGAAATTTTTTAAATATTGGGATTTTTTTGAAATTTTGGGAAATTTTTTAAATATTGGGTTTCTTTTTTAATTATTGGGAAATTTTTTGATTCTTTTGAAATATTGGGAAATTTTTGAAAAATTGGGATTCTTTTGAAATTTTGGGATTCTTTTGAAATTTTGGATTTTTTTTTAATTATTGGGGAATTTTTGAAATTTTTTGATAATTTTGAAATTTTTGAAATTTTGGAATTTTGAAATTTTTGGAAAATTTTTTAATAATTGGAAGATTTTTGTAATTTTTTGATCCTTTTGAAATATTGGGAAGTTTTTTAATTATTGGGAACTTTTTGAAAAATTGGGATTTTTTGGAAAAATTGGGATTTTTTGGAAAAATTGGGATTTTTTTGATATAATGGGAAATTTTTGAAATATTGGGATTTTTTTTTGAATATTGGAATCATTTTGAAATATTGGTAAATTATTGAAAAAATGGAAAAAATTTGAATGGGAAATTTTTTAAATATTGGGATTTTTTTGAAATATTGGGAAATTTTTTGAAATATTGGGAAATTTTTGAAATTTTGGGATTTTTTTTGAAATATTGGGAAAATTTTTAAATATTGGGATTTTTTTTGAATATTGGAAAATTTTTGATATATTGAGAAATTTTTTAAATATTGGGATTTTTTTGAAATTTTGGGAAATTTTTTAAATATTGGGTTTCTTTTTTAATTATTGGGAAATTTTTTGATTCTTTTGAAATATTGGGAAATTTTTGAAAAATTGGGATTCTTTTGAAATTTTGGGATTCTTTTGAAATTTTGGATTTTTTTTTAATTATTGGGGAATTTTTGAAATTTTTTGATAATTTTGAAATTTTTGAAATTTTGGAATTTTGAAATTTTTGGAAAATTTTTTAATAATTGGAAGATTTTTGTAATTTTTTGATCCTTTTGAAATATTGGGAAGTTTTTTAATTATTGGGAACTTTTTGAAAAATTGGGATTTTTTGGAAAAATTGGGATTTTTTGGAAAAATTGGGATTTTTTTGATATAATGGGAAATTTTTGAAATATTGGGATTTTTTTTTGAATATTGGAATCATTTTGAAATATTGGTAAATTATTGAAAAAATGGAAAAAATTTGAATGGGAAATTTTTTAAATATTGGGATTTTTTTGAAATATTGGGAAATTTTTTGAAATATTGGGAAATTTTTGAAATTTTGGGATTTTTTTTGAAATATTGGGAAAATTTTTAAATATTGGGATTTTTTTTGAATATTGGAAAATTTTTGATATATTGAGAAATTTTTTAGATATTGGGATTTTTTTGAAATTTTGGGATTATTTTGAAATTTTGGGATTTTTTTAAATATTGGGTTTTTTTTTAATTATTGGGAAATTTCAGAAATTTTTTGATTCGTTTGAAATATTGGGAAATTTTTGAAATATGGGGAAATTTTTGAAAAATTGGGAAATTTTTTAAATTTTAGAATTTTTTTGAAATTTTGGGATTCTTTTGAAATAGTGAGAAATTTTTGAAATATTAGGATTCTTTTGAAACATTGGAAAAATTTTTTAAATAATGGGATTTTTTTAAATATTGGAATTTTTTTGAAATATTAGGAATTTTTTTTAATAAAGAGATTTTTGTGAAAAATTGGGAATTTTTTTAAAAATTGGTATTTTTTTGAAATACTGGGAAATTTTTTAAATTATGGGAAATTTTTGAAATAATGGGAAATTTATTCAATATTGCTCTTACATTATTTTTTTCTTTAATTCAAGATGTATGTAACATGCAAAGAGATCCAGGACCGTGTAGAGGATATTTCCTAAAATACTACTACGACGCCTCTACCGGCCGTTGCGAAGGTTTCGCTTACGGCGGTTGTCAAGGCAACGGCAACAGATTTAGTACAGAACAAGAATGCTCAGAAATTTGTATCGCTCATCAAGAAAACAAACCGAATCTCACAGCGTCAGGTAAAATTAATATTTTTCCCTATTTTTTCCTATTTTTCCTAACCCTATTTATTAATAATATTTAAACAATTTATTTCCTGTATAGCATTATGCCGACTTCCGGTCGATAAAGGTTCTTGTGAGGATGAGTACCATAAACGTTGGTATTTCGATGATGGTAGAGGGGAGTGTTTGGCCTTCATATATTCGGGATGTGGAGGAAATTTCAACAACTTTAAATCGTTCAGACATTGCATTGATTATTGCAAAGACTTTTTGCCGCCTCCCGTTGAATCGCGTAAGTTTTAGTCAAAGCGGCGGCGTCGATGACGTAATTTCACTTTTGGAAATATATTTTTAATAGGAAAAAAAATTTAATACAATAAAAAAACGATTTGAAAAATTTCTAATAAAAATCTTATTTTTTAAATATTGGGATATTTTTTATATATTGGGATTTTTTAAATAATGGGAAATTTTTTGAATTATTGGGATCTTTTTGATCAATTTGGATTTTTTTAAATATTGGGATATTTTTTTATTTTTGGGAAATCTTTTAAATATTGGGAAATTTTTGAAATATTGGGATTTTTTGAAATTTTGGGATTTTTTGAAATTTTGGGATTTTTTTAAATATTGGGATATTTTTTATATATTGGGATTTTAATAAATAATGGGAAATTTTTTAAGTATTGGGATTTTTTAAATAGTGGGAAATTTTTTAATATATGGGATTTTTTTGAATTATTGGGATTTTTTTGATCAATTTGGATTTTTTTAAATATTGGGATTTTTTTTTTTTATTTTGGGAAATCTTTTAAATATTGGGAAATTTTTGAAATATTGGGATTTTTTGAAATTTTGGGATTTTTTGAAATTTTGGGATTTTTTTAAATATTGGGATATTTTTTATATATTGGGATTTTAATAAATAATGGGAAATTTTTTAAGTATTGGGATTTTTTAAATAGTGGGAAATTTTTTAATACATGGGATTTTTTTGAATTATTGGGATCTTTTTGATCAATTTGGATTTTTTTTAATATTGGGATTTTTTTTAATTTTGGGAAATCTTTTAAATATTGGGAAATTTTTGAAATATTGGGATTTTTTGAAATTTTGGGATTTTTTGAAATTTTGGGATTTTTTGAAATATTGGGACATTTTTTATATATTGGGATTTTATTAAATAATGGGAAGTTTTTTAAGTATTGGGATTTTTTAAATAGTGGGATATTTTTAAATATTGGGATTTTTTTGAAATATTGGGACATTTTTTAAATATTGGGATTTTTTAAATTTTGGGAAATTTTTGAAATTTTATGAAATGTGAAAAATTGGGACATTTTTTTAAATTTTGGGAATTCCTTCATATTGGGATATTTTTTAAATATTGGGATTTTTTTAAATATTGGTATATTTTTTATATATTGGGATTTTTTAAATAATGGGAAATTTTTTAAATAATGGGATGCTTTTGATCGATTTGGATTTTTTTAAATATTGGGATTTTTTGAAAAACTGGGAAATTTTTAAATATTGGGATTTTTTTTAATTTTGGGGAACCTTTTAAATTTTGGGAAACTTTTTAAATATTGGGATATTTTTTATATATTGGGATTTTTTTAAATAATGGGAATTTTTTTGAATTATTGGGATCTTTTTGATCAATTTGGATTTTTTTAAATATTGGGATTTTTTAAATTTTGGGAAATTTTTGAAATTTTATGAAATTGAAATATTTTGACATTTTTTTAAATTTTTGGAATTCTTTTAAATATTGGGATATTTTTTAAATATTGGGATTTTTTAAATTTTGGGAAATTTTTGAAATTTTATGAAATTGAAATATTTTGACATGTTTTTAAATTTTGGGAATTCTTTTAAATATTGGGATATTTTTAAATATTGGGATTTTTTTGAAATATTGGGACATTTTTTAAATATTGGGATTTTTTAAATTTTGGGAAATTTTTGAAATTTTATGAATTTAAAATATTTTGACATTTTTTTAAATTTTGGGAATTCTTTTAAATATTGGGATATTTTTTAAATATTGGGATTTTTTTAAATATTGGTATATTTTTTATATATTGGGATTTTTTAAATAATGGGAAATTTTTTAAATAATGGGATGCTTTTGATCGATTTGGATTTTTTTAAATATTGGGATTTTTTGAAAAACTGGGAAATTTTTTAATATATGGGATTTTTTTGAATTATTGGGATCTTTTTGATCAATTTGGATTTTTTGAAATATTGGGATTTTTTGAAATTTTGGGATTTTTTGAAATATTGGGACATTTTTTATATATTGGGATTTTATTAAATAATGGGAAGTTTTTTAAGTATTGGGATTTTTTAAAAGTGGGAATTTTTTTAATATATGGGATTTTTTTGAATAATTTTGGGATCTTTTTGATCAATTTGGATTTTTTAAATATTGGGATTTTTTTTAATTTTGGGAAATCTTTTAAATATTGGGATTTTTTTTAATTTTGGGTAATCTTTTAAATATTGGGACTTTTTAAATAATGGGAAATTTTTTAAATAATGGGATGCTTTTGATCAATTTGGATTTTTCGAAAAATTGGGATTTTTTGAAATATTGGGATTTTTTGAAATATTGGGATTTTTTGAAATTTTGGGATTTTTTGAAATTTTGGGATTTTTTGAAATATTCAGACATTTTTTATATATTGGGATTTTATTAAATAATGGGAAGTTTTTTAAGTATTGGGATTTTTTAAAAAGTGGGAAATTTTTTAATATATGGAATTTTTTTGAATTATTGGGATCTTTTTGATCAATTTGGATTTTTTTTAATATTGGGATTTTTTTTTTAATTTTGGGAAATCTTTTAAATATTGGGAAATTTTTGAAATATTGGGATTTTTGAAATATTGGGATTTTTTGAAATATTGGGATTTTTTTAAATATTGGGATATTTTTTAAATAATGGGATGCTTTTGAAAAATTGGGACATTTTTTACATAATGGGAAATTTTTGAAAAACTTGGAAATTTTTGAAATATTGGGATTTTTTTGAAATATTGGGACATTTTTTAATTATTGCGATTTTTTTAATTATTGGGAATTTTTTTAAATTTTGGGAAATTTTTGAAAAACTGGGAAAATTTTGAAATATTGGGATTTTTTTAAATATTGGGACATTTTTTAAATATTGGGATTTTTTTAAATTTTGGGAAATTTTTGAAATTTTATGAAATGTGAAATATTGGGACATTTTTTTAAATTCTGGGAATTCTTTTAAATATTGGGATATTTTTTTAAATTTTGGGATTTTTTTGAAATATTGGAATTTTTTAAATATTGGGAAATTTTTGAAAAACTGGGAAATTTTTTGAAATATTGGGATTTTATTAAATAATGGGAAGTTTTTTAAGTATTGGGATTTTTTTAAATTTTGGGAAATTTTTGAACTTTTATGAAATGTAAAATATTGGGACACTTTTTTAAATTTTGGGAATTCTTTTAAATATTTTGATATTTTTTAAATATTGGGATTTTTTTGAAATATTGAGAAAATTTTGAAATATTGGGAAATTTTGGTAAATATTCTGAACTTTGCGTTTTTTTTTTTAAATTTTGGGAATTTTAAATATTGGCATTTTTTAAATAATGGGAAATTTTTGTAAAACTGGGAAAATTTTGAAATATTGGGTTTTTTTTAAATATTGGGACATTTTTTAATTATTGGGATTTTTTTAATAATTGGGATTTTTTTTAACTTTTGGGAAATTTCTAAAATATTGGGAAATGTTTGAAATATTAGGACATTTTTTAAATATTGGAATTTTTTTAAATAATGGAAAAATTTTGATATAGTGGGAACTTTTTGAACTAATGGGATTCTTTTGAAGTATTGGGATTTTTTTTAAATATTGGGATTTTTATAATTATTGAGAAATTTTTGAAATAGTGGGAAATATTTGAAAGAATGGGATTCTTTTGAAATATTGGGACATTTTTTAAATATTGGAAAATTTTGGTAAATATTCTGAATTTTGGGAGTTTTTTTAAATTTTTGGAATTTTTTTAAAAATTTTTAATTTTTTTGAAATTTTGGGAATGTTTTAAATATAGGAAATATTGAAAAAAATTTGAAATTGGGATTTTTTTTAATATTGTGAAATTTTTGAAATTTCGAGGATTTTTTTAAATATTGGGATTTTTTAAATCAGAATTTTTTGAAATGGTGGGAATTTTTTGAATAACTGGGAAATTTTTTAAATTATGGGATTTTTTTGAAATTTTAAGAAATATTTTAAATATTGGTAATTTTTTTCAATTGGGATTTTTTTTAAATATTGGGATTTTTTTTAACTAATGGGAAAGTTTTGAATTATTGGGATTTTATTCAATATTGAGAATTTTTCTAAATATTGGGATTTTTTTTAGTATACGGAAATTTTTAAATATTGGGAATTTTTGGAAATAATGGGACATTTTTGAAATATTGGGAACTTTTTTAATATTGGCAAATTTTTTAAAAGTGAGGTTACGTCCACATACATCAACGACATCACACTCTATCTACCATTGCTTACGTCACTCGACTCATCCGGAAATTTCATTGGAAGTCTTCTTTCTCTCTCTCTCTCTCTCTCTCTACTATGCACAACATGGATTTTTTTTTTCAAAAAAACATTATTTTTCTTCTGTACATTTTTCATTTCAGATTCTACATTGCCTCCATTTTTTTTATTCTATAAAATTGTTTTTGAAATATTGGGAAATTTTTGAAATAAAGGAAAATTTTTGAAATTTTGACATTTTTTATATATTGGGAAATTTTTTTAATATTGGGAAATTTTTTTAATGGGAAATTTTTGAATTAATGGGAAATTTTTGAAATAATGGGAAATTTTTATATATTGGGAAATTTAGAAAAAATGGAAAATTTTTGAAATTCTGGAAAATTTTTGAAATTTTTACATTTTTTATATATTGGGAAATTTTTTTAATATTGGGAAATTTTTTTAATGGGAAATTTTTGAATTAATGAGAAATTTTTGAAATAATGGGAAATTTTTATGATTTGGGAAATTTTTGAAAAACTGGGAATTTTTGGAAAAATTGACATTTTTTATATATTGGGAATTTTTTTAATATCTTGAAATAAATTTTTTAAATTATGGGAAATTTTTGAAATTAAGGAAAATTTTTGAAATAATAGGAAATTTTTATATATTGGGAAATTTAGAAAAAATGGAAAATTTTTGAAATGGAAATTTTTTTTTGAAATTCTGGGAAATTTTTGAAATTTTGACATTTTTTATATATTGGGAATTTTTTTAATATTTTGAAATAAATTTTTTAAATTATGGGAAATTTTTGAAATTAAGGAAAATTTTTGAAATAATAGGAAATTTTTATATATTGGGAAATTTAGAAAAAATGGAAAATTTTTGAAATTGAAATTTTTTTTTGAAATTCTGGGAAATTTTTGAAATTTTGACATTTTTTATATATTGGGAATTTTTTTAATATTTTGAAATAAATTTTTTAAATTATGGGAAATTTTTGAAATTAAGGAAAATTTTTGAAATTCTGGGAAATTTTTGAAATTTTGACATTTTTTATATATTGGGAAATTTTTTTAATATTGGGAAATTTTTTTAATGGGAAATTTTTGAATTAATGGGAAATTTTTGAAATAATGGGAAATTTTTGAAATAGGAAATTTTTATGATTTGGGAAATTTTTGAAAAACTGGGAATTTTTTGAAATATTGACATTTTTTAAATATTGGGAAATGTTTTTAAATAATAGGAAATGTTTTTAAATAATGGGGAATTTTTTTAAAAATGAAAAATTTTTGAAACAATGGGAAATTTTTATGTATTGGGAAATTTTGAAATAGTGGGAAATATTTGAAATGGAAAGTTTTTGAAATTTTGACATTTTTTATATTTTGGGAAATTTTTTAAATATTGGAAATTTTTTTAAATAATGGGACATTTTTGAACTAATGGAAAATTTTTGAAATATTTGGAAATTTTAGAAAAATTGACTTATTTTATTAATTGGGAAATTTTTTAAATAATTGAAATTTTTTTTGTATAATGGGAAATTTTTCAAAACAATGTAAAATTTCAGAAAAAATTAAAAAAAGTTTTGAATTTATGACAAATTTTTATGTATTGGGAAATTTGTTAAATATTGGGAAATTTCTGAAAAATTGACATTTTTTATATATTGGGAATTTTTTTAATATCTTGAAATAAATTTTTTAAATTATGGGAAATTTTTGAAATTAAGGAAAATTTTTGAAATAATAGGAAATTTTTATATATTGGGAAATTTAGAAAAAATGGAAAATTTTTGAAATGGAAATTTTTTTTTGAAATTCTGGGAAATTTTTGAAATTTTGACATTTTTTATATATTGGGAATTTTTTTAATATTTTGAAATAAATTTTTTAAATTATGGGAAATTTTTGAAATTAAGGAAAATTTTTGAAATTCTGGGAAATTTTTGAAATTTTGACATTTTTTATATATTGGGAAATTTTTTTAATATTGGGAAATTTTTTTAATGGGAAATTTTTGAATTAATGGGAAATTTTTGAAATAATGGGAAATTTTTGAAATAGGAAATTTTTATGATTTGGGAAATTTTTGAAAAACTGGGAATTTTTTGAAATATTGACATTTTTTAAATATTGGGAAATGTTTTTAAATAATAGGAAATGTTTTTAAATAATGGGGAATTTTTTTAAAAATGAAAAATTTTTGAAACAATGGGAAATTTTTATGTATTGGGAAATTTTGAAATAGTGGGAAATATTTGAAATGGAAAGTTTTTGAAATTTTGACATTTTTTATATTTTGGGAAATTTTTTAAATATTGGAAATTTTTTTAAATAATGGGACATTTTTGAACTAATGGAAAATTTTTGAAATATTTGGAAATTTTAGAAAAATTGACTTTTTTTATTAATTGGGAAATTTTTTAAATAATTGAAATTTTTTTTGTATAATGGGAAATTTTTCAAAACAATGTAAAATTTCAGAAAAAATTAAAAAAAGTTTTGAATTTATGACAAATTTTTATGTATTGGGAAATTTGTTAAATATTGGGAAATTTCTGAAAAATTGAAATTTTTTATATATTGGGAAATTTTTTCCATAATGGGAAATTTTTTTAACTGCGGAAAAATTTTGAAATACTTTGAAAATTTTGAAATATTAAGAAACTTTCTGAAATTTTTAAATAATGGGAAATTTTTATTTATTGGGATTTTTTTTTAATAATGGGATATTTTTTAAATATTGACATTTTTTTAAATAATGGGAAAATTTTGAAATAATGGAAAATTTTTATTTATTGGGTTTTTTTTTTTAATAAAGGGATATTTTTTAAATATTGACATTTTTTTAAATAATGGGAAATTTTTGAAATAATGGGAAATTTTTTAAATGGAAAAATTTTGAAATATTGACATTTTTTATATATTGACAAAATTTATATATTGGGACATTTTTTAAATGGGAAATTTTTTAAATCATGAAATTTTTGAACTTATGGAAAAATTTTGAAATAATGGGAAATATTAATTTATTGGGAAATTTTTTAAAAAATGAAAAATTTTTGAACCATTGAAAAATTTTCGGAAATTTTTGAAATAATGGGAAATTTTTATATATTGGAAAATTTTTGAAATACTGGGAAATTATTGAAATTGAATTTTTTTATATATTAAGAAATTTTTAAATATTGCGAAATTTTTGAAATTTCGGGAAATTTTTGAAATAATGGGAAATTTTTATTTATTGGGAAATTTTTGAAATTTCGGGAAAATTTTGAAATATTGAGGAATTTTTAAAATTTTTGGAAATTTTTCAAATAATGGGAAAGTTTTTTGTATTGGGATATTTTTTTAATGGGAAATTTTTTAAATAGTGGGAAATTTTTGAAATTTTACGAAATATTTGTAATTTCGAGAAATTTTTAAAAAATTGAAAAAAAATTTGAAAAATTAACATTTTTTTGAAATATAGTAATTTTTTTTTCAAATTTAATAATAAAAACGCAATTCCAGAAATAACCACCGACCAACCGCCTCATCCATGTCAAGAAGCCTTCGACGAATGCACCAACTTAAGATGTCCGTACGGCGTCGAACCTTTCGTCGACGAAAACGAATGCAACAGATGTCGCTGTCGCGATCCCTGTTTCGACATCGAATGTACCGAAGACGAACAATGCGCCATCGATCTTAACAGAAATAAAACATCACCCAGAGATGCCGATTTCATAGCCATTTGTAGAAAAAGTAAGCCGGTTTATTTTACCATATAATTGTCCTATATATATATTTTTTTTAATTTCTATAGAAGCCAAGCCTGGTTATTGTCCCGAAATCGACATAAGCGATAATAATTGCGAAGAAGAATGTTCCACGGATGCGGATTGTACTTTGCACTTGAAATGTTGTTCTACGGGCTGCGGAACGGCCTGCGTAGATCCGACACCGCCAGGACAACTGGTTACCCAGGACTCGCAAGCCGGTTATACTGAAGGACCTGTCGAAGCTGCATGTAAGTATAAAAATAAACAAACTAATGAAAAAACATAGAAACCCATGAAAACGCATAACAAACAATAAACAGCCATAAAAAACCTAAAAAACGATAAAAAACCATAAGGAACCATAAGAAACCATAAAAACCCATAAGAAACCCTAAGAAACCATAAGAAACCATAAGAAACCATAATAAACCATAAGAAACCATAAGATACCATAATAAACCATAAGAAACCATAATAAACCATAAGAAACCATAAGAAACCATAAGAAACCATAATAAACCATAAGAAACCATAAGAAACCATAATAAACCATAAGAAACCATAATAAACCATAAGAAACCATAAGAAACCATAAGAAACCATAATAAACCATAAGAAACCATAAGAAACCATAAGAAACCATAAGAAACCATAAGAAACCATAAGAAACCATAAGAAACCATAAGAAACCATAAGAAACCATAAGAAACCATAAGAAACCATAAGAAACCATAAGAAACCATAAGAAACCATAAGAAACCATAAGAAACCATAAGAAACCATAAGAAACCATAAGAAACCATAAGAAACCATAAGAAACCATAAGAAACCATTAGAAACCATAAGAAACCATAAGAAACCATAAGAAACCATAAGAAACCATAAGAAACCATAAGAAACCATAAGAAACCATAAGAAACCATTAGAAACCATAAGAAACCATAAGAAACCATAAGAAACCATAAGAAACCATAAGAAACCATAAGAAACCATAAGAAACCATAAGAAACCATAAGAAACCATAAGAAACCATAAGAAACCATAAGAAACCATAAGAAACCATAAGAAACCATAAGAAACCATAAGAAACCATAAGAAACCATAAGAAACCATAAGAAACCATAAGAAACCATAAGAAACCATAAGAAACCATAAGAAACCATAAGAAACCATAAGAAACCATAAGAAACCATAAGAAACCATAAGAAACCATAAGAAACCATAAGAAACCATAAGAAACCATAAGAAACCATAAGAAACCATAAGAAACCATAAGAAACCATAAGAAACCATAAGAAACCATAAGAAACCATAAGAAACCATAAGAAACCATAAGAAACCATAAGAAACCATAAGAAACCATAAGAATCCATAAGAAACCATAAGAATCCATAAGAAACCATAAGAACCCATAAGAAACCATAAGAAACCACAAGAAACCATAAGAAACCATAAGAAACCATAAGAAACCATAAGAAACCATAAGAAACCATAAGAAACCATAAGAAACCATAAGAAACCATAAGAAACCATAAGAAACCATAAGAAACCATAAGAAACCATAAGAAACCATAAGAAACCATAAGAAACCATAAGAAACCATAAGAAACCATAAGAACCCATAAGAAACCATAAGAAACCATAAGAAACCATAAGAAACCATAAGAAACCATAAGAATCCATAAGAAACCATAAGAATCCATAAGAAACCATAAGAAACCATAAGAAACCATAAGAAACCATAAGAAACCATAAGAAACCATAAGAAACCATAAGAACCCATAAGAAACCATAAGAAACCATAAGAAACCATAAGAAACCATAAGAAACCATAAGAAACCACAAGAAACCATAAGAACCCATAAGAAAACATGGGAAACCATAAGATACCATAAGAAACCATAAGAAACCATAAGAAACCATAAGAAACCATAAGAAACCATAAGAAACCATAAGAAACCATAAGAAACCATAAGAAACCATAAGAAACCATAAGAAACCATAAGAAACCATAAGAAACCATAAGAAACCATAAGAAACCATAAGAACCCATAAGAAACCATAAGAAACCATAAGAAACCATAAGAAACCATAAGAAACCATAAGAAACCATAAGAAACCATAAGAAACCATAAGAAACCATAAGAATCCATAAGAAACCATAAGAATCCATAAGAAACCATAAGAACCCATAAGAAACCATAAGAAACCACAAGAAACCATAAGAACCCATAAGAAAACATGGGAAACCATAAGATACCATAAGAAACCATAAGAAACCATAAGAAACCATAAGAAACCATAAGAAACCATAAGAAACCATAAGAAACCATAAGAAACCATAAGAAACCATAAGAAACCATAAGAAACCATAAGAAACCATAAGAAACCATAAGAAACCATAAGAAACCATAAGAAACCATAAGAAACCATAAGAAACCATAAGAAACCATAAGAAACCATAAGAAACCATAAGAAACCATAAGAAACCATAAGAAACCATAAGAAACCATAAGAAACCATAAGAAACCATAAGAAACCATAATAAACCATAAGAAACAATAAGAAACCATAAGAAACCATAAGAAACCATAAGAAACCATAAGAAACCATAAGAAACCATAAGAAACCATAAGAAACCATAAGAAACCATAAGAAACCATAAGAAACCATAAGAAACCATAAGAAACCATAAGAAACCATAAGAAACCATAAGAAACCATAAGAAACCATAAGAAACCATAAGAAACCATAAGAAACCATAAGAAACCATAAGAAACCATAAGAAACCATAAGAAACCATAAGAAACCATAAGAAACCATAAGAAACCATAAGAAACCATAAGAAACCATAAGAAACCATAAGAAACCATAAGAAACCATAAGAAACCATAAGAAACCATAAGAAACCATAAGAAACCATAAGAAACCATAAGAAACCATAAGAAACCATAAGAAACCATAAGAAACAATAAGAAACCATAAGAAACCATAAGAAACCATAAGAAACCATAAGAATCCATAAGAAACCATAAGAAACCATAAGAACCCATAAGAAAACATGGGAAACCATAAGATACCATAAGAATCCATAAGAAACCATAAGAACCCATAAGAAACCACAAGAAACCATAAGAACCCAAAAGAAAACATGGGAAACCATAAGAAACCATAAGAATCCATAAGAAACCATAAGAATCCATAAGAAACCATAAGAACCCATAAGAAACCACAATAAACCATAAGAACCCATAAGAAAACATGGGAAACCATAAGAAACCATAAAAAACCATAGGAAACCATAAAAACCATAAGAATCCTTAAGAAACCATAAGAACGCATAAGAATCCATAAGAAACCATTAGAACCCATAAGAAACCACAAGAAACCATAAGAACCCATAAGAAACCATAAAAACCATAAGAATCCTTAAGAAACCATAAGAACGCATAATAATCCATAAGAAACCATAAGAACCCATAAGAAACCACAAGAAACCATAAGAACCCATAAGAATCCATAAGAAACCATTAGATCCCATAAGAAACCACAAGATACCATAAGAACCCATAAGAAACCATGGGAAACCATAAGAAACCATAAGAAAACATGGGAAACCATAAGAAACCATTAGAAACCATAAGAAACCATAAAAAACCATAATGAACCATTATGAACCATTATGAACCATTGTGAACCATTATGAACCATAATGAACCATTATGAACCATTATGAACCATTATGAACCATTATGAACCATTATGAACCATAATGAACCATTATGAACAATAATGAACCATAATGGACCATTATGAACCATAATAAAATAAAATGAACCATAATGAACCATTATGATCCATAATGAACCATAATGGACCATTATGAACCATAATAAAATAAAATGAACCATAATGAACCATTATGATCCATAATGAACCATAATGAACCATTATGAACCATAATGAACCATTATGATCCATAATGAACCATAATGAACCATAATGAACCATAATGAACCATTATGAACCATTATGAACCATAATGAACCATTATGAACCATAATGAACCATTATGAACCATAATGAACCATTATGAACAATAATGAACCATAATGGACCATTATGAACCATAATAAAATAAAATGAACCATAATGAACCATTATGAACCATAATGAACCATTATGAACCATAATGAACCATTATGAACAATAATGAACCATAATGGACCATTATGAACCATAATAAAATAAAATGAACCATAATGAACCATTATGATCCATAATGAACCATAATGAACCATTATGAACCATTATGAACCATTATGAACAATAATGAACCATAATGGACCATTATGAACCATAATAAAATAAAATGAACCATAATGAACCATTATGATCCATAATGAACCATAATGAACCATAATGAACCATAATGAACCATTATGAACCATAATGAACCATTATGAACAATAATGAACCATAATGGACCATTATGAACCATAATAAAATAAAATGAACCATAATGAACCATTATGATCCATAATGAACCATTATGAACCATTATGAACCATAATGAACCATTATGAACAATAATGAACCATAATGGACCATTATGAACCATAATAAAATAAAATGAACCATAATGAACCATTATGATCCATAATGAACCATAATGAACCATTATGAACCATTATGAACCATTATGAACCATAATGAACCATTATGATCCATAATGAACCATAATGAACCATTATGAACCATTATGAACCATAATGAACCATTATGAACCATAATGAACCATTATGAACCATAATGAACCATTATGAACAATAATGAACCATAATGGACCATTATGAACCATAATAAAATAAAATGAACCATAATGAACCATTATGATCCATAATGAACCATTATGAACCATAATGAACCATTATGAACCATAATGAACCATTATGAACCATAATGAACCATTATGAACAATAATGAACCATAATGGACCATTATGAACCATAATAAAATAAAATGAACCATAATGAACCATTATGATCCATAATGAACCATAATGAACCATTATGAACCATAATGAACCATTATGATCCATAATGAACCATAATGAACCATTATGAACCATAATGAACCATTATGAACCATAATGAACCATTATGAACAATAATGAACCATAATGGACCATTATGAACCATAATAAAATAAAATGAACCATAATGAACCATTATGATCCATAATGAACCATTATGAACCATAATGAACCATTATGAACCATAATGAACCATTATGAACCATAATGAACCATTATGAACAATAATGAACCATAATGGACCATTATGAACCATAATAAAATAAAATGAACCATAATGAACCATTATGATCCATAATGAACCATAATGAACCATTATGAACCATAATGAACCATTATGAACAATAATGAACCATAATGGACCATTATGAACCATAATAAAATAAAATGAACCATAATGAACCATTATGATCCATAATGAACCATAATGAACCATTATGAACCATAATGAACCATTATGATCCATAATGAACCATAATGAACCATTATGAACCATAATGAACCATTATGAACAATAATGAACCATAAAGGACCATTATGAACCATAATAAAATAAAATGAACCATAATGAACCATTATGATCCATAATGAACCATTATGAACCATAATGAACCATTATGAACCATAATGAACCATTATGAACCATAATGAACCATTATGAACAATAATGAACCATAATGGACCATTATGAACCATAATAAAATAAAATGAACCATAATGAACCATTATGATCCATAATGAACCATAATGAACCATTATGAACTATTATGAACCATAATGAACCATTATGAACAATAATGAACCATAATGGACCATTATGAACCATAATAAAATAAAATGAACCATAATGAACCATTATGATCCATAATGAACCATAATGAACCATTATGAACCATAATGAACCATTATGAACAATAATGAACCATAATGGACCATTATGAACCATAATAAAATAAAATGAACCATAATGAACCATTATGATCCATAATGAACCATTATGAACAATAATGAACCATAATGGACCATTATGAACCATAATAAAATAAAATGAACCATAATGAACCATTATGATCCATAATGAACCATAATGGACCATTATGAACCATAATGAACCATAATAAAATATAATGAACCATTATGAACCATAATGAACCATAAAAAACCATATTGAACCATAGTGAACCATAAAATGCCATAACAAACCATAAAACCCCGTGAAACCCATAATGAACCATAAAAAATAAAAAAACAAAAAAAGACAAAAAAACATAAAAAACAATTAAAAAAAAAACATAAAAACAAAACAATTAAAAATCCTAAAAAACATAAAAATTTGTTTTTTTCTTTCAGATCAACCGCCACGTGTTAATCCTGTAGAATATAAACCGGAAGTGACAGCTTTAATTGGAGATCAGGCAACACTGCGTTGCTCTGTTCTCGGTAATCCAAATCCGAAGATTAGTTGGAGTAAAGACAACATTGTGGTAATTTTTTATTATTTATAACAAAAGTACAAAAAAATATAAAAAATACAAAAAACAATAATTATAAAAAATACCAAAAAAAAATATATAAAAAATTAAAAAGTACAAATTTTAAAAGTTAAAAAAAATGAAAATTTAAATGTATTCAAAATACAAAAAATTAAAAAATATACAGGAAAATACAAAATAAATTTAAAAATACAAAACCAATAAAAAATGTAAAATAAAAAATTCAAAAATTTACAGAATATACAAATAAAAAAAACAAGAATTCAAAAATATAAAAAAACCAAAAATATGTAAAATACAAAAAAAATAAGAATTAAATTAAAACACTTGTCAAATGACAGATGTCAAGTGACAAATGTCAAACGACAGATGTCAAGTGACACACGTCAACTGACAGATGTCAAGTGACACACGTCAACTAACAGATGTCAAGTGACAGATGTCAAGTGACAGATGTCAAGTGACAGATGTCAAGTGACATATTACAAGTGACATATTACAAGTGACATATTACAAGTGACATATTACAAGTGACATATTACAAGTGACATATTACAAGTGACATATTACAAGTGACAGATGTCAAGTAACATATATCAAGTGACAGATGTCAAGTGACATATTACAAGTGACATATTACAAGTGACATATTACAAGTGACATATTACAAGTGACATATTACAAGTGACATATTACAAGTGACATATTACAAGTGACATATTACAAGTGACATATTACAAGTGACAGATGTCAAGTAACATATATCAAGTGACAGATGTCAAGTGACATATTACAAGTGACATATTACAAGTGACATATTACAAGTGACATATTACAAGTGACATATTACAAGTGACATATTACAAGTGACATATTACAAGTGACATATTACAAGTGACATATTACAAGTGACATATTACAAGTGACATATTACAAGTGACATATTACAAGTGACAGATGTCAAGTAACATATATCAAGTGACAGATGTCAAGTGACATATTACAAGTGACATATTACAAGTGACATATTACAAGTGACATATTACAAGTGACATATTACAAGTGATAGATGTCAAGTAACATATATCAAGTGACAGATGTCAAGTGACATATTACAAGTGACATATTACAAGTGACATATTACAAGTGACATATTACAAGTGACATATTACAAGTGACATATTACAAGTGACATATTACAAGTGACATATTACAAGTGACATATTACAAGTGACAGATGTCAAGTAACATATATCAAGTGACAGATGTCAAGTGACATATTACAAGTGACATATTACAAGTGACATATTACAAGTGACATATTACAAGTGACATATTACAAGTGACATATTACAAGTGACATATTACAAGTGACATATTACAAGTGACATATTACAAGTGACATATTACAAGTGACATATTACAAGTGACATATTACAAGTGACAGATGTCAAGTAACATATATCAAGTGACAGATGTCAAGTGACATATTACAAGTGACATATTACAAGTGACATATTACAAGTGACATATTACAAGTGACATATTACAAGTGATAGATGTCAAGTAACATATATCAAGTGACAGATGTCAAGTGACATATTACAAGTGACATATTACAAGTGACATATTACAAGTGACATATTACAAGTGACATATTACAAGTGACATATTACAAGTGACAGATGTCAAGTGACATATTACAAGTGACATATTACAAGTGACATATTACAAGTGACATATTACAAGTGACATATTACAAGTGACATATTACAAGTGACAGATGTCAAGTAACATATATCAAGTGACAGATGTCAAGTGACATATTACAAGTGACATATTACAAGTGACATATTACAAGTGACATATTACAAGTGACATATTACAAGTGACATATTACAAGTGACATATTACAAGTGACATATTACAAGTGACATATTACAAGTGACATATTACAAGTGACAGATGTCAAGTAACATATATCAAGTGACAGATGTCAAGTGACATATTACAAGTGACATATTACAAGTGACATATTACAAGTGACATATTACAAGTGACATATTACAAGTGACATATTACAAGTGACATATTACAAGTGACATATTACAAGTGACATATTACAAGTGACATATTACAAGTGACAGATGTCAAGTAACATATATCAAGTGACAGATGTCAAGTGACATATTACAAGTGACATATTACAAGTGACATATTACAAGTGACATATTACAAGTGACATATTACAAGTGACATATTACAAGTGACATATTACAAGTGACATATTACAAGTGACATATTACAAGTGACATATTACAAGTGACAGATGTCAAGTAACATATATCAAGTGACAGATGTCAAGTGACATATTACAAGTGACATATTACAAGTGACATATTACAAGTGACATATTACAAGTGACATATTACAAGTGACATATTACAAGTGACATATTACAAGTGACATATTACAAGTGACATATTACAAGTGACATATTACAAGTGACATATTACAAGTGACATATTACAAGTGACATATTACAAGTGACATATTACAAGTGACATATTACAAGTGACATATTACAAGTGACAGATGTCAAGTAACATATATCAAGTGAAAGATGTCAAGTGACATATTACAAGTGACATATTACAAGTGACATATTACAAGTGACATATTATAAGTGACATATTACAAGTGACATATTACAAGTGACATATTACAAGTGACATATTACAAGTGACATATTACAAGTGACAGATGTCAAGTAACATATATCAAGTGACAGATGTCAAGTGACATATTACAAGTGACATATTACAAGTGACATATTACAAGTGACATATTACAAGTGACATATTACAAGTGACATATTACAAGTGACATATTACAAGTGACATATTACAAGTGACAGATGTCAAGTAACATATATCAAGTGACAGATGTCAAGTGACATATTACAAGTGACATATTACAAGTGACATATTACAAGTGACATATTACAAGTGACATATTACAAGTGACATATTACAAGTGACATATTACAAGTGACAGATGTCAAGTAACATATATCAAGTGACAGATGTCAAGTGACATATTACAAGTGACATATTACAAGTGACATATTACAAGTGACATATTACAAGTGACATATTACAAGTGACATATTACAAGTGACAGATGTCAAGTAACATATATCAAGTGACAGATGTCAAGTGACATATTACAAGTGACATTACAAGTGACATATTACAAGTGACATATTACAAGTGACATATTACAAGTGACAGATGTCAAGTAACATATATCAAGTGACAGATGTCAAGTGACATATTACAAGTGACATATTACAAGTGACATATTACAAGTGACATATTACAAGTGACATATTACAAGTGACATATTACAAGTGACATATTACAAGTGACATATTACAAGTGACATATTACAAGTGACAGATGTCAAGTAACATATATCAAGTGACAGATGTCAAGTGGCATATTACAAGTGACATATTACAAGTGACATATTACAAGTGACATATTACAAGTGACATATTACAAGTGACATATTACAAGTGACATATTACAAGTGACATATTACAAGTGACAGATGTCAAGTAACATATATCAAGTGACAGATGTCAAGTGACATATTACAAGTGACATATTACAAGTGACATATTACAAGTGACATATTACAAGTGACATATTACAAGTGACAGATGTCAAGTAACATATATCAAGTGACAGATGTCAAGTGACATATTACAAGTGACATATTACAAGTGACATATTACAAGTGACATTACAAGTGACATATTACAAGTGACATATTACAAGTGACATATTACAAGTGACAGATGTCAAGTAACATATATCAAGTGACAGATGTCAAGTGACATATTACAAGTGACATATTACAAGTGACATATTACAAGTGACATATTACAAGTGACATATTACAAGTGACATATTACAAGTGACATATTACAAGTGACATATTACAAGTGACAGATGTCAAGTAACATATATCAAGTGACAGATGTCAAGTGACATATTACAAGTGACATATTACAAGTGACATATTACAAGTGACATATTACAAGTGACATATTACAAGTGACATATTACAAGTGACAGATGTCAAGTAACATATATCAAGTGACAGATGTCAAGTGACATATTACAAGTGACATTACAAGTGACATATTACAAGTGACATATTACAAGTGACAGATGTCAAGTAACATATATCAAGTGACATATTACAAGTGACATATTACAAGTGACATATTACAAGTGACATATTACAAGTGACAGATGTCAAGTAACATATATCAAGTGACAGATGTTAGATGTCATTTGTCAAGTGACAGATATCACGTCAAATGTCAAATTACGTTTAAATTTCAGATTGACGGTACGCAGCCTAGATACCGAATAAAATTGGACCAATCCCTTCAAATAATAACCCTTCACAAAACCGATTCCGGTATTTACTTGTGTACGGCACAAAATGGCGTCGGCGATCCGATAACCAATCAGATCAAACTAGACGTAATGGGTAAGTACAATAAAAAAAAATAAATGACAGTTAAAACGTCAAAAATTATTGATCAAAAGGTCAATTTTTGATTTAATTGTATTTTTTTTTAATATAATTTGTTGTATTACTAATTTTGTAAATATTGTTTGTTTTTGTATCTAATTATTTAATTGTAGATGTAGAAAAAATTAATTTAGCAGTGGCGTAGGGTGAAGGTAAGAACGTATAAATTTGGCAATTACAATCAATTAAATTAAATTACGGTAGATTACAATGAAGTAAAATTGTATTAAATTAAATTACAATAAATTGATATTAAATTACAAAAATAATTGTAATTAAATTACAATTAAGTAAAATTACAATAAATTAAAATTTGTCAAATTTAAACGTTACAAAGCCCACTTTATTATCCTTATTATATATTTTTATAGAGTTTGCTTTTGTGAATGTTTGTTACGGTTGTAGCACTTTGTATTGTTATTAATATAAATTCAAGATGGCGGCTCAAAGATGGCGGACGAGATTTATAATTATTGACCGATTCTGTTCAAAATTGGTATTTGGGGTTTTTTGATGTAGTAGATTATGATTTTTTTGTCGAAAATTGATAAATTCAAGATGGCGATTTCAATATGGCGGACATTTATGATTGTTGACCGATTCTGTTCAAACTTTATATTTAGGGTTTGACCGATTCTGTTCAAACTTTATATTTGGGGTTTTTTGATGTAGTAGATTATGATTTTTTTGTCGAAAATTGATAAATTCAAGATGGCGATATCAAGATGGCGGACATTTATGATTATTGACCGATTTTGTTCAAAATTGGTATTTGGGGTTTTTTGATGTAGTAGATTATGAATTTTTGTCAAAAAAAAAAAAATCAAAATGGCAGATCCAAGATGGCGGACGTGATTTATGATTATGAACAGATTTCATTAAAAATTGGTATTTGAGGGTTTTTGTGGTTGGAGATTACAAATAATTTGTCAAAATAAAAAAAATCAAAATGGCGGATCCAAGATGGAGGACGTGATTTATGATTATGAACAGATTTCATTAAAAATTGCTATTTGAGGGTTTTTGTGGTTGGAGATTATAAATATTTTGTCAAAATAAAAAATCAAAATGGCGGATCCAAGATGGCGGACGTGATTTATGATTATGAACAGATTTTATTAAAAATTGGTATTTGAGGGTTTTTGTGGTTGGAGATTATAAATAATTTGTCAAAATAAAAAAAATCAAAATGGCGGATCCAAGATGGCGGACGTGATTTATGATTATGAACAGATTTTATTAAAAATTGGTATTTGAGGGTTTTTGTGGTTGGAGATTATAAATATTTTGTCAAAATAAAAAAAATAAAAATGGTGGATCAAAGATGGCGGACGTGATTTATGATTATGAACAGATTTCATTAAAAATTGGTATTTGAGGGTTTTTGTGGTTGGTGATTATAAATATTTTGTCAAAATAAAAAAAATCAAAATGGCGGATTCAAGATGGCGGACGTGATTTGATTATGAACAGATTTCATTAAAAATTGGTAGTTGAGGGTTTTTGTAGTTGGAGATTATAAATATTTTGTCAAAATAAAAAAAATCAAAATGGAGGATCCAAGATGGCGGACGTGATTTACGATTATGAACAGATTTCATTAAAAATTGGTATTTGAGATTTTTTTTAGTTGGAGATTATAAATATTTTGTCAAAATAAAAAAAATTCAAAATGGCGGATCCAAGATGGCTGACGTGATTTGTGATTATGAACAGATTTCATTAAAAATTGGTATTTGAGGGTTTTTGTGGTTGGATATTATAAATATTTTGTCAAAATAAAAAAATTCAAAATGGCGGATCCAAGATGGCGGACGTGATTTATGATTATGAACAGATTTCATTAAAAATTGGTATTTGAGGGTTTTTGTGGTTGGATATTATAAATATTTTGTCAAAATAAAAAAATTCAAAATGGCGGATCCAAGATGGCGGACGTGATTTATGATTATGAACAGATTTCATTCAAAATTGGTATTTGAGGGTTTTTGTGGTTGGTGATTATAAATATTTTGTCAAAATAAAAAAAATCAAAATGGCGGATTCAAGATGGCGGACGTGATTTGATTATGAACAGATTTCATTAAAAATTGGTATTTGAGAATTTTTGTAGTTGGAGATTATAAATATTTTGTCAAAAAAAAAAAATAAAAATGGCGGATCCAAGATGGCTGACGTGATTTATGATTATGAACAGATTTCATGAAAAATTGGTATTTGAGGGTTTCTGTGATTGGTGATTATAAATATTTAGTCAAAATAAAAAAAATCAAAATGGCGGACGATATTTTAATAATAAACAGATTTGATTTAAAATCGGTATTAGGTGGTTTTTAGGATCAGACATAATGAATATTTGATAGAAAAGAACATCCGGCCCATCGAGCCGCCATTATTAACACATCTTTCTAATAATTTTAATAAATTTATTAACCGTATTGTAACTAACACTAACAATTAATTTTCCTCTAAACCAGATTCCGAACCTCGACCGGTAACGATGTTATCCGAACCGAGCGACGATCAACCGTTACTCGTTACCCTAAACGCACCTGCGACCCTAAATTGCTACGTCCTCGGTTACCCTTTCCCGGCCGTCACATGGTGGAAGGACGATTCGATTATACCGTTCAAAAATAACGAATTCGAAATCCGTAAAGATTATTCGTTGCTCATTCATTCTGTCCAATTGGAGAATCTCGGTATTTATACGTGTCAAGCTTATAACGGTTACGGTAAGGCCGCTAGTTGGTCGGTAACCGTTAAAACTCGTGGACCGATTCGATTGGATGGACCGGATGATCGGTATAATAAATTTATCGTTAATCCTGATGATGGTTCTTTGACTAGTACGAGACGGGAATATCCTGTTACTCCTTATTATGCTCCTCCTCCTCCTCCTCCTACTTTACCTCCCGCTACTGAACCTTCTAATGAAATTGTTCCGAATACTTTGCCCGATGCTCAAGCTGGACGACCTGAACCTGGTTATATTGGTATGCATGTAGTTTTTTTTTTTTTTTTTTTTTTTTTTTTTTTTTTTTTTTTTTTTTTTTTTTTTTTTTTTTTAATTAGTAGGGTTAGGTTTGTACTAATCTTTTTGTTAAAAAAAACTGACAGTTGTCGAATTGCATGTGTCACATGACAGACGTCAAATGTCAAATGACAGATGTCAATTGACGAAATAATGTACCTACCATCAAATGGTAAAATATATAAAAATTTACAAATTTTGCGCAAAACTAAAAAATTGCGCAGCACTAAATTGCGCAAAAATTGAAAATTGCGCAAACAAAAAAAATTGCGCGAAAATATGAAATTGCGCAAATATGAAAAATTGGGCAATACTAAAAATTGCGCAAAACTAAAAAATTGCGCAAAACCATAAAGTTGCACAAAAATATAAAATTGCTCAAATATGAAAAATTGCGCAATACTAAAAAATTGCGCAAAATAAAAAATTGCGCAACACAAAAAATTGCGCAACACAAACAAAATTGCGCAAAAGTGGAAAATTGCGCAAACAAAAAAAATTGCGCAAACATAAAAAATTGCGCAATTCTAAAAATTGCGCAAAACCATAAAGTTGCACAAAAATATAAAATTGCTCAAATATGAAAAATTGCGCAATACTAAAAAATTGCGCAAAATAAAAAAAATCACAAAACCATAAAGTTACACAAAAATATAAAATTGCGCAATTATGAAAAATTGCGCAATACTAAATAATTGCGCAAAACAAAAAATTGCGCAAAAGTAGAAAATTGCGTAAACAAAAAAAAATGCGCGAAAATATAAAATTGCGCAAATATGAAAGATTGCAAAATACTAAAAATTGCGCAAAACTAAAAAATTGCGCAAAATAAAAAAAAATCACAAAACCATAAAGTTGCACAAAAATATAAAATTGCTCAATTATGAAAAATTGCGCAATACTAAAAAAATGCGCAATACTAAAAAAATGCGCAAAACAAAAAATTGCGCAACACTAGCAAAATTGCGCAAAAGTAAAAAATTTCGCAAACAAAAAAAATTGTGCAAAAATATAATATTGCGCAAATATAAAAAATTGCGCAATACTAAAAATTGCGCAATATAAAAAAAAATCACACAACAGTTGCACAAAAATATAAAATTGCTCAAATATGAAAAATTGCGCAATACTAAAAAATTGCGCAGAACAAAAATTTGCGCAAAATAAAAAAAATTCACAAAACCGTAAAGTTGCACAAAAATATAAAATTGCGCAATTATGAAAAATTGCGCAATTGCGCAATTATGAAAAATTGCACAATACTAAAAAATTGCTCAAAACAAAAAATTGCGCAAAATAAAAAAAAAACACAAAACCGTAAAGTTGCACAAAAATTTAAAATTGCGCAATTATGAAAAATTGCGCAATACTACAAAGTGCGCAAAACTAAAAAATTGCTCAAAATAAAAAATTCACAAAACCATAAAGTTGCACAAAAATATAAAATTGCGCAATTATGAGTAATTGCGCAATACTAAAAAATTGCGCAATACAAACAAAATTGCGCAAAAGTAGAAAATTGCGCAAACAAAAAAAATTGCGCAAAAATATAAAATTGCGCAAATATAAAAAATTGCGCAATACTAAAAATTGCGCAAAACTAAAAAATTGCGCAAAATAAAAAAAATTCGCAAAACCAAAAAGTTGCACAAAAATATAAAATTGCGCAATTATGAAAAATTGCGCAATACTAAAAAATTGCGCAAAACGAAAAATTGCGCAATGCAAACAAAATTGCGCGAACAAAAAAAATTGCGCAAAAAAATAAAATTGCGTAAATATGAAAAATTGCGCAATACTAAAAATTGCGCAAAACTAAAAAATTGCGCAAAATAAAAAAAATTCGCAAAACCAAAAAGTTGCACAAAAATATAAAATTGCGCAATTATGAAAAATTGCGCAATACTAAAAAATTGCGCAAAACAAAAAATTGCGCAATACTAACAAAATTGCGCTAAAGTAGAAAATTGCGCAAACAAACAAAAATTGCGCGAAAATATAAAAAATTGCGCAATACTAAAAATTGTGCAAAACTAAAAAATTGCGCAAAATAAAAAAATTCAGAAAACCATAAAGTTGCACAAAAATATAAAATTGCGCAATACTAAAAAATTGCTCAAAACAAATAATTGCGCAACACAAACAAAATTGCGCAAAAGTAGAAAATTGCGCAAACAAAAAAATTGCGTAAATATGAAAAATTGCGCAATACTAAAAATTGCGCAAAAGTAGAAAATTGCACGAACAAAAAAAAATGCGCAAATATAAAAAACTGCGCAATACCAAAAATTGTGCAAAACTAAAAATTACGCAAAACTAAAAAATTGCGCAAAATAAAAAATTCACAAAACCATAAAGTTGCACAAAAATTATGAGAAATTGCGCAATACAAATAAATTGCGCAAAAGTAGAAAATTGCACGAACAAAAAAAAATGCGCAAATATAAAAAACTGCGCAATACCAAAAATTGTGCAAAACTAAAAATTACGCAAAACTAAAAAATTGCGCAAAACAATAATTTTACACAAAAATATAAAATTGCTCAAATCTGAATAATTGTGCAGATCTAAAAATTGCGCAAATCTAAAAAAAATGAGCAAAACTATGAATTGCAAAATTGCGCAAAACTACAGAATTGCAATAATTCTTGCTTTAAATAAATAATTTTTTTATTTTATTGGCGCAACTGATAAAACCAAAATTATTGCGCAAATCTCTAAAAATTGCACAGAAACCAAATCATTACAGAATTTTGACAGATCGTTTAGATAAACTGTCATTTTTAATGATAAAAATCAAGAAACATTCATTTATGAATGACATAAGCTGTCAACTACAAGTGACAGCTCTCAATTCCAAGTGACAGCTGTCAATTCCAAGTGACAGCTGTCAACTCTAAGTGACAGATGTCAACTCAAAGTAACACCGACAATCGTGTGTGCATCTTAACCAAAAATATCTTGTCAAAATTCGATTCAATATAGCAACATAACCTCAATTTTATTCTGGATGTTAACATACTAATATATTTTTGTATCCCCTCTCTAGTGCCAGTCAGAGTGAATATTACGACAAACGATCAAAGATACCCGGTGGGAAGTGACATCGAGATACCGTGCGAGGTTGCCGGATATCCCCAACCTCAAATTAAATGGTTCAAAGATGGCGTCGAACTTTCGGAGACGGAAAAAATACATATTAGAGGTAAGGAAATATCTAAATGACAGTTGACACTTAGACAGTTAATTTACTTGATATTTATTATTAACATGTGACAGTTGACAGTTATTTACTTGTTGTTTATTACTGACAGATGATAGTTGACAGCTGACAGCTGACAGTTAAGTCGCTTGCTGTTAATTAATGGCAGATGACAGTTGAGAGTTAAGTTACTTGTTTATTACTGACAGATGACAGTTGACATCTGACAGTTAAGTCGCTTGCTGTTAATTAATATCAGATGACAGTTGACAGTTAAGTTACTTGTTTATTACTGACAGATGACAGTTGACAGCTGACAGTTAAGTCGCTTGCTGTTAATTAATGGCAGATGACAGTTGACAGTTAAGTTACTTGTTTATTACTGACAGATGACAGTTGACATCTGACAGTTAAGTCGCTTGCTGTTAATTAATATCAGATGACAGTTGACAGTTAAGTTACTTGTTTATTACTGACAGATGACAGTTGACATCTGACAGTTAAGTCGCTTGCTGTTAATTAATGGCAGATGACAGCTGACAGTTAAGTTACTTGTTTATTACTGACAGATGACAGTTGACATCTGACAGTTAAGTCGCTTGCTGTTAATTAATATCAGATGACAGTTGACAGTTAAGTTACTTGTTTATTACTGACAGATGACAGTTGACAGCTGACAGTTAAGTCGCTTGATGTTAATTATTGGCAGATGACAGTCGACATTTAATTTACTTGTTGTTTATTACTGACATATGACAGTTGACATCTGATAGTTAAGTCGCTTGCTGTTAATTAATATCAGATGACAGTTGACAGTTAAGTTACTTGTTTATTACTGACAGATGACAGTTGACATCTGACAGTTAAGTCGCTTGCTGTTAATTAATGGCAGATGACAGCTGACAGTTAAGTTACTGGTTTATTACTGACAGATGACAGTTGACATCTGACAGTTAAGTCGCTTGCTGTTAATTAATATCAGATGACAGTTGACAGTTAAGTTACTTGTTTATTACTGACAGATGACAGTTGACAGCTGACAGTTAAGTCGCTTGATGTTAATTATTGGCAGATGACAGTCGACATTTAATTTACTTGTTGTTTATTACTGACATATGACAGTTGACATCTGACAGTTAAGTCGCTTGCTGTTAATTATTGGCAGATGACAGTCGACATTTAATTTACTTGTTGTTTATCACTGACATATGACAGATGACAGCTGACAGTTGATTTACTTGATGTTAATTATTGGCAGATGACAGTCGACATTTAATTTACTTGTTGTTTATTACTGACATATGACAGATGACAGCTGACAGTTGATTTACTTGATGTTAATTATTGGCAGATGACAGTCGACATTTAATTTACTTGTTGTTTATTACTGACATATGACAGATGACAGCTGACAGTTGATTTACTTGTTGTTAATTATTGGCAGATGACAGCTGACAGTTGATTTACTTGTTGTTTATTGCTGACATATGACAGATGACAGTTGATTTACTTGTTGTTTATTACTGACATATGACATATGACAGCTGACAGTTGATTTACTTGATGTTAATTATTGGCAGATGACATATGACAGCTGACAGTTGATTTACTTGATGTTAATTATTGGCAGATGACAGCTGACAGTTGATTTACTTGTTGTTAATTATTGGCAGATGACAGTTGACATTTAATTTACTTGTTGTTTATTACTGACATATGACAGATGACAGCTGACAGTTGATTTACTTGATGTTAATTATTGGCAGATGACAGTTGACATTTAATTTACTTGTTGTTTATTACTGACATATGACAGATGACAGCTGACAGTTGATTTACTTGATGTTAATTATTGGCAGATGACAGTCGACATTTAATTTACTTGTTGTTTATTACTGACATATGACAGATGACAGCTGACAGTTGATTTACTTGTTGTTAATTATTGGCAGATGACAGCTGACAGTTGATTTACTTGTTGTTTATTGCTGACATATGACAGATGACAGTTGATTTACTTGTTGTTTATTACTGACATATGACATATGACAGCTGACAGTTGATTTACTTGATGTTAATTATTGGCAGATGACATATGACAGCTGACAGTTGATTTACTTGATGTTAATTATTGGCAGATGACAGCTGACAGTTGATTTACTTGTTGTTAATTATTGGCAGATGACAGCTGACAGTTGATTTACTTGATGTTAATTATTGGCAGATGACAGCTGACAGTTGATTTACTTGTTGTTTATTACTGACATATGACATATGACAGCTGACAGTTGATTTACTTGTTGTTTATTACTGACATATGACAGCTGACAGTTGATTTACTTGATGTTAATTATTGGCAGATGACATATGACAGCTGACAGTTGATTTACTTGATGTTAATTATTGGCAGATGACAGCTGACAGTTAATTTACTTGTTGTTTATTGCTGACATATGACAGATGACAGCTGACAGTTGATTTACTTGTTGTTTATTACTGACATATGACAGCTGACAGTTGATTTACTTGATGTTAATTATTGGCAGATGACAGCTGACAGTTAATTTACTTGTTGTTTATTGCTGACATATGACAGATGACAGCTGACAGTTGATTTACTTGTTGTTTATTACTGACATATGATAGTTGACAGCTGACAGTTGATTTACTTGTTGTTTATTACTGACATATGACATATGACAGCTGACAGTTGATTTACTTGTTGTTAATTATTGGCAGATGACATATGACAGCTGACAGTTGATTTACTTGATGTTAATTATTGGCAGATGACAGCTGACAGTTGATTTACTTGTTGTTTATTACTGACATATGACAGCTGACAGTTGATTTACTTGATGTTAATTATTGGCAGATGACATATGACAGCTGACAGTTGATTTACTTGATGTTAATTATTGGCAGATGACAGCTGACAGTTAATTTACTTGTTGTTTATTGCTGACATATGACAGATGACAGCTGACAGTTGATTTACTTGTTGTTTATTACTGACATATGACAGCTGACAGTTGATTTACTTGATGTTAATTATTGGCAGATGACAGCTGACAGTTAATTTACTTGTTGTTTATTGCTGACATATGACAGATGACAGCTGACAGTTGATTTACTTGTTGTTTATTACTGACATATGATAGTTGACAGCTGACAGTTGATTTACTTGTTGTTTATTACTGACATATGACATATGACAGCTGACAGTTGATTTACTTGTTGTTAATTATTGGCAGATGACATATGACAGCTGACAGTTGATTTACTTGATGTTAATTATTGGCAGATGACAGCTGACAGTTATTTACTTGTTTATTACTGACAGATGACAGCTGACAGTTAAGTTGATGTTTTTTAATGACAGATGACAGTTAGGTTACTTGATCTTTATTATTTTTTTAGAAACTGAAAGAACTAGTGTTCTTACTATGGAACAGGCAACTAAAGCTGATTCTGGATATTATCAATGCGAAGCTACAAACGCCTACAACAAAGCGTCAAGTACTTTGGAAATTTCCATTGAAGGTAAATTTAAAAAAATAGTTTTTTAGGTTAATTTACCGTTACCGGGTTAATAGACACTTCCAGTAATGTTAAATTTTCTACACCACTATTGCTCTAGAATTGACAGGAACAAGTATATGTCACTTTTTTACACTAGTTTTACTCTAGACTACACCAGATTGTACTAGAACAATATAAAATTAATTATTATTATTATTATTATTATTTTTAGGTATGTACATCCATCCGAGTTGTACGGACAATCAATTTTTCGCCAATTGCGCTCTAATAGTACGAGCTAAATATTGTTCGCACAAATACTACGCCAAATTTTGCTGCCGGTCCTGCACCGAAGCCGGTCTCCTCCCGGTCGACGGCCCCCACATACAAAATTTCAACAGACACAATTCACTCAATAATAATTTAGTTTAATTTTAACAGTACTAGTCTATTTTTAATTAAAAAATAAAATAAAATCAAATGAGTCTTGGAAAGAAACTTAAATGTCAATTGTCAAATGTCATGTAAAAATTGTCATACGTCAATTGTCATCTGGGAATTGTTAAACGTCAATTATATCAAATGTCAATTGTCAAATGTCATCTGAGAATTGTTAGACGTCAATTATATCAAATGTCAATTGTCAAATGTCATCTGAGAATTGTTAAACGTCAATTATATCAAATGTCAATTGTCAAATGTCATTTGAGAATTGTTAAACGTCAATTAAATCAAATGTCAATTGTCAAATGTCATCTGAGAATTGTTAAACGTCAATTATATCAATTGTCAAATGTCAAATGTCATCTGAGAATTGTTAAACGTCAATTATATCAATTGTCAAATGTCAAATGTCATTTGAGAATTGTTAAACGTCAATTATATCAAATGTCAATTGTCAAATGTCATCTGAGAATTGTTAAACGTCAATTATATCAATTGTCAAATGTCAAATGTCATCTGAGAATTGTTAAACGTCAATTATATCAATTGTCAAATGTCATTTGAGAATTGTTAAACGTCAATTATATCAAATGTCAATTGTCAAATGTCATCTGAGAATTGTTAAACGTCAATTATATCAATTGTCAAATGTCAAATGTCATCTGAGAATTGTTAAACGTCAATTATATCAATTGTCAAATGTCATTTGAGAATTGTTAAACGTCAATTAAATCAAATGTCAATTGTCAAATGTCATCTGAGAATTGTTAAACGTCAATTATATCAAATGTCAAATGTCATTTGAGAATTGTTAAACGTCAATTATATCAAATGTCAATTGTCAAATGTCATCTGGGAATTGTTAAACGTCAATTATATCAAATGTCAATTGTCAAATGTCATCTGAGAATTGTTAAACGTCAATTAAATCAAATGTCAATTGTCAAATGTCATTTGAGAATTGTTAAACGTCAATTATTTCAAATGTCAATTGTCATCTGAGAATTGTTAGACGTCAATTATTTCAAATGTCATCTGGGAATTGTTAAACGTCAATTATATCAAATGTCAATTGTCAAATGTCATTTGAGAATTGTTAAAAGTCAATTATATCAAATGTCAATTGTCAAATGTCATTTGAGAATTGTTAAACGTCAATTATATCAAATGTCAATTGTCAAATGTCATTTGAGAATTGTTAAAAGTCAATTATATCAAATGTCAATTGTCAAATGTCATTTGAGAATTGTTAAACGTCAATTATATCAAATGTCAATTGTCAAATTTCATTTGAGAATTGTTAAACGTCTATTAAATCAAATGTCAATTGTCAAATGTCATCTGAGAATTGTTAGACGTCAATTATTTCAAATGTCAATTGTCATCTGAGAATTGTTAAACGTCAATTATATCAAATGTTAATTGTCAAATGTCATTTGAGAATTGTTAAACGTCAATTATATCAAATGTCAATTGTCAAATGTCATTTGAGAATTGTTAAACGTCAATTATATCAAATGTCAATTGTCAAATGTCATCTGAGAATTGTTAAACGTCAATTATATCAAATGTCAATTGTCAAATGTCATCTGAGAATTGTTAGACGTCAATTATTTCAAATGTCAATTGTCATCTGAGAATTGTTAGACGTCAATTATTTCAAATGTCAATTGTCAAATGTCATCTGGGAATTGTTAAACGTCAATTAAATCAAATGTCAATTGTCAAATGTCATTTGAGAAATGTTAAACGTCTATTAAATCAAATGTCAATTGTCAAATGTCATCTGAGAATTGTTAGACGTCAATTATTTCAAATGTCAATTGTCAAATGTCATTTGAGAATTGTTAAACGTCAATTATATCAAATGTCAATTGTCAAATGTCATGTGAGAATTGTTAAACGTCAATTATATCAAATGTCAATTGTCAAATGTCATTTGAGAATTGTTAAACGTCTATTAAATCAAATGTCAATTGTCAAATGTCATCTGGGAATTGTTAAACGTCAATTATATCAAATGTCAATTGTCAAACGTCATCTGGGAATTGTCAAACGTCAATTATCTTAAACGTCAAGTGTCAAATGTCATTTCTCAACTGTTAAATTTCAAATATTAACTGTCAATGTCAATTGTCAATGGTCAAATGTCACTTTAAGGTTTCTTTTGTGCCCTTTCCATGAAATAAAATAAATTTTAATATGTCAGATGTCACTTGTCACTTTCTTTCTAAGACTTTAAAAAACCGCGATGGATTTTTTCATGTTTGTAACGGTTTTTTTTCTTCTTTTTTGCCATATTGGTGTAAAAATGCCATATTTTACCATTAAAAAAAAACAAAATTTTTTTTTACTTTTGTGTTTTGTTTTTTCCGAAAAATTCTACTTAACTTTGTATATATTTTTTTTTTAATGATATTTATAAAAATGTAAATGTAAAAATGTGTTCAATACGTTGTACAAGTAAGAATAAATGATTTATTACATTTTTTTTTTGTTTTTTTTTATATTTTTTAAAAAAATTCTAATTTTAGGATTGTGTTGTCTACAATGTTGCCAAGTTAATTTTTTTTACATTTAAATACGACAAATTTAATAAATAAAATATAAAATAAAACGACTAATTTTTCCACCATTTTACCCTATTTTTTCTCCATTTTTTAATAATTTCCCCTGTTTTTCTCTAATTTTCCCCTATTTTTCAATATTTTTGACAATTTTCTATTATTTTTCGCAACCTTTCCCAAATTTCCTAATTTTTCTCTAATTTTCTGTATTTTTTCAATATTCTTCCTTATTTTTTCAATTTTCCAGTATTTTTTCTCCATTTTATCCCATTTTTCCCTATTTTTTACCATTTTCTCTTTTTTTCCAAATTTTTCGCAATTTTTCCCTATTTATTACTAATTTCCCTTATTTTTTTCCCTAATTTTTACCATTCTCCCATATTCTTTTTTAGTTTTGACAATTTTTTAAATTTTTTTTGAAGTTTTTCTAATTTTTCGTAATTCTTTTTCCTCTAATTTCCCTATTTTTCACTATTCTCCCCTAAATTTATTTTTTCGAAATTTTTCACCATTATCCCCAATTTTTCCCACTTTTTCACAATTTCCTTTTATTTTTCCCAATTTTTCATGTTTTTCTCTATTTTCCCCTATTTTTCGCCTCTTTATCACTATATTTCCCGATTTTTCACTACTTTTCCCAAATTTCTTTACTTTTTCCAAAATTAATTTTTCGCTACATTCCAATATTTTTTAACAATTTTTCTGTATTTTCCAATTTTTCCAATTTTTCACTATTATTCCTTTGTTCAATTTTCCAATTTTTCTCTATTTTTCGCCATTTTTCCCAATTTTTTACTGTTTTCCCTTATTTTTTCTCTATTCTTCTCTAATTTCCCCTATTTTTGATTATTTTGACCAATTTTTCACTTTTTTTCTACGTTTTATCCAATTTTTCCTCAATTTCCCTATTTTTCACTAAATCCCTCTATTTTTCCCTATTTTCTCCCATTTTCCCATATTTTTCACTATATGATCCGATTTTTCACTATTTTTTTCCAATATTTCCCTATTTTTTCCAAATATATTTTTCACAACTTTTTCCTTTGTTCTGTTTTAAAATTTTTCATTTTTTCCCTATTTTTCACTTATTTCCCCTGGATTTTTCTCTAATTTCCCTCTACTTTTTATTATTTTCCACTATTTTTTAAATATTTTCCCAATTTTTCACTATTCCCCCATTTTTCTCTATTTCCAAATTTTTCTCTATTTTTTCAAATTTTCACTAATCTTCCATGATGTTTTTCTCTATTTTCTGTTATTTTTCCCAATTTTCCACTGTTTCCTTTAGTATGTCTCGGTTTTTCTCTAATTTCCTTACTTTTCATAATTTTGACCGATTTTTCACTTTTTTCTCTATTTTTCCCAAAATTTCTTATTTTTCACTTTTTCATCAATTTTTCCATTTTCCACTATTCTTAACTTTTTTCTTCTAATTTCTCCTATTTTTCTCAAGTCATCCCAATTTTTCACTATTTTCGACGTTTTTCTCTATTTTTCACTTATTTCGCCAATTTTTTCCTAATTCACTATTTTCCTCAATTTTTTTCAATTTTTCCATATTTTTCACCATTTTCCCCTATTTTTTCACTTATTTTCCCATTTCCCCCTTATTTTTATCTTTTTATCCAACTTTTCACCATTTCCCCCCCCATTTTTCACTAATCTCCTATATTTTTCTCTAGTTTTGGCAATTTTTCTCTATTTGTTTTTTTAATTATAATAACAAAATTTACGGGTAACAATAAAATAAAACACCCAGTATATATCCTATCATTCATTTTATTAAAACCCAAAAAATGTATACAGCTCATTCACTTAAAAACTAAAAAAAAAAAAAAAATTAAACAAAAATAAAAACCACAAGTGAAAAAGCACTACAAGGGCGTAGATACAGGGAGGGGAAAATGAGGTAATTACCCCCCACAAATACCAAAAAATTAGCACGAAAATATAAGAAACATATTATTAACTCCCCTAAGAAAAAAAACTTATCTACGCCCTTGAAAGCACAAAAAAAAAACTAATTAAGTGATTTCACTAAAACTATTTACAGTCGTACCAATAAAAAAAAAAAAAACTACCAAAAAAAGCGATTAAATACAAAGTGTTCATCTAAAACCGTGTCAAATTACATTAATCAACCATTTTTGCTTTTTTTTTTTAGTGAGCAAAAATAAAATATATAATATATACAAAAAAACAATTTTTTTTTTTTAAAAATTTATAGTCATGTGATTTATTGAGCACGACCGATTTGGTTGATTTTTTTTATTTTTCTTGACATTTGACATTTAAAATTACGATTAACAACATTAACTACAACCTACAAGCCTAAAAAATCCACCACAAGAAAAAATGGAATGTTCAGATCATTATTTTTATTAACCCCCCTCCCCTCCCACCCATACCCCCATTGGCCATCATAAAAAAAAATTATTTTACTTATATAACTATTAGCATTTTTTTCACTAGAATTATAGCAACATTATTATTATTATTATTATTATTGTACAAACGATCGATAGAAAATAATTTTTCTATCGATTGAAAAAAAAAATATATAAACTGTGGCCTCCTACGAAAGTGTCCACCGAGTGTGGCAGTAACTCTTTGATATATTTTTTTTTTAAATATAATAATAAAACTTAATAGTAAGTTTCTTGTTCTAACCAACCGCCTGGACAACGTCTCAAATAGAATCGTCGCACCTCGTCGTAGATGAAGATCGATAACATGAATGGAATGGCTGGTAACCACCAGACGAATCTAAAAAAAAAATAAAAAAAATTTCAAACAGATTTTTTACTCGGTAATCACTCAATTCCTTAAAAATGATTTTTTAATTACAATTAAATATCGAATTAAAAAATCTTTAAAATGAGGGGTCGGTCAATAATCGCCCGCCATCTTGAATTTATTAATTTTGACCAAAAATTCATAATCTACGACCCCAAAAACCCCCAAATACAAATTTTGAATAAAATCGGTCAATAATCATAAATGTCCGCCATCTTGAAATCGCCAACTTGAATTTATCAATTTTGACAAAAAAAACATAATCTACTACATCAAAAACCCCCAAATACCAATTTTGAATAGAATCGGTCAATAATCATAAATATCCACCATCTTGAAATCGCCATCTTGAATTTATTAATTTTGACAAAAATTCATAATCTACTACATCAAAAACCCCCAAATACCACTTTTGAACACAATCTGTCAATAATCATAAATATCCGCCATCTTGAAATCGCCATCTTGAATTTATCAATTTTGACAAAAAATTCATAATCTACTACACCAAGTACACCCAAATACCAATTTTAAATAGAATCGGTCAATAATCATAAATGTCCGCCATCTTGAAACCGCCATCTTGAATTTATCAATTTGACCAAAAATTCCTAATCTACTACATCAAAAACCCCCAAATACCAATTTTAAATAGAATCGGTCAATAATCATAAATGTCCGCCATCTTGAAACCGCCATCTTGAATTTATTAATTTGACCAAAAATTCCTAATCTACTACATCAAAAACCCCCAAATACCACTTTTGAACACAATCTGTCAATAATCATAAATATCCGCCATCTTGAAATCGCCATCTTGAATTTATCAATTTTGACAAAAAATTCATAATCTACTACACCAAGTACCCCCAAATACCAATTTTGAATAGAATCGGTCAATAATCATAAATGTCCGCCATCTTGAAACCGCCATCTTGAATTTATCAATTTGACCAAAAATTCATAATCTACTACACTAAAAACACCCAAATACCAATTTTGAACACAATTAGTCAATAATCATAAATATCCGCCATTTTGAAATCGCCATCTTGAATTTATTAATTTGACTAAAAATTCCTAATCTACTACATCAAAAACCCCCAAATACCAATTTTGAATAGAATCGGTCAATAAACATGAATCTCGTCCGCCATCTTGAAGTCGCCATTTAAATATGGTCAATAATAATAAAATACTCTTAATTATGGTCAATAACAGTCATAATTATAGACAAATACTATCATCTTTAGATAAATTGTCAACTCTAGACAAATACAGTCAAATATATGCCAAAATATGGTCAAAAATAATGACGTAGTCTTAATTATGGTCAATAACAGTCATACTTATAGTCAAATATCATTTCTAAAGAAACTGTCAACTTTAGACAAATATAGTCAAATATAGGCCAAAATATGCTCAATAATAATAATGGTCATAATAGTAATAATTATAGTCAAACCTTTATCATTATTAAACAAATTGTCAACTGTAGACAAATATAGTCAATTTTTGTCCGAAATATGGTCAATAATAATGAAATATTCTTATTTATGGTCAATAATAATAATTATTATAGTCAAACTGGTCAACTATAGGTAAATCTAGTTCAAAATATGGTCAATAATAATGGAATAGTCTTAATTATGGTCAATAAGAGTTATCCAAAATATGGTCAATAAAAATGAAACATTCTTAATTATGGTCAATTACAGTAATATTTATAGTCAAACTGTCAATTATAGATAAATCTAGTCCAAAATATGGTCAATAATAATGACATAGGCTTGAAAATTGGTCAATAACAGTCATCCAAAATATGGTCAATAATAATGAAATATTCTTAATTATGGTCAATAATAGTAAAATTTATAGTCAAACTGTCAACTATGGATAAATCTAGTCCAAAATATGGTCAATAATAATGATATAGGCTTAAATATTGGTCAATAACAGTCATCCAAAAAATGGTCAATAATAATGAAATATTCTTAATTATGGTCAATAATAATAATTATAGTCAAACTGTCAACTACGGATAAATCTAGTCCAAAATATGGTCAATAATAATGATATAGGCTTAAATATTGGTCAATAACAGTCATCCAAAATATGGTCAATAATAATGAAATATTCTTAATTATGGTCAATAATAATAATTATAGTAAAGTTGTCAACTATAGATAAATCTAGTTCAAAATATGGTCAACAATTATGATAGTCTTAATTATGGTCAACAATAGTCATAATTATAGTCAAATAATATCATTTTTTAATAAACTGTCAACTCTAGATAAATCTAGTCCAAAATATGGTCAATAATAATGAAATATTCTTAATTATGGTCAATAATAATAATAATTATAGTAAAATTGTCAACTATAGATAAATCTAGTCCAAAATATGGTCAAAAATAATGATATAGTCTTAATTAGGGTCAATAATAGTCATAATTATAGTCAAGTAATATCTTTTTAAATAAACTGTCAACTCTAGATAAATCTAGTCCAAAATATGGTCAATAATATTGAAAAAGTCTTAAATATGGTCAATAATAGTAATATTTATAGTCAAACTGTCAATTATAGATAAATCTAGTCCAAAATATGGTCAATAATAATGAAATATTCTTAATTATGGTCAATAATAATAATAATAATAATTATAGTAAAATTGTCAACTATGGATAAAACAAGTCCAAAATATGGTCAACAATTATGATATAGTCCTAATTATGGTCAATAATAGTAATAATTATTGTCAAACTGTCAATTATAGATAAATCTAGTCCAAAATATGGTCAACAATTATGATAGTCTTAATTATGGTCAATAATAGTCATAATTATAGTCAAATAATATCATTTTTTAATAAACTGTCAACTCTAGATAAATCTAGTCCAAAATATGGTCAATAATATTGAAATAGTCTCAATTATGGTCAATAATAATAATAATAATTATAGTAAAATTGTAAACTATAGATAAATCTAGTTCAAAATATGGTCAACAATTATGATAGTCTTAATTATGGTCAATAATAGTCATAATTATAGTCAAATAATATCATTTTTTAATAAACTGTCAACTCTAGATAAATCTAGTCCAAAATATGGTCAATAATAATGAAATATTCTTAATTATGGTCAATAATAATAATTATAGTAAAGTTGTCAACTATAGATAAATCTAGTTCAAAATATGGTCAACAATTATGATAGTCTTAATTATGGTCAACAATAGTCATAATTATAGTCAAATAATATCATTTTTTAATAAACTGTCAACTCTAGATAAATCTAGTCCAAAATATGGTCAATAATAATGAAATATTCTTAATTATGGTCAATAATAATAATAATTATAGTAAAATTGTCAACTATAGATAAATCTAGTCCAAAATATGGTCAACAATTATGATAGTCTTAATTATGGTCAATAATAGTCATAATTATAGTCAAATAATATCATTTTTAAATAAACTGTCAACTCTAGATAAATCTAGTCCAAAATATGGTCAATAATAATGAAATATTCTTAATTATGGTCAATAATAATAATTATAGTAAAATTGTCAACTAAGATAAATCTAGTTCAAAATATGGTCAACAATTATGATAGTCTTAATTATGGTCAACAATAGTCATAATTATAGTCAAATAATATCATTTTTAAATAAACTGTCAACTCTAGATAAATCTAGTCCAAAATATGGTCAATAATAATGAAATATTCTTAATTATGGTCAATAATAATAATTATAGTAAAATTGTCAACTAAGATAAATCTAGTTCAAAATATGGTCAACAATTATGATAGTCTTAATTATGGTCAACAATAGTCATAATTATAGTCAAATAATATCATTTTTAAATAAACTGTCAACTCTAGATAAATCTAGTCCAAAATATGGTCAATAATAATAAAATATTCTTAATTATGGTCAATAATAATAATTATAGTAAAATTGTCAACTAAGATAAATCTAGTTCAAAATATGGTCAACAATTATGATAGTCTTAATTATGGTCAACAATAGTCATAATTATAGTCAAATAATATCATTTTTAAATAAACTGTCAACTCTAGATAAATCTAGTCCAAAATATGGTCAATAATAATGAAATATTCTTAATTATGGTCAATAATAATAATTATAGTAAAATTGTCAACTAAGATAAATCTAGTTCAAAATATGGTCAAAAATAATGATATAGTCTTAATTAGGGTCAATAATAATAATTATAGTAAAATTGTCAACTAAGATAAATCTAGTTCAAAATATGGTCAACAATTATGATAGTCTTAATTATGGTCAACAATAGTCATAATTATAGTCAAATAATATCATTTTTAAATAAACTGTCAACTCTAGATAAATCTAGTCCAAAATATGGTCAATAATAATGAAATATTCTTAATTATGGTCAATAATAATAATTATAGTAAAATTGTCAACTAAGATAAATCTAGTTCAAAATATGGTCAACAATTATGATAGTCTTAATTATGGTCAACAATAGTCATAATTATAGTCAAATAATATCATTTTTAAATAAACTGTCAACTCTAGATAAATCTAGTCCAAAATATGGTCAATAATAATGAAATATTCTTAATTATGGTCAATAATAATAATTATAGTAAAATTGTCAACTAAGATAAATCTAGTTCAAAATATGGTCAAAAATAATGATATAGTCTTAATTAGGGTCAATAATAGTCATAATTATAGTCAAGTAATATCTTTTTAAATAAACTGTCAACTCTAGATAAATCTAGTCCAAAATATGGTCAATAATATTGAAAAAGTCTTAAATATGGTCAATAATAGTAATATTTATAGTCAAACTGTCAATTATAGATAAATCTAGTCCAAAATATGGTCAATAATAATGATATAGGCTTAAATATTGGTTGGTCAATAACAGTCATCCAAAATATGGTCAATAATAATGAAATATTCTTAATTATGGTCAATAATAATAATAATAATTATAGTAAAATTGTCAACTATGGATAAAACAAGTCCAAAATATGGTCAACAATTATGATATACTCCTAATTATGGTCAATAATAGTAATAATTATAGTCAAACTGTCAATTATAGATAAATCTAGTCCAAAATATGGTCAATAATAATGAAATATTCTTAATTATGGTCAATAATAATAATAATAATTATAGTAAAATTGTCAACTATAGATAAATCTAGTCCAAAATATGGTCAATAATATTGAAATAGTCTCAATTATGGTCAATAATAATAATTATAGTAAAATTGTCAACTATAGATAAATCTAGTTCATAATATGGTCAACAATTATGATAGTCTTAATTATGGTCAATAATAGTCATAATTATAGTCAAATAATATCATTTTTTAATAAACTGTCAACTCTAATAAATCTAGTCCAAAATATGGTCAATAATAATGAAATATTCTTAATTATGGTCAATAATAATAATAATAATTATAGTAAAATTGTCAACTATAGATAAATCTAGTTCATAATATGGTCAACAATTATGATAGTCTTAATTATGGTCAATAAAAGTCATAATTATAGTCAAATAATATCATTTTTTAATAAACTGTCAACTCTAGATAAATCTAGTCCAAAATATGGTCAATAATATTGAAATAGTCTCAATTATGTCAATCAAGTCAACTTTTGTCCAAAATATGGTCAATAATAGTCATAATTATGGTCAATAACAGTCTTAAAAAAAATATATAAAGACTTACTTGAGAGGGAACATCCTCAGTCCCTTGTCCATACCGGGCGTGTACGATAGGAAAGCGGCTAGAGCAGTTTCGAAAACGAGACCGAAGTTGAGTGCCCAATTTCTCATACCCTGATGGATGATCGAATTCCTTCTGGTTTTGCATATAATCAAATCGGCCCATTGGACTACTACGATGGAAACGAAGAAAGCTGTATGGCACGTGTATTCTAGTGTTTTTCTATCTTTGTATGTCTGAGGGGAAAATCGAAACAAATTAAATTAATTGTTTTTTTTTAATTGTTTTTTAATGTTTTTTTTATTATTGTTTTTTCAAGTTTCTGGTTATTTTTTAATATTTTTTTTAATTGTTTTTCAATAATTTTCAATGTTTTACATATTTTTTAATTGTTTTTCATGTTTCTGGTTGTTTGTAATGTTTTTTAATGTTTTTTTTTTAAATTGTTTTCTCAAGTAGTTCTGGTTGTCTTTAATGTGTTTTTATTGTTTTTAATGTTTTTATTGATTTTTAAATGTTTTCAATGTTTTTTAATGTTTTTTAATTGTTTTTTTAAATGTTTTTTAATATTTTTTTAATTGTTTTTCAAGTTTCTGGTTGTTTTTTAAAAAAAATTTAAATTGTTTTTTACTGTCTTTTTTTGATAATGATTTTTTATTGTTTTTTAATTGTTTTTCAATGTTTTTAGATAATTTTCAATATTTTTCAATGTTTTTTAATTGTTTTATCCAGTTTCTGGTTGTCTTAAATGTGTTTTAATTGTTTTTTTAAAATGTTTTTTAATATTTTTTTAATTGTTTTTCAAGTTTCTGGTTGTTTTTTAAAAAAATTTTAAATTGTTTTTTACTGTCTTTTTTTGATAATGATTTTTTATTGTTTTTTAATTGTTTTTCAATGTTTTTCGATAATTTTCAATGTTTTCAATATTTTTCAATGTTTTTTAATTGTTTTATCCAGTTTCTGGTTGTCTTAAATGTGTTTTAATTGTTTTTTTTAAATGTTTTTTAATATTTTTTTAATTGTTTTTCAAGTTTCTGGTTGTTTTTTAAAAAAAATTTAAATTGTTTTTTACTGTCTTTTTTTATAATGATTTTTTATTGTTTTTTAATTGTTTTTCAATGTTTTTCGATAATTTTCAATGTTTTCAATATTTTTCAATGTTTTTTAATTGTTTTATCCAGTTTCTGGTTATCTTAAATGTGTTTTAATTGTTTTTTTAAATGTTTTTTAATATTTTTTTAATTGTTTTTCAAGTATCTGGTTGTTTTTTAAAAAAAATTCAAATTGTTTTTTACTATCTTTTTTTATTTTTTATTGTTTTTTAATTGTTTTTCGATAATTTTCAATGTTTTCAATATTTTTCAATTGTTTTTTTAGGTTTCTGGTTGTTTTTAATGCTTTTATTGATTTTTAAATGTTTTTTTAATTGTTTTCTCAAGATTCTGGTTGTCTTATTGTGTTTTTATTGTTTTTTAATTGTTTTTTTCAAATTTCTGGTTGTTTTTACTGTCTTTATTGATTTTTAAATGCTTTCAATGTTTTTTAATTGTTTTTAATGTTTTTTAATTGTTTTCTCAAGTTTCTGGTTGTTTTTAATGTGTTTTTATTGTTTCTAATATTTTTTAAATTGTTTTTTCAATTTTCTGGTTATTTTTATTAATTTTTAATTGTTTTGAATGTTTTTTTTAATGTTTCTTTAATTGTTTTTAAATGTTTTTTTTTATAATTTTTAAAGTTTCTGGTTGTTTTTTAATTGTTTTTTTTTAATGCTTTTTATTGTTTTTTGAAGTTTTTGGTAATTTGAATGTTTTCTATTAATTTTTAATTGTTTTTGTTTTTCAATGTTTTTCAATTGTTCTTTTAATGTTTTTCAATATAAATTGTTTTTTTTATGTTTTTAATTGTTTTTTAATGCTTTTTATAATTTCTTTAACTTTCTGGTTGTTTTTTATTAATTTTTATTGATTTTTAATTGTTTTATAAATGTTTTTCAATTGTTTTTTAAACTGTTTCCGGTTGTTTTAAAAATTTTTTTTGTTTTTATTGTTTTTTCAAGTTTCTGCTCGTTTTAAATGATTTTTTTATTGATTTTTAATTGTTTTTTAAATGTTTTTTCAATATTTGAAATCGTTCTTTTAATGTTTTTAATTGTTTCTTGTTGTTTTTTAATAGTTTTTTAAGTTTCTGGTTTGTCTTAATGTTTATTATTGTTTCTTAATTGGTTTTTAAATGTTTTTTTGTTTTTAGTATCGGGTTGTTTTTAATGTTTTTTATTGTTTCTTAATTGTTTTTTAAAGTTTCTTAATTGTTTTTTAATATTTTTTGTTTTAAGTTTCAGGATGTTTCTTAATTGTTTTTTCAATGTTTTTTGTTTTTAGTTTCTGGTTGTTTTTTAATGTTTTTGTTTTTTTTTTTTAAGATGGTTGTTTTTAATGTTTTTTTGTTTCTTAATTGTTTTTTTAACGTTTTTTATTTAAGTTTCTGGTTGTTTTTAATGGTTTTTATTGTTTTTTTGAAGATGGTTGTTTTTAATGTTTTTTTATTGTTTCTTAATTGTTTTTTAATGTTTCTTAATTGTTCTTTAAATGCTTTTTAATGTTTTTTTAGTTTCTGGTTGTTTTTAATTGTTTTGTAAATGTTTTTTATGTTTCTGGTTGTTTTTTTGTTTTTTATCGCTTTTTAATGTTTTTTATTGTTTTTTTATGTGTCTAGTTGTTTTTTATTGGTTTTGTTTTTAAGCTTCTGATTGTTTTTAATGTTTTTTATTGTTTCTTAATTGTTTTGCTTATTAATTGTTTTTTAACGTTTTTAGTTTCTGGTTGTTTTTTAATGTCTTTAATTATTTCTTAATTGTTTTGTTAATGTTTATTAATTGTTTTTAATGTTTTTTGTTTTTATTTTATGGATGTTTTTTATTGTTTTTGAAGATGCTGGTTATTTTTAATGTTTTTAGTTTCGGGTTGTTTTTAATCGTTTTTTAATGTTTTTTACTGTTTCTTAATTGTTTTGTAAATGTTTTTTTTTATTTTTTGAAGTTGGTAATATATTTTTTATTGTTTCTTAATTGTTTTTTAAACGCTTTTTATTGTTTTTTTTTTAGTTTCTGGTTGCTTTTTAATTGTTTTGTAAATGTTTTTTATAATTCTGGTTTTTTTTTTTTTTTTTTTTTTTTTTTTTTTTTTTTTTTTTTTTTTTTTTTTCACTTACCCATTCTTGTCCGTAGGAATCGGTGAGATCGTTGACGGCTTTAGAATCCCACGTTTTTCTCAATCCGAATAATTTCATGGGTAAGAAACCGTTTTCGGCCATTATGACGAAGTAGACGAAGAACCCTGCGGCAGCCTGGATCATGCCGATTTGACCGTACGCCATTGATATTAACCTAAACAAGAGTTTTTTTTTGTTTTTTACAAATTCGTTTTTTATTTGGGTTAAAAAAATTAGGAATTAGATGATTTAACAATTTTTAAGAAAAAATATATATAAAAACGATTTTATTAAATAATGGGAAATTATTGAAAAATTGGAAAAATTTTTGAAATATTGGGATTTTTTTTTTAAATTTTGGGATTTTTAAATATTGGGAAATTTTTTAAATATTGATACATTTTCAAAATTTTGGGTTTTTTAAAACTGATTTTTTTTAATATTGGGAAATTTTTTAAACTATGGGAATTTTTTTTAAATATTGAGATTTTTTTAATATTGGGACTTTTTTTAAATATTGGGAAATTTTTTTAAACATTGAAGTTTTTTGAAATGTTGGGATTTTTTTTAATATTGGGATTTTTTTAAATATTGGGATTCTTTTAAATATTGGGAATTTTTTTATTAGGATTTTTTAAATACTAAAAATTTTTGAATATTTGGAATATAATTGGAATTTTTGGGAATCTTTTGAAATTTTGGGACATTTTTTAAAAATTTTAAAATTTTGAAAATTTTTTAATTTTTTAAATAATGGGAGTTTTTTGAAATTTTGAGATTTTTAAATTTTGGGATTTTTATTAAAAATTGGGAATTTTTTTAAATATTAGAATTTTTTTTTGAATTGGGATTTTTTAAAATTTTTGAAAAATTGGGAAATATTTGAACTATTGAATTTTTTTTAAATATTGGGATTCTTTTGAAATTTTGGGGTTTTTTTAAAATGTTGGGATTTTTTTAAAAATTGGGATTTTTTTGAAATATTGGGATTTTTTTTAAATATTGGGAAATTTTTGAAATATTGCAATTTTTTTTTTGAAATATAGGGATTATTTTGAAGTATTGGTAAATTATTGAAAAATTGGAAAATTTTTGAAGTAATGGGAAAATTTTTGTAATGGGAAATTTTTTAAATATTGGGATTTTTTTTAATATTAGAAATTTTTTTAAATTTTTTCCAATCATTCAAAAATTTCCCATTATTTCAAAAAAATTCCAATACTTCAAAAAATTCCCAATTTTTAAAAAAATCCCAATATTTAAAAAAATTCCCATTACTTCAAAAATTTACCAATATTAAAAAAATTCCCCAATATTAAAAAAAAAATCCCAATATTTAAAAAAATTCCCAGTATTTCAAATATTTCAAGTATTCCAATATTGAAAAAAATTTCAAAAATTTCCCAATATTTAAAAAATTTCCCAACATATAAAAAAAATCCCAACATATAAAAAAAATCCCAATATTTAAAACACGGCAAATAATAATAATAGCCGTCCCTTCCCCGCACAAGCCATTGGCTTTCTGGGGTTCATTCGTAAGGGGGTGAAATGTATTAATATTATTATTATTATTAAATCCCATTATTAATAAAAAAATCCCGATATTACAAAAAAATCCCAATATTTAAAAAATTTCCCGTTACTTCAAAAATTTCCCAATATTTCAATAATTTACCAATATTTCAAAAATTTCCCAATATTTAAAAAAAATCCCAATATTTCAAAAAATTCCCAAAATTTCAAAATTTCAAAATTTCTCAATATTAAAAGAATCCCAATATTTAAAAAAAATCCCACTATTTAAAATTTTTCCCATTACTTCAAAAATTTCCCAATATTTCAAAAATTTCCCAATATTTAAAAAATTTCCCAATATTTAAAAAAAAATCCCATTATTTCAAAAATTTCCCAACACTGGGATAAATATTTTCATCAAAATAATTTTTTTCAAGAACAAATTTTTTTTAATGGATATTTTATAAGATAAAAAAATACACTGGGATAAATATTTTCTTTAAAATTGTTTTTCAAAAAAAATTTTTTTTTTTATATATATATTTTCTTAAAAATTCTTTTTTTTTTAATTTACATACATCCACAAACATGCTGGTGTTACATTAATTAACAATCAATTAAACTAATCATGCAATATATAATTAGCGGTGATTATTATTTAATTATTTATAATATTTAATTAAAAATTGTGTTAATTAAGCTAGAATATAAAAAAAAGCGGTACTTCTGCTTATATCAAGAAGAGGGGTGGGGGAAATTTAATAAGTATGTTTCTTTGGTAAAAAAAAAACATTTTTTTGTTTATACAAAAATAATTAAAATTCTTTACTTACTTGTTTTTTGATTTTTAAAAATCCGTCCAAAAAAATAATTGGACAGAAATTTTGATAAAAAAAAAAAATTGGAATTTTTCAAAATTCTAGAATTAGAGGCGTAAATAAATAGAAAAGCGAATTCTAACATTTTACCTGTTTTAAATATGTCAATTTTTTATACAAATTATTTTTAAACTGTCAAAATTCACCAATTTATGTCATCTGTCATGTCACACTTTATGTCATCTGTCATGTCACTTGTCACACTTTATGTCATCTGTCATGTCATTTGTCATACTTTATGTCATCTGTCATGTCATTTGTTGCACTTTATGTCATCTGTCATGTCACTTGTCACACTTTATGTCATCTGTCATGTCATTTGTCACACTTTATGTCATCTGTCATGTCACTTGTCACACTTTATGTCATCTGTCATGTCATTTGTTACACTTTATGTCATCTGTCATGTCATTTGTCATACTTTATGTCATCTGTCATGTCATTTGTTACACTTTATGTCATCTGTCATGTCATTTGTTACACTTTATGTCATCTGTCATGTCATTTGTCATACTTTATGTCATCTGTCATGTCATTTGTTACACTTTATGTCATCTGTCATGTCATTTGTTACACTTTATGTCATCTGTCATGTCATTTGTCATACTTTATGTCATCTGTCATGTCATTTGTTACACTTTATGTCATCTGTCATGTCATTTGTCATACTTTATGTCATCTGTCATGTCATTTGTTGCACTTTATGTCATCTGTCATGTCATTTGTCATACTTTATGTCATCTGTCATGTCATTTGTTACACTTTATGTCATCTGTCATGTCATTTGTTACACTTTATGTCATTTGTCATCTGTCATGTCATTTGTCATCTGTCATGTCATTTGTCACACTTTATGTCATCTGTCATGTCACTTGTCACACTTTATGTCATCTGTCATGTCATTTGTTACACTTTATGTCATCTGTCATGTCATTTGTTACACTTTATGTCATCTGTCATGTCATTTGTTACACTTTATGTCATCTGTCATGTCATTTGTCATACTTTATGTCATCTGTCATACTTTATGTCATCTGTCATGTCATTTGTCATACTTTATGTCATCTGTCATACTTTATGTTATCTGTCATGTCATTTGTTACACTTTATGTCATCTGTCATACTTTATGTTATCTGTCATGTCATTTGTTACACTTTATGTCATCTGTCATGTCATTTGTTACACTTTATGTCATCTGTCATGTCATTTGTCATACTTTATGTCATCTGTCATGTCACTTGTCACACTTTATGTCATCTGTCATGTCATTTGTTACACTTTATGTCATCTGTCATGTCATTTGTCATACTTTACGTCATCTGTCATACTTTATGTTATCTGTCATGTCATTTGTTACACTTTATGTCATCTGTCATGTCATTTATCATACTTTATGTCATCTGTCATACTTTATGTTATCTGTCATATCATTTGTTACACTTTATGTCATCTGTCATGTCATTTGTTACACTTTATGTCATCTGTCATGTCATTTGTCATACTTTATGTCATCTGTCATACTTTATGTTATCTGTCATATCATTTGTTACACTTTATGTCATCTGTCATGTCATTTGTTACACTTTATGTCATCTGTCATGTCATTTGTTACACTTTATGTCATCTGTCATGTCATTTGTCATACTTTACGTCATCTGTCATACTTTATGTTATCTGTCATGTCATTTGTTACACTTTATGTCATCTGTCATGTCATTTATCATACTTTATGTCATCTGTCATACTTTATGTTATCTGTCATATCATTTGTTACACTTTATGTCATCTGTCATGTCATTTGTTACACTTTATGTCATCTGTCATGTCATTTGTCATACTTTATGTCATCTGTCATGTCACTTGTCACACTTTATGTCATCTGTCATGTCATTTGTTACACTTTATGTCATCTGTCATGTCACTTGTCACACTTTATGTCATCTGTCATGTCATTTGTCATACTTTATGTCATCTGTCATGTCATTTGTTGCACTTTATGTCATCTGTCATGTCACTTGTCACACTTTATGTCATCTGTCATGTCATTTGTCACACTTTATGTCATCTGTCATGTCACTTGTCACACTTTATGTCATCTGTCATGTCATTTGTTACACTTTATGTCATCTGTCATGTCATTTGTCATACTTTATGTCATCTGTCATGTCATTTGTTACACTTTATGTCATCTGTCATGTCATTTGTTACACTTTATGTCATCTGTCATGTCATTTGTCATACTTTATGTCATCTGTCATGTCATTTGTTACACTTTATGTCATCTGTCATGTCATTTGTTACACTTTATGTCATCTGTCATGTCATTTGTCATACTTTATGTCATCTGTCATGTCATTTGTTACACTTTATGTCATCTGTCATGTCATTTGTCATACTTTATGTCATCTGTCATGTCATTTGTTGCACTTTATGTCATCTGTCATGTCATTTGTCATACTTTATGTCATCTGTCATGTCATTTGTTACACTTTATGTCATCTGTCATGTCATTTGTTACACTTTATGTCATTTGTCATCTGTCATGTCATTTGTCATCTGTCATGTCATTTGTCACACTTTATGTCATCTGTCATGTCACTTGTCACACTTTATGTCATCTGTCATGTCATTTGTTACACTTTATGTCATCTGTCATGTCATTTGTTACACTTTATGTCATCTGTCATGTCATTTGTTACACTTTATGTCATCTGTCATGTCATTTGTCATACTTTATGTCATCTGTCATACTTTATGTCATCTGTCATGTCATTTGTCATACTTTATGTCATCTGTCATACTTTATGTTATCTGTCATGTCATTTGTTACACTTTATGTCATCTGTCATACTTTATGTTATCTGTCATGTCATTTGTTACACTTTATGTCATCTGTCATGTCATTTGTTACACTTTATGTCATCTGTCATGTCATTTGTCATACTTTATGTCATCTGTCATGTCACTTGTCACACTTTATGTCATCTGTCATGTCATTTGTTACACTTTATGTCATCTGTCATGTCATTTGTCATACTTTACGTCATCTGTCATACTTTATGTTATCTGTCATGTCATTTGTTACACTTTATGTCATCTGTCATGTCATTTATCATACTTTATGTCATCTGTCATACTTTATGTTATCTGTCATATCATTTGTTACACTTTATGTCATCTGTCATGTCATTTGTTACACTTTATGTCATCTGTCATGTCATTTGTCATACTTTATGTCATCTGTCATACTTTATGTTATCTGTCATATCATTTGTTACACTTTATGTCATCTGTCATGTCATTTGTTACACTTTATGTCATCTGTCATGTCATTTGTTACACTTTATGTCATCTGTCATGTCATTTGTCATACTTTACGTCATCTGTCATACTTTATGTTATCTGTCATGTCATTTGTTACACTTTATGTCATCTGTCATGTCATTTATCATACTTTATGTCATCTGTCATACTTTATGTTATCTGTCATATCATTTGTTACACTTTATGTCATCTGTCATGTCATTTGTTACACTTTATGTCATCTGTCATGTCATTTGTCATACTTTATGTCATCTGTCATACTTTATGTTATCTGTCATATCATTTGTTACACTTTATGTCATCTGTCATGTCATTTGTTACACTTTATGTCATCTGTCATGTCATTTGTTACACTTTATGTCATCTGTCATGTCATTTGTTATACTTTATGTCATCTGTCATGTCATTTGTCATACTTTATGTCATCTGTCATACTTTATGTCATCTGTCATGTCATTTGTCATACTTTATGTCATCTGTCATACTTTATGTTATCTGTCATGTCATTTGTTACACTTTATGTCATCTGTCATACTTTATGTTATCTGTCATGTCATTTGTTACACTTTATGTCATCTGTCATGTCATTTGTTACACTTTATGTCATCTGTCATGTCATTTGTCATACTTTATGTCATCTGTCATGTCATCTGTCATACTTTATGTTATCTGTCATGTCATTTGTTACACTTTATGTCATCTGTCATGTCATTTGTCATACTTTACGTCATCTGTCATACTTTATGTTATCTGTCATGTCATTTGTTACACTTTATGTCATCTGTCATGTCATTTATCATACTTTATGTCATCTGTCATACTTTATGTTATCTGTCATATCATTTGTTACACTTTATGTCATCTGTCATGTCATTTGTTACACTTTATGTCATCTGTCATGTCATTTGTCATACTTTATGTCATCTGTCATGTCACTTGTCACAATTTATGTCATCTGTCATGTCATTTGTTACACTTTATGTCATCTGTCATGTCATTTGTTACACTTTATGTCATCTGTCATGTCATTTGTTACACTTTATGTCATCTGTCATGTCATTTGTTACACTTTATGTCATCTGTCATGTCATTTGTTACACTTTATGTCATCTGTCATGTCATTTATCATACTTTATGTCATCTGTCATACTTTATGTTATCTGTCATATCATTTGTTACACTTTATGTCATCTGTCATGTCATTTGTTACACTTTATGTCATCTGTCATGTCATTTGTCATACTTTATGTCATCTGTCATGTCACTTGTCACACTTTATGTCATCTGTCATGTCATTTGTTACACTTTATGTCATCTGTCATGTCATTTGTTACACTTTATGTCATCTGTCATGTCATTTATCATACTTTATGTCATCTGTCATACTTTATGTTATCTGTCATATCATTTGTTACACTTTATGTCATCTGTCATGTCATTTGTTACACTTTATGTCATCTGTCATGTCATTTGTTACACTTTATGTCATCTGTCATGTCATTTGTTACACTTTATGTCATCTGTCATGTCATTTATCATACTTTATGTCATCTGTCATACTTTATGTTATCTGTCATATCATTTGTTACACTTTATGTCATCTGTCATGTCATTTGTTACACTTTATGTCATCTGTCATGTCATTTGTCATACTTTATGTCATCTGTCATGTCACTTGTCACACTTTATGTCATCTGTCATGTCATTTGTTACACTTTATGTCATCTGTCATGTCATTTGTTACACTTTATGTCATCTGTCATGTCATTTGTTACACTTTATGTCATCTGTCATGTCATTTGTTACACTTTATGTCATCTGTCATGTCATTTGTTACACTTTATGTCATCTGTCATGTCATTTGTCATACTTTATGTCATCTGTTATGTCACTTGTCAAAAATGTATTGATATGTAGTGATAAATCAAGATATCCTGTAAAATAATTTATCTATCTGTCATAATTGTCAAATTTTAAATAAATGACAGTTTGCTGTCAGATGTCAGTTGTCAATAATCTGTTACGTCATTTGTCAGGACACAATAATGCTTTTATAATCAATTGTTTTTTAACGTTTGGCAACTATTAATGTCATTTAAGTTAAATTTTATAGTTTGCAGCTGCGTTCAATGGCCCGCATTTTACAATTGGAAGCTGCATTTTTTAGCTTGCAGCTGCGCAGCTGATTTAAAAAGTGTGAAAGAAAATTTTGACATCTGATAAACACTTTCGTGTCATTTATTACAAGTTAATTTTATAACTTGAAGCTGCATTTTTTAGCTTGCAGCTGCGTTCAATGACTCGTAGCTGATTTAAAAAGTTGGATAGAAAAGTTTGACAGCTATTTGACGTTTTCATGTCATTTGTACCAAGAAGTTGAATTTATAACTTGAAGCTGCAGTTTTTAGCTTTCAGCTGCGTTCAATGACTCGCAGCTGATTTAAAAACTAGTATAGAAAATTTTGACATCTGTTAGACATTTTTATGTCATTTATAACAAGAAGTTAATTTTATAACTTGAAGCTGTATTTTTTAGCTTACAGCTGCGTCCAATAGCTTGCAGCTGAATTAAAAAATTATGACAAAAGATTTTGATAACTTATAGACGTTTTTATGCCAATTATAATAAAAATTTAATATTATGAGTTGCAGCTGAATTTTATAGCTTGCAGCTGAGTTTAATAGCTCGCAGCTGATATAAAAAGTGTGACAAAATATTTTGACATTTGATAGACATTTTGATGTCAATTATAATAAAAATTTAATGTTATGACTTGCAGCTGCATTTTTTAACTTGCAGCTGCGTTCAATAGCTCGCAGCTGATATAATAAAAAGTATGAAAAAATATTTTGACATTTGATAGACGTTTTGATGTCAGTTATAATAAAAATTTAATGTTATGATTTGAAGCTGAATTTTACAGCTTGCAGCTGCGTTCAATAGCTCGCAGCTGATATAAAAATTAGACAAAAGATTTTGACATTTGATCGACGTTTTAATGACAATAATAATAAAAATTTAATGTTATGACTTGCAGCTGAATTTTATAGCTGGCAGCTGCGTTTAAGAGCTCGCAGCTGATATAAAAAGTATGACAAAAGATTTTTTACATCTGATAGACGTTTTGATGTCTATAATAATAAAAATTTAATATTATGACTTGCAGCTGAATTTTATAGCATGCAGCTGCGTTCAATAGCTCGCAGCTGATATAAAAAGTATGACAAAAGATTTTGACATCTAATAGACATTTTGATGTCAATTATAATAAAAAAATATATTTATGACCTGCAGCTGAATTTTATAGCTTGCAGCTGCGTTCAAGAGCTCGCAGCTGATATAAAAAGTATGACAAAAGAATTTATCATCTAATAGACATTTTGATGTCAATTATAATAAAAAATTATATTTATGACTTGCAGCTGAATTTTATAGCTTGCAGCTGCATCCAATAGCTCGAAGCTGATTAAAAAAGTATGACAAAAGAATTTGTCATCTAATAGACATTTTGATGTCAATTATAATAAAAAATTATATTTATGACTTGCAGCTGAATTTTATAGCTTGCAGCTTCGTTCAATAGCTCGCAGCTGAGATAAAAAGTATGACAAAAGATTTTGACATCTAATAGACTTTTTTGATGTCAATTATAATAAAAATTTAATGTTATGACTTGCAGCTGCTTTTTGTAGCTCGCAGCTGAATTGTATAGCTTGCAGCTGAGTCCAATAACACGCAGCTGATTAAAAAAATATGACAAAATATTTTGACATTTGATAGACGTGATGTCAATTATAATCAAAATTTAATATTACGACTTGTAGCTGAATTTTGTAGCTCGCAGCTGAATTTTGTAGCTTGTAGCTGAATTTTGTAGCTTGCAGCTGATTTATAAAGTGAAATAGAATACTCATGATAAAACAAAATCGAATCATAAGAATTATTAAAATAATATACATATGTCAAAATTGACATATTGTTATCTGTCAGTTGTCAATTGTATTATGGCCATCAGTATGTCCAGATTTAAGTCAGTTATAAGTATATCATTAGCGTACCAAATATTTTTCATTAAAATTTAAATTAAAAAAAAAAAAAATTGACAAATTTAAAATGAGGTAAAACCAGTCTAAAATTCTAAGTAGGCTGGTAATCAAAGAAGCATACAAACAAGTGAAAGAGGATTAAATATGGAGGATCCATAGCATGCCTAAAAAAAAGGGTCAATTAATTAAAAAACCTCTACACATTATTTCTAAAACTAAGTCTATATTTGAAGGCAGACACGTCTGAACAAGAAAAATAAAAATAAAATTAATTAAGCGTCGAATACGCAGACGCGATTTTTTTTCTAACCGTCGAGTCCGGTTTTTTTACCGCGTCTGCGTGATCGACGCTTCAACTAGTAAAATAATAATAAAAAAAAGTTTCGGTTTTAATTTTTCTACTGCTCTAGACTCAACACAAACTATACCTCGGCGCATACTATAAGAGAACTATTAGAAGAGAAAAGTAGCCTAGCTATTTTTTTTTTTTTTTTTTTTTTTTTTTTTTTTTTTTTTTTTTTTTTTTTTTTTTTTTTCTACTTTACCTGAAAGAAATACCAAAAAAACTACTCAAAATACTGATTTTAACACGTATAAGATGTATCCCTGTTATCATATAGAATAAAATGACGTTTGACATGTGTCATATGTTGACGTTCTATAGATTTTCAGCTTCAAAATAAGCTGCAGCTTCATTTTTGATATTTGACAATTAGAAATATCATGTTTCGATAAAATTTAATTTGAAGCTTGAATTTTTTGTCGGTTGAAGCTGTTTTGGAAAGAAAAACAGCTTCATTATAATTTAATATGAAGCTCTTTCAAAAATTAAAACAGCTACATGTTTCACTTCATAGCCAGAAATGTCATTTATGAAATTAAATTTTAATAAAATTTAATTTGAAGCTGTTTTAAAAAGTTAAATTGCGAGTTTTATGTCATTTGAAGCTGTTTTAAAAGCTGCTTAAAAATAAAATTTAATTTGAAGCTGTTTTAGAAAGTTAAATTTAATTTGAAAGCTGATTTAAAAAGTAAAACTGCATTTTTTGTCATTCGAAGCTGTTTTAAAAATAATTAAAATTGAATTTGAAGCTGCTTAAAAAAATTAAATTGCATGTTTTTGTCATTTGAAACTGTTTAAGAAAGTAAAATTTAATTTAAAACTGCTTAAAAATGTAAAATTAAAAGTTTTTTGTCATTTGAAGCTGTTTTAGAAAGTTAAATTTAATTTGAAACTGATTTAAATAGTAAAATTCTTTCCAAGTTTTTGTGTAATTTGAAGCTGTTTTAGAAAGTAAAATTTAATTTGAAGCTGATTTGAAAAGTAAAGTTGCAATTTCTTTGTCACTTGAATCTGTTTTGGAAAGTAAAATTTAATTTGAAGCTGTTTTAGAAAGTTAAATTTAATTTGAAACTGATTTAAAAAGTAAAATTCATTCCAAGTTTTTGTGTAATTTGAAGCTGTTTTAGAAAGTAAAATTTAATTTGAAGCTAATTTAAAAAGTAAAGTTGCAATTTCTTTGCCACTTGAAGCTGTTTTACAGAGTAAAATTTAATTTGAAGCTGATTTGAAAAGTAAAGTTGCAATTTCTTTGTCACTTGAAGCTGTTTTGGAAAGTAAAATTTAATTTGAAGCTGCTTTAAAAAATAAAATTGTAGTTTTTTGTCATTTGAAGCTGTTTTGAAAAATTAAATTTTATTTGAAACTGATTCAAATAGTAAAATTCCAAGTTTTTGTGTAATTTGAAGCTGTTTTAGAAAGTAAAATTTAATTTGAAGCTGATTTGAAAAGTAAAGTTGCAATTTCTTTGTCACTTGAAGCTGTTTTACAAAGTAAAATTTAATTTGAAGCTGATTTGAAAAGTAAAGTTGCAATTTCTTTGTCACTTGAAGCTGTTTTGGAAAGTAAAATTTAATTTGAAGCTGCTTTAAAAAATAAAATTGTAGTTTTTTGTCATTTGAAGCTGTTTTGAAAAATTAAATTTTATTTGAAACTGATTCAAATAGTAAAATTCCAAGTTTTTGTGTAATTTGAAGCTGTTTTAGAAAGTAAAATTTAATTTGCAGCTGCTTTAAAAAGTAAAATTACAGTTTTTGTCATTTGAAGCTGTTTTAAAATTTTTTTGAAGCTGTTTTAAAAAGTTATATTGCAAGTTTTTCGTAATTTGAAGCTGTTTTAGCAATTAAAATAGCTTCAATATAATTTGACATGAAGCTGTATTAACAATTAAAACAGCTACATGTTTCAGTTCATATCCAGAAATGTCATTTATAAAATTAATTTCGATAAAATTTGAAGCTGTTTTAAAAAGTTAAATTGCAAGTTTTATGTCATTTGCAGCTGTTTTAGAAAGTAAAATTTAATTTGAAGCTGATTTAAAAAGTAAAAGCACATTTTTTGTAATTTGAAGCTGTTTTAGAAAGTAAAATTTAATCTGAAGCTGATTTAAAATAAAATCGTAATTTTTTGTCATTTGAAGCTGTTTTAGAATATAAAATTTAATTTGAAGCTACTTTTAAAAAGTAAAATTGCAAATTTTTGTCGTTTGAAGCTGTTTTAGAAAGTAAAATTAAATTTGAAGCTGATTTAAAAAGTAACATTGCACAATAATGACACTTTTTTTAAATCGACAACTGGCAGATTTTTCTTAAACTCAACTTGCATGACAAGTCTGAGAGACCCGATAGCTAACTTTAGGTCTCACAGACCCGAAGCTGAAATTGTATCTCAGAAACCCGACAGCTGTCAATATATAAACGTTATTTAGTTTCGCAAAGACGCGTTAGCGGATTTTGGGTCTCAGAGACCCGAAGCTGATTTCGGGTCTCAGAGACCAGACAGCTGAATTTTGGTCTCAGAGACATTACAGTTGAATTTAGGTCGCAGAGACCCAATAGCTGAAACGCGTCAGCTATTATCGGGACTCGGGGACCCGATACTTAAATTAGAGTATCAAAGACCCGAAGCTGATTTCGGGTCTCAGAGACCAGGCATCTGGATTTAGGATACACTTACATGTCAGTTAATTTAGAGTCTCGAGGACCCGATAGCAAAAATTTGGGTCTCAGAGACCCGAAGCTGAAATGTGATTTCATAAACCTGATTTTGGGTCGCAGAGACCAAACTTTGCTCTACAACCACAAGTCAACTAATTTAGGGTCTCGAGGACCCGATAGCTAAATTTTGGTCTAAGAGATATGATGGTTGAATTTGGGTCACAGAGACCCAATGGGTCTCGGGGACCCGATACTTATGAGCCTCAACGACCCGAAGCTGATTACCGGTCTCGGAGACCAGACAGCTGAATTTGGGTCACAAATACACGTAAGGTAATTGAGGGTCTCGAGGACCCGATATCTAAATTTTGGTCTTACAGACCCGACAGTTGAATTAGGATCACAGAGATCCAGCAGCTGGGAGACACGCCAGCTAATTTAGGGTCTCGGGGACCTGAAGCTGATTTCGGGTCTCTGAGACCCGACAGCTGAATTTGGGCTACAGACCCTACAGTTGAAAAACGCGTCAGCTAATTTCGGGTCTCAGGGGCCCATACTTAAATTTGGGTCTCAGAGACCAGACAGCTAAATTTTGGTCTCATAGACCCGACAATTGAATTTTAATGACAGAGTCCCAACAACTGAGAGCTATTTTGGGGTCTCGGGGAATCAATACCTAAATTTTGGTCTCAGAGACCTTATAGCTGATTTTGTCAAACGTCAAATGCTTATATGAAACAGACATTTACATCAAAAAAATCTACGATTGCCAATTTCAGAACAAAAAAAAAACTACTTATACCAAAATATTCTACGTCATTTTTTTTTTTTGGATTTGGAAAAAAATCTGTTCAACAAAAATCCGTCTGCCTACAATACATAGAGAATAATCCAAACAAACAAAAAAAAAACTATCGAGAACGAAACGAAAATGTGCTTCGGTGGTTCACAAAAAAGAAAAAAAAAATTAAAACAAAAGAAACGTCACAAGTAGGTAGGTATCGCGGTAGTATTTGCTAGTGCCGAGGTAAGTTCGGGGTAAGTGCCAAGCCATCAAAACGACACCACTGCAGTGACCCAAATTTTCATTAAAAAAAAAACAAAACTAGGTTAAACATATGTATAAGGTAAAAGGTTGCCCATAACTTCACTTTGACAAAGACAGACATATAGTAGTACTATAAAAAGTAAAAGAAACTAAATTTATTCATCACATGTCAAAAATTGACATTTTATGTCAAATTTGACATAACAACTGTCAGAAATTGACATCTGTCATAAAATTCTTAATATATTTATAAATCTGACGCCATTTTGTTTTTGGATCATAATGATGTATTATATGCAATGAGACCTTTCAAATGATATATCACATGACCCCATTTAAAAAAATTAATTATATTGTGCGAAACGGCCATTTTGGATTATTTGACAGATACTGTAAAAACATTTTTGTGCTTTCAGAAAAAAGATTCCATGATCAATAGCAAACAAAAAATGAGTAGATATACAAAGAGGGTGCCATGACACTTCTTCAGTTCAAGGTCATCCAATAGAATAGTCATGGGAACCCAATTGTTAATCTACTGAACAAAACCACACAAAAATTGTGGTTTCCCATGACAATTCTATAGAATGACCTTGAACTTAAAAAGTGTCATGGCACCCTCTTTGTATATCTACTCATTTGTTTTTTAATTTCTTCAGTAGATATACAAGTAGGCTCCTTGAACTTAAAGTGTCATGGAACCCCCTTTGTCTATCTACTCATTTTTTTAAAACAATTTTCAGTAGATATACAATGAGGCTCCTATAAAAAATCGATGGTATGACCTTGAACTTAAAAAGTGTCATGGAACCTCCTTTGTCTATCTACTCATTTATTTTAAATTTCAGTAGATATACAATGAGGCTCCTATGAAAAATCGGTGGTTTGACCTTGAACTTAAAAGTGTCATAGAACCCCCTTTGCCTATCTACTCATTTATTTTAAATTTCAGTAGATATACAATGAGGCTCCTATGAAAAATCGATGGTTTGACCTTGAACTTAAAAAGTGTCATGGAACTCCCTTTGTCTATCTACTCGTTTATTTTAAATTTCAGTAGATATACAATGAGGCTCCTATAAAAAATCGATGGTATGACCTTGAACTTAAAAGTGTCATAGAACCCCCTTTGTCTATCTACTCATTTATTTTAAATTTCAGTAGATATACAATGAGGCTCCTATGAAAAATCGATGGTATGACCTTGAACTTAAAAAGTGTCATAGAACCCCCTTTGTCTATCTACTCATTTATTTTAAATTTCAGTAGATATACAATGAGGCTCCTATGAAAAATCGATGGTTTGACCTTGAACTTAAAAAGTGTCATGGAACCCCCTTTGTCTATCTACTCATTTATTTTAAATTTCAGTAGATATACAATGAGGCTCCTATAAAAAATCGGTGGTTTGACCTTGAACTTAAAAGTGTCATGGAACCCCCTTTGTCTATCTACTCGTTTATTTTAAATTTCAGTAGATATACAATGAGGCTCCTATGAAAAATCGATGGTTTGACCTTGAACTTAAAAAGTGTCATGGAACCCCCTTTGTCTATCTACTCATTTATTTTAAATTTCAGTAGATATACAATGAGGCTCCTATGAAAAATCGATGGTTTGACCTTGAACTTAAAAAGTGTCATGGAACCCCCTTTGTCTATCTACTCATTTATTTTAAATTTCAGTAGATATACAATGAGGCTCCTATGAAAAATCGATGGTTTGACCTTGAACTTAAAAAGTGTCATGGAACTCCCTTTGTCTATCTACTCATTTATTTTAAATTTCAGTAGATATACAATGAGGCTCCTATGAAAAATCGATGGTTTGACCTTCAACTTATAAAGTATCATGGAACCCCCTTTATCTACTCCTTTTTTTTTAATTTTTCAGTAAATATACAAGGAGGCTCCTTTGAAAAAATGGATGGTTTGACCTTGAATTAAAAAAGTGTCATGGAAGCCCCTTTGTATATCTACTCATTTTTTTAAAAAAAATTTTCAGTAGATATACAAGTGGGCTCCAATAACACTTCTTCAGTTCAAGGTCATAACACATAATTGGTATAGAAGCCCACCTAAATATCTACTAAACAAATTTTCGATAAAATATTAGTAGATGCACAATGGGGGTATCATAGCACTTCTTTACTTCAAGGTCAAACAACAAAATTCTCATAGGAACCCACCTGTATATCTACTAAACAAATTTTCAAAAAAAAATACTAGATATACAATGAGGGTTCCATGATACGTCTTCAGTTCAAGGTCATACAACAAAATCATCATAGGAACCCACCTTTATATCTACTAAACAAATTTTTGATTCAAAATTAGTAGATACACAATGGGAGTACCATGACACTTTTTTACTTCAAGGGCATACAACAAAATTGACATAGGAACCCACATGTATATGTACTAAACAAATTTTCGATAGAAAAATTAGTAGATACACAATGGGGGTTCCATGACAATTTTTAAGTTCAAGGTCATCATTGAATTGTCATTAGAACCCACATATATCTACCAAAAAAATTTTAATAAAACTATTTCTACTCAACTTGATTTTACCCTCTCATTCCCACTCTACTTTTATCATATATATAATATATAAATCTTTTTTTTTTGGTTAAAAATCTATCTTTATCATTGGCTAGTAATCGGCAACCCTTCGTTAAGTGATTTAAAAAAAACTTTTGAAAATTTCGTCCAAGGTATTAGGAACGCACCTACGGTTCACCAAGTTGTCCCTATAGGGGTCACGAGGTTGTCTTTTCATTATGTCGGACTCCGGGGCTTCGTAAGCCAGAGAAATAGCAGGCACCTATAGAGAAAGATGGCGGGGGCGCAACATACAGAGTTAGTAGTGGAAAATATAACGTGCACCAGTTTGTTGTTTTTTTTTTTTTGAATTATAGAAAAAGCGGTATAAGATGAAATTAAAAAAATAATAAGATGTGCCGTTAATGTAAAACATGTTACTATATATTATTTAGATCACTTACAAAAGGATTTGACTATAGAATATTACTATCCATATACATCTAAAATATATTATACATTACAATTTAAATGTACCAGAGATTGAAGTGAAAAATCAAGAGAAAGCGGCCTGAGCAGAGGTATTTCACATGTCTAACGATATAGTTGACAATATATTACATATATAGGGATATATTAAGAAAAAGCAGCCTGAGCTGAGGCATTTCACAGGTTTTTTGATGATATAGTAAACAATATTTGATGTATATCGAAATAATCGAAAGAAAGCGGCCTGAGCTGATGTATTTCACAGGGTTATCGATGATAAAATAAACAATATTTGATATATATATCGAAATAATCGAGAGAAAGCGGCCTGAGCTGAAGTATTTCACAGGTCAGTAACGATATAGTTGCCAATATATTATATATATCCAGTTAATCAAGAAAAAGCGGCCTGAGCTGAGGTATTTCACAGATTTGTCGATGATATTGTAAACAATATTTGATGCATATCGAAATAATCGAGAGAAAGCGGCCTGAGCTGATGTATTTCACAGGGTTGTCGATAATTAAATAAACAATATTTGATATATATCGAAATAATCGAGAGAAAGCGGTCTGAGCTGAAGTATTTCACAGGTCAGTAACGATATAGTTGCCAATATATTATATATAACGGATTAATGAAGAAAAAGCCGCCTGAGCTGAGGTATTTCACAGGTTTGTCGATGATATAATAAACAAAATTTGATGTATATCGGAACAATCGAGAGAAAGCGGCCTGAGCTGAGGTATTTTACAGTGTTTGATATAGTTGACAATATATTACATATATCGGGATAATCAAGAAAAAGTGGCCTGAGCTGAGGTATTAACCAGGTTTGTCGATGATATGATAAACAATATTTGATGAATATTAAAATAGTCGACAGAAAGCGGTTTGAGCTGAGGTATTACACAGGTTTGTATCGATAGTTGACAATATATTACATATATCGGAAAAATTAAGAGAAAGCAGCCTGAGCTGAGGTATTTTACAGGTCTGTATCGATATAGTTGAAAACATTACATATATTAGAAAAATAGAGAAAAAGCGGCCTGTGCTGAGGTATACAACATATATAAAAACTCCAAGAGGCTGAGGTGCTGCTGGTACTACGACCAGCATCCGGAAAAACTATATATTTATAAAAGTACTTGGATATTAACAATCTATAGTGCTAAATAAACAAAACTATTTCATGTATTTATAAAAGTACTTGGATATTAATAATCTATACGGTTGGTAGTACTTCAATAAACAAAAGTATAGATTTTTAATATCCAAAAACAAATTGGAAAAGTATAATTTTTTTAACATCAACGCCACACTCCAACGAATCTATTTAACTTACCGCTTTTACTAGATTTTTAAGTATTATACTGTTCAGAATAGTGTGTAGAGGAGAAGGTCGGGTAAGGGGGAAGCAAATTTATTATACAGTATGGTAAAAGCATTTAGCCAAGTGCCATGATGATGATGATGTGCAATGATGTTGATGAACGACATAAATTAGACAAAAATAACACTTTATTGACAGCCATCAAGCTGTCGATTATATATTTTAGTAGGGTACGATAAACAGTTCTGGACAGTAGAGGTGACCTTGACCTTCAAAATTAGCCGTGACCTTGATCGTGACATCTTTACCTTGATCGTAACATCTTGACCTTGATACCTTGACAGTTACATTTGGATATTTATCGTGACTCTTGACCTTGATCGTGACCTTGACAGCGACGTCAAGGTCGACGACAGCTACGTCAATATCGATGTCAAGGAGTGGGTAACTTTACGGGTAAATTCCGCGTGTCAAGTCAAGGATCATAGTAATTTAACGGGTAAATTCCGAGGTCGAGTCAAGGATCATAGTAATTTAACGGGTAAATTCCGAGGTCGAGTCAAGGATCATAGTAATTTAACGGGTAAATTCCGAGGTCGAGTCAAGGATCATAGTAATTTAACGGGTAAATTCCGAGGTCGAGTCAAGGATCATGGTAATTTAACGGGTAAATTCCGAGGTCGAGTCAAGGATCATAGTAATTTCAGGGGTAAATTCCGAGGTCAAGTCAAGGATCATGGTAATTTAACGGGTAAATTCCGAGGTCGAGTCAAGGATCATAGTAATTTAACGGGTAAATTCCGCGGTTAAGATGTCACGCTCAAGTTGTCAAGGTCAAAGTCACCTCTTCCCTATCCAGAACCGGTTGTTATACACTACTCGTTTCTTAAAATTTGTCTAATTTATATTTCTATGATAAAATGGCGAAAAAATAAATTAATTAAAGCGCCGCTACTGACCGTCGACACAAAGCAAAAACCACGTACATATTATTTTTGATTTTTTTTATGTATAAATGTAAGTTGTGGGGTGAGTGAAAGACGAATTAAGACTAAAAAATTATAAATTTGTGATAAGCGATCTCGTGGTCTCTCAAACTCAACTCGACATTTTTTACCTACGTCATTTTTTATGACGTATGACATTTGACATATATCATCGAAAAGTATGTCAAAATATGAAGAAGTCACTGAAATTGACGTATGTCATAAATTACAATATGGTAGCAACATTTGAAGTATGTTTTGACATTTTACTTGTATGTTTTGTCAAAATGTATAGAAAATTGTAAAAATGTGACATTTAAAATTTTTTTTGTCGTAGTTTTTGATATATGACGTCAAACTTTTGACATCTGTCAAAAAGAATCCATGTTGACTAATATTTTGACAGTTGACGTCATAATTTTGACATCTGTCAAAATGTAACATTTTTAATAACTGACGCCATTTTGACATATGACGTCATAATTTTGACATCTGTTAAAAAGACGCCATCTTGACAGTTGACTTCATAATTTTGACATGTGTCAAAATTTAACATTTTTAATAACGACACCATTTTGACATTTGACGTTACACTGACGCCATTTTAACATGTCACGTTACACTTATGACATCCAACGTTATTACTTTTGACATTTGACGGTACAATTTTGACATTTGACGCCATTTTGAAGTATAATTTTGAAAGTTGACGTCATAATTTTGACATATGTCAAAATGTAACGTTTTTAATAACGACACCATTTTGACATTTGACGTTACACTGACGCCATTTTAACATGTCACGTTACACTTATGACATCCAACGTTATTACTTTTGACATTTGACGGTACAATTTTGACATTTGACGCCATTTTGAAGTATAATTTTGAAAGTTGACGTCATAATTTTGACATATGTCAAAATGTAACGTTTTTAATAACTTGACGGCATTTTGACAGTTGACATAATTTTGATATCTGTCAAAATCTAACATTTTTAATAACTGAAGCCATTTTGACGTACTATTTTGACATTTGACGTCACGATTTTGATATCTGTCAAACTGTCAAATTCTTCATAACTGGCGCACTTTTGATGTACGATTTTCACATATGACGTCATAATTTTGACATCTGTCAGTAAGTTTTGACCCTTGACGTAAGTGTTTGACGTCACAATTTTGATATTTGATGTAGGTTTGTGACATTTAACGTTATTTTTTAACAATTGACGTACATTTTTGACATTTGACGTAAGATATTGACACTTGACGTAAGTTTTTGATGTTTGACATCACAATTTTGACTTTTAATGTACATTTTGATATCTGATAAAACGTCATTTAAATTAACAGACGTAATTTTTGACATTTGACATTTCAAATAAAAATGTTGACATTTGACGTAATTTTTTGACGTTTGATGCAATTTTATGACGTTTGATGTAATTTATTGACATCTAACATTGTTTTTTGACATTTGACGTTCGTTTTTGATTTCTGACATGAGTTTTTGACGTTTGACGTCACAATTTTGACATTTGATAAGAGTTTTTGACGTTTGACGTCATAATTTTGACATTTAATGTACATTTTGATATCTGACGTAATTATTGACATTTGACATTTCAAATAAAAATGTTGACATTTGACGTAATTTTTTGACGTTTGATGCAATTTTATGACGTTTGATGTAATTTATTGACATCTAACATTGTTTTTTGACATTTGACGTTCGTTTTTGATTTCTGACATGAGTTTTTGACGTTTGACGTCACAATTTTGACATTTGATAAGAGTTTTTGACGTTTGACGTCATAATTTTGACATTTAATGTACATTTTGATATCTGACGTAATTATTGACATTTGACATTTCAAATAAAAATGTTGACATTTGACGTAACTTTTTGACATTTGACTTTATTTTTGACAATTGATATGCATTTTTGACTTTTGACGTAATTTTTTGACATTTGACGTACTTTTTTGACATTTGACGTAATATTTCGACATTTCACGTAATATTTTGCATTTGAGGTACATTTTGACATTTGACGTATTTTTTTGACATTTGACGTAATTTCATGACATTTGACGTAATTTCATGACATTTGACGTAATTTTATAACATTTGACTTCATTTTATGACATTTGACGTAAATCTTAGTTGAGATTTGAGGTACACGAGCGAAAATGAAACTAGTGCAAACCGAGTGCAAAAATGGACATGACAGGAAAGCAGAAGTTCGCATGAAAAGAGAAGACAAAACGTACAAAATCATAGACACAAAAATAATAATAATAATAATAAATGCAGCCGAGTCATTGATTTTTTTTTTCGTTTCGAGGCAGTATGTATTTAGATAATAAAAACGGATCGAGCCTTATATAGATATAAAAATAAATAAATAAATAAAAGATAGATATAGATAATCTGGCTCGTACAAAGTAGAAGAAAGAGAGAAAATGATACTTATCACGAAGACGTTTTTATTACCTTTCGTTGACTAGTTTATCACTGAAAGGATTTCTAGGTCTTCGCTTCATTATGTCCGATTCTGCCTCCTCGTACGCCAGCGATATGGCTGGGACCTGAACTCGGTCAAACAAACACATGTCGGTTTTTTAAATAAAAAAAAATAATCCGGTATTTTGCCGCGCGAATAACCAATCGATAATAATGTAGCGTTTCCGTCTTTAGGAATCATAAGTTATAAGTATAATTATATCGATTTCTGTTTACAATACACCATAAGCAGAATGAACACATTTGATGTAAATAAATTTTGTATAATTTTGACTGCTAACCTAAAAATTGTATTAAAAAAAAATGGCAACATTGTATATTTAAACTCATAAGCATCAATAATAGTTAATATAGTCAAATACAGTCCAATTGTAATTTTAGTTAAAGCTAGTAAGTCAATGATACGAGATGTGGATAATTGAGAGAAAGCAGAGTGAGCTGAAGAATTTCACATAGCTGTTATCTATCAACGATATAATAGGCAATATTTTATAAATATACGGAAATAATGATGAGAAAGCGTCCTGGGCTGATGTATTTCAATAGAATTACCATCTTTCGACTATATAAGTAAGGAATATTTGATGTATTCAAGGATATTTAAGTGAAAGTAGTATGAGCTGATTCAATTCATAGATCTGCAATTATATAGCTGAATATATTTTGTATATAATGGAATAATCAAGAAAAAGCTGCCTGAGCTGAGGTATTTTACCGGTTTGTCGACGATATAGTAATCAATATTCGATGTATATCAGAATAATTGAAAAACAGCTGATGATACAATAGACAATATTTTATGTACATACCGGAATAATCCAAAAAAAGCGGATTGAGCTGATATACTTCATCGGTCTGTAACGATTTAGTTGACAACATATATCAAGATAATCGAGTAAAAGCGGACTGAGCTGAGGTATTTCAGAATAATCGAGAGAAAGCTGCCTGAGCTGAGGTATTTCAACGGTTTATTGACGATATAGGGAACAATACATGTTGTATATCGGAATAATCGAAAGAAAGCTGCCTGAGCTGAGGTATTTCACAGGCCTGTAACAATATAGTTACAACAGAATACATATATCGGGATAATCGAGAGAAAGCGGCTTGAGCTGAGGTATTTCACAGGTCTGTAACGATATAGTTGACAATATATTACATATATCGGGATAATCAAGAAAAAGCAGCCTGAGTTGAGGTATTTCATAGGTCTGTAACGATATAGCTGACAATATATTACATATATCGGAATAATCAAGAAAAAGCAGCCTGAGCTGAAGTATTTCACAGGTCTGTAATGATATAATTGACAATATATTACATATTTCGGGATAATCAAGAAAAAGCGGATTGAGGTGAAGTATTTCATAGGTCTGTAATGATGTAGTTGATAATATATTACATATATCGGGATAATCAAGAAAAAGCGGACTGAGCTGAAGTATTTCACGGTGATACCCTTTGTAGACGATATAATAGACAATATTTTATGCACATACCGGAATAATCGAAAAAAAGCGGCCTGAGCTGAGATATTTCACAGGTTTGTCGACGATATAGTGAACAATATTTTATGTATATCGAAATAATCGAGAGAAAGCTGCCTGAGCTGAGGTATTTCAACGGTTTATGGACGATATAATAAACAATATTTAATGCATATCGAAATAATCATGAAAAAGCGGCCTGAGCTAAAGTATTTCACAGGTCTGTAACGATATAGTTGACAACATATTACATATATCCAGTTAATCAAGAAAAAGCGGCCTGAGCTATTTCACAGATTTGTCGATGATATTGTAAATAATATTTTATGTATTACAGATATAATTGACAATATATTACATATATGGAGATTATTAAGAAAAAGCTACCTGAGCTGAGGTACTTCAACGGTTTATCGACGATATAGTAAACAATATTTGATTTATATCGAAATAATCGAGAGAAAGCTGAGTGAGTTGAGGTATTTTAACGGTTTATTGACGATATAGTAAACGATATTTGATATATATCCGAATAACCGAGAGAAAGCTGCCCGAGCTGAAGTATTTTAACGGTTTATCGACGATGTAGCGAACAATATTTGATGTATATTGAAATAATGGAGAGAAAGCTGCCTGAGCTGAAGTATTTTAACGGTTTATCGATGATATAGTGAACAATATTTGATGTGTATTGAAATAATCGAGAGAAAGCTGCCGGAGCTGAAGTATTTTAACGGTTTATCGATGATATAGTGAACAATATTTGATGTGTATTGAAATAATCGAGAGAAAGCTGCCGGAGCTGAAGTATTTTAACGGTTTATCGACGATATAGTGAATATACGATGTATATCGAAATAATTGAAAGAAAGCTGCCGGAGCTGAAGTATTTTAACGGTTTATCGATGATATAGCGAACAATATTTGATGTATATTGAAATAATGGAGAGAAAGCTGCCTGAGCTGAAGTATTTTAACGGGTTATCGACGATATAGTAAATATACGATGTATATTGAAATAATTAAAAGAAAGCTGCCGGAGCTGAAGTATTTTAACGGTTTATCAAAGATGTAGCGAACAATATTTAATGTATATTGAAATAATCGAGAGAAAGCTGCCTGAGCTGAAGTATTTCACAGGTCTGTAACGATATAATTGACAATATATTACATATATCAGGATAATCAAGATTACATATTACATATATTGGAGAAAAAGCGGCCTGAGCTGAGATATTTCACAGGTTTGTAATGATATAGTTGACAATATATTTCATATATTGGAGAAAAAGCGGCCTGAGCTGAGGTATTTCAACGGGTTATCGATGATATAAGTGAACAATATACGATGTATATCGAAATAATCGAAAGAAAGCTGCCGGAGCTGAAGTATTTTAACGGGTTATCGATCATATAGTGAACAATATTTGATGAATATCGAAATAATCAAGGAAAAGCGGCCTGAGCTGAAGTATTTCACAGATCTGTAACGATATAATTGACAATATTTTTCGTATATCAGGCTTATCAAGAAAAATCGTCCTGAGCTGAGGTATTTCATAGATTTGTCGATGATGTAGTAAAGAATATTTGATGCATATCGAAATAATCGAGAAAGCTGTCTGAGCTGAGGTATTTCAACGGTTTGTCGACGATATAATTTACAATATATTACATATGTCGGAATAATCAAGGAAAAGCGGCCTGAGCAGAGGTATTTCACAGATTTGTCGATGGTATAGTAAATAATGTTTCGAAATAATCGAAAGAAAGTTGCCTGAGCTGAGGGTAATGACGATTTAGTCTATAATAGTGTATTGTAAGTAAAAATTTATCAATAAATGGTCAATAAAAGTATTTTCAATTTAATAAAACAGTGACGTAATTATTTATAAATTAAAAAAAAGAAAACCGACAGTGGCGGCACGTAAAAATACCATTATAAACAGAAAAAAATATAACACGAAACATTTATTGATGGTTATTCGCCAAAAAATCCGTCAAAAAAATTAAAACAAAAAACAAAAATAAAAACAAAAAACTACACAAATGGACGGTAAATGTGAGAGGTCGAGACAATTATCATGCCAGCACTGATTCTTGGTTTGTTCCTTCTAGTCTGAAGTGCTAATTAATTGATTAATAACAAATGATAAATAAACCAAAAAGTCATTCTTCATTGTTGTTAAAATAATTTTTTTTAAAAAGTGCTATTAATCATCAGTAAGTAGTAATTAATTAAATAATAATTTTTTTTTGATTAATTAAAGTTTATCTATGGTAGGGACGGTTATAATAATAATAATTAAATGTCCTACTATTATTGATTAATTGAAGCTTATCTATGGTAGGGACGGTTATATTTATAATATTTCAACGTGAAAGAAGAAGACTTTATTTTTGCACACACTAAAATGAAATTCTATTGATTTTGTCTCTAAAAGACGACTAAGTACAAATACCAAGCATGTAGTGCTAAGCAAGGTATCTATCTACGCGTTGTCAAAATATAGAGGGGGGAGGGTGTGTAATTTTGTAATCAACGTGTCGTTTTTGTAAAAAAAATTAATAAACTAAAATACCCAAAAAAAATTAGTTCAGTAACGCCCAATGGGTCGGGTAGAGTGAGGTAAATAATTTTTTTTTTTTTTTTTTTTTTTTTTTTTTTTTTTTTTTTTTTTTTTTTTAACATTGTCTGCAGGATGATAAAAATTACAATTAATGAAGTTTCTATTGAAAAAAAAAAAAAAAATTATACCCATTCAATTACCTATACAACCGTGTATTTTTTTTTAATTAGGCATCAGAATTTTGTTATACCATACACCAAGGAAAAAATTATATATATATATATATACATACACCAGCAAAATTTGTACCCAAAAACCAATAAATATAAAAATAAAAAATAAAAAAAAAATGCACCTATCATTGACAAGTTTATCGGTTCGTGGATTTCTCGGCGGACGCTTCATTATGTCAGATTCAGCTTCTTCGTAAGCCAAAGATATAGCAGGCACCTATGGGTATATCGTATCAAAAAAAAATAAAATAATAAAAATAATAAAAAAAAAAAAAATTTCAAAACGTCGTACAGTTCGGTTCTCGAAAGAAGTAAATAGAAAGATTGAAAGATTTTTTGATCTATCAACGATTTTTTTTTTCGTGTGACCGCTTTCATTGATAAACGATAGAAAAAAAAAACATTAAATTACTTTTATTCTAAATAATAAGATGGCAATAAAAATTTAACCGCAAAAACGGTTTATTAGATACCAAAAAGCTCAAGAAACGATAAAACAGTAAAAAAGGTAACGAATCAAAAATGCCAAAAAAATCAGTTAGAGCATCCGAAAGTCAGTATAAAGGTCAAAAATTCGATCGAAATACGAAGTCTACATGAAGGTCAAAATATCAGTAATAAGGTCAAAATGTCAGTTACAACGTTAAAATATCAGTAACAAGGTCAAAATATCAGTGACAAGGTCAAAATATCAGTACCAAGGTCAAAATACCAGTAACAAAGTCAAACTGTCAAAATGGCAGTAACAAGGTCAAAATGTCAGTATCAAAGTCGAAATGTAAGTAACAAGATCAAAATGTCAGTGGCAATGTCAAAATGTCAGTAACAAGGTCAAAATATCAGTAACAAGGTCAAACTGTCAGTACCAAAATCAAAATATCAGTACCAAGGTCAAAATACCAGTAACAAGGTCAAAATGTAAATAACAAGGTCAAAATGTCAGTATCAAAGTTGAAATACCAGTAACAAGGTCAAAAAGTCAGTAACAATGTCAAAATATCAATAACAATGTCAAAATGTCAGTAACAGGGTCAAAATGTCAGTAACAAGATAAAAATGGCAGTACCAAGGTCAAAATATCAGTACCAAAGTCAAAATGTCAGTACCAAGGTCAAAATATCAGTAACAAGGTCAAACTGTCAGTACCAAGGTCAAAATATCAGTAACAAGGTCAAAATATCAGTAACAATGTCAAAATGTAAATAACAAGGTCAAAATGTCAGTATCAAAGTTGAAATACCAGTAACAAGGTCAAAAAGTCAGTAACAATGTCAAAATATCAATAACAATGTCAAAATGTCAGTAACAGGGTCAAAATGTCAGTAACAAGATAAAAATGGCAGTACCAAGGTCAAAATATCAGTACCAAAGACAAAATGTCAGTACCAAGGTCAAAATATCAGTAACAAGGTCAAACTGTCAGTACCAAGGTCAAAATATCAGTAACAAGGTCAAAATGTCAGTAACAATGTCAAAATGTAAATAACAAGGTCAAAATGTCAGTATCAAAGTTGAAATACCAGTAACAAGGTCAAAAAGTCAGTAACAATGTCAAAATATCAGTAACAAGGTCAAGATGTCAGTGACAATGTCAAAATGTCAGTACCAAGGTCAAAATATCAGTAACAAGGTCAAAATATCAGTAACAAGGTCAAAATATCAGTACAAAGATTAAAATATCAGTAACAAGGTCAAAATACCAGTAACAAGGTCAAAATACCAGTAACAAGGTCAAAATGTCAGTAAGAATGTCAAAATGTCAGTAAGAATGTCAAAATGTCAGTATCAAAGTCGAAATATAAGTAAAAAGGTCAAAATATTAGTAACAACATAAAAATGTCAATAACAAGGTGACGAAGTCAGTAAAGAGGTCAAAATATCAGTTACAAGGTCAAAATAGCAGTAACAAGGCCAAAACCTCAGTAACAAGGTCAAAATACCAGTAACAAGGTCAAAAAGTCAGTAACAATGTCAAAATGTCAATAACAATGTCAAAATGTCAATAACAATGTCAAAATGTCAATAACAATGTCAAAATGTCAATAACAAGGTCAAAATGTCAGTAACAAGATAAAAATGTCAGCAACAAGATAAAAATGTCAGTAACAAGATAAAAATGTCAGTAACAAGGTCAAAATGTCAGTAACAAGATAAAAATGTCAGCAACAAGATAAAAATGTCAGTAACAAGATAAAAATGTCAGTAACAAGGTCAAAATGTCAGTAACAAGATAAAAATGTCAGCAACAAGATAAAAATGTCAGTAACAAGATAAAAATGTCAGTAACAAGGTCAAAATGTCAGTAACAAGATAAAAATGTCAGCAACAAGATAAAAATGTCAGTAACAAGGTCAAAATGTCAGTAACAAGATAAAAATGTCAGCAACAAGATAAAAATGTCAGTAACAAGGTCAAAATGTCAGTAACAAGATAAAAATGTCAGTAACAAGGTCAAAATGTCAATAACAAGGTCAAAATGTCAGTAACAAGATAAAAATGTCAGCAACAAGATAAAAATGTCAGTAACAAGATAAAAATGTTAGTAACAAGGTCAAAATGTCAGTAACAAGATAAAAATGTCAGCAACAAGATAAAAATGTCAGTAACAAGGTCAAAATGTCAATAACAAGGTCAAAATGTCAGTAACAAGATAAAAATGTCAGCAACAAGATAAAAATGTCAGTAACAAGATAAAAATGTCAGCAACAAGATAAAAATGTCAGTAACAAGATAAAAATGTCAGTAACAAGGTCAAAATGTCAGTAACAAGATAAAAATGTCAGCAACAAGATAAAAATGTCAGTAACAAGATAAAAATGTCAGTAACAAGGTCAAAATGTCAGTAACAAGATAAAAATGTCAGCAACAAGATAAAAATATCAGTGACAAAGTCAAAATGTCAGTAACAAGGTCAAAATGTCAGTAATAATATCAAAATGTCAGCAACAAGGTCAAAATGTCAGTAAAAAAGTCAAAATGTAAATAACAAGTTCAAAATGACAGTAACAAGGTCAAAATATCAGTAACAAGGTCAAAATGTCAGTAATAATATCAAAATGTCAGCAACAATGTCAAAATGTCAGTAAAAAAGTCGAAATGTAAATAACAAGGTCAAAATGCAAGTAACAAGGTCAAAATGTCAGTAACAAGGTCAAAATATCAGTAACAATGTCAAAATGTCAGTAACAATATTAAAATGCAAGTAACAAGGTCAAAATGTCAGTAAAAAAGTCAAAATGTAAATAACAAGTTCAAAATGACAGTAACAAGGTCAAAATATCAGTAACAAGGTCAAAATGTCAGTAATAATATCAAAATGTCAGCAACAATGTCAAAATGTCAGTAAAAAAGTCGAAATGTAAATAACAAGGTCAAAATGCAAGTAACAAGGTCAAAATGTCAGTAACAAGGTCAAAATATCAGTAACAATGTCAAAATGTCAGTAACAATATTAAAATGCAAGTAACAAGGTCAAAAGGCCAATAACTATGCCAAAAAGTCACTAGCTGGAAGTCAGTAGAAGTAGAAGTCTGTAACAAGGTCAAACTATCAATAACAAGGTCAAAATCTCAGTAATAATGTCAAAATCCCAGTAACAAGATCAAAATATTAGTAACAAGGTCAAAATCTAAGTAATAATGTCAAAATGCCAGTAAAAAAGGTCAATTTATTAGTAACAAGGTTAAAAGTTTGTAACCATGTCAAAATGTCAGTAGCAAGGTCAAAAATTTAGTAGCAAGGTCAAAAATTAGTAGAAATGTACAGTATGACAGTCAAAAAGTCATCAAAAATCAGTAGAAAAGTCAAAGTCAGTAGAAAAGTAAAAAGTCAGAAGAAAAGTAAAAAGTCAGTAGAAATGTAAAAACAGTAACAAGGTCAAAAGTCAATTTTAACGCCAAATTCAGTAGAAATTGAGTAATAATTCAGTTGGAATACCAGAAAAGTCAGTATGATGACCGAAAAGTCAGTAGGAAAGAAAAAAATCAGTAGGAAGGTCAAAAAGTTAGTTGAAATATCAGATCAGTAAAAAATAGTCAGAGTATGAAGGTCAAAATGTCAGAAGGAACGTCAAAGTCAGTAAAAAGGTCAAAAAGTCAATTCAAATATCAGATCAGTAAAAAAAGTCAGTGAATGAAGGTCAAAACGTCAGCAGGAAAGTCAAAGTCAATAAGAAGGTAAGAAAGTCAGTTAAAAATATCAGATTCTTAAAAAAATTAGATTTTGAAGGTCAAAATATCAGCGGGAACGTCAAAGTCAGTAAAAAGGTCAAAAAGTCAGTTAAAATATCAGATTAGTAAGAAATATTCAGAGTATGAAGGTCAAAATATCAGTAGGAGCGTCAAAGTCAGTAAAAAGGTCAAAAACGCAGTTGAAATATTAGATCAGTAAGAAATAGTCAGAATATGAAGGTCAAAATGTCAACAGGAACGTCAAAGTCAATGAGAAGGTCATAAAGTCAGTTGAAATATCAGATCAGAAATAGTATGAAGGTCAAAAAATCAGCAGAAACGTGAAAGTCAGTAAAAAGGTGAAAAGTGAGTAAAAAGGTCAAAAAGCCAGTAAAAACGTAAAAAGTCAGTAAAAAGGTGAAGAGTCAGTAAAAAGGTTAAAAGTCAGTAAAAAAAGTCAAAAAGTCAGTAAAAAAAGTCAAAAGTCAGTAAAAACGTAAAAAGTCAGTAAAAACGTCAAAAGTCAGTAAAAAGGTGAAGAGTTAGTAAAAAGGTTAAAAGTCAGTAAAAATAGTCAAAAGTCAGTAAAAAGGTCAAAAAGTCAGTAAAAAAAGTCAAAAAGTCAGTAAAAATAGTCAAAAGTCAGTAAAAAGGTCAAAAAGTCAGTAAAAAGGTCAAAAAGTCAGTAAAAATAGTCAAAAGTCAGTAAAAAGGTCAAAAAGTCAGTAAAAAGGTCAAAAAGTCAGTAAAAAGGTCAAAAAGTCAGTAAAATGTCAAAAAGTCAGTAAAAGGTCAAAAAGTCAGTAAAAGGTCAAAAAGTCAGTAAAAATGTCAAAAGTCAGTAAAAAGGTCATAAGTCAGTAAAACGGTCAAAAAGTCAGTAAAAAGGTCAAAACTCAGTAAAAAGGTCAAAAGTCACTAAAAAGGTCAAAAAGTAAGTAAAAAGGTCAAAAAATCAGAATGGGTAAAAATGGCTAATAAATTTAAAATAAATAACCCAAAAAATTAGCAGCAATGGCTAAACGGCTAAATGTAAAAAAACAGACTAAAAGAACCAAAATGGCTATAACCGGGTCGTCAGTGGCGTTCTTCTAAAGGGTATTTAAAAAAATCTTTTCGTTTGACAACATTTTATATATTTAGGACAAAACATTTTTCCGAAAATAAAATGTCCAATTAAATTTTTAATTAATCCCCTTTTTCGACTGTTTTTCATCATCATCGTCACGAAAATTTTTCGAATCGTTGACAGATCAAAAATTATTAATAGCTTAGCCTAAATATATAAAAAAAAATACTAATAAACTCTTAATATAAAAGCTTCAATAATAAAAAATATAGTACAAGAATATTCGATCAAGTTAGCGGTGAAATATATAATGAAGAATAAAAAAAAAACGTACCTTTGTTTTCAGTTTTATTTATTTGTTTTTTTGGGGGGGGGGGGCGAGACTTTTTATTATGGAAAAAAGTCCTTAATAATTCGCAATTTGAAAATCTACTAGTAGTACTGACAAGAATAATAATAATAATAAAAACAAAATGAGGAATATGCATATATTAAATTATTAATTTTTAATTGTAAATAAAAATTTTTATTAAACCAAGATGGAAACGTAGCGGGAAAATTGAGTAATGACAAATGAGGCCAAAAATGAGCTAATGCCTCTTAAAAATGGCCCAAGGCCTCTAAAAAAATGGTCTAAAGCCTCTTAAAAATGGCCTCAGGACTCTTAAAATGGGCTCATGTCTCTTAAAAATGGCCTTGGGCCTCTTAAAAATGGAATCATGCCTCTTAAAAATGGACTAAAGGGTCTTAAAAAGGATTAATACATCTTAAAAATGGGCTAACGCCTCTTATAAATGGCATAAGGCCTCTTAAAACGGGATAATACCTCTTAAAATGGGCTAATGCCTCTTAAAAATGGCCCAAGGCCTCTTAAAAATGGTCTGAGGCCTCTTAGAATTATCTAAGGCCTCTTAAAAATGGTCTATGGCCTCTTAAAAATGACCTCAGGACTCTTAAAATGGGCTCAGGTCTCTTAAAATGGCCTAAGGCCTCTTAAAAATGGGCTCAGGCCTCTTAAAATGGGCTCAGGCCTCTTTAAATGGGCTCATGTCTCTTGAAAATGGTCCAAGGCCTCTTAAAAATGGGATAATGCCTCTTAAAAATGGTCTACGGCCTCTTAAAACTGGCCTCAGGACTCTTAAAATGGGCTCATGTCTCTTAAAAATGGCCTAGGGCCTCTTAAAATTTCCTCAGGCCTCTTAAAATGGCCTCAGGCCTCGAATGGCCTCATGTCTCTTAAAATGGCCTAAGGCCTCTTAAAAATGGGCTCATGTCTCTTGAAAATGGACTAAAAGGTCTTTAAAAGGATTAATACATCTTAAAAATGGGCTAACGCCTCTTATAAATGGCATAAGGCCTCTTAAAACGGGATAATACCTCTTAAAATGGGCTAATGCCTCTTAAAAATGGCCCAAGGCCTCTTAAAAATGGTCTGAGGCCTCTTAGAATTATCTAAGGCCTCTTAAAAATGGTCTATGGCCTCTTAAAAATGACCTCAGGACTCTTAAAATGGGCTCAGGTCTCTTAAAATGGCCTAAGGCCTCTTAAAAATGGGCTCAGGCCTCTTAAAATGGGCTCAGGCCTCTTTAAATGGGCTCATGTCTCTTGAAAATGGTCCAAGGCCTCTTAAAAATGGGATAATGCCTCTTAAAAATGGTCTACGGCCTCTTAAAACTGGCCTCAGGACTCTTAAAATGGGCTCATGTCTCTTAAAAATGGCCTAGGGCCTCTTAAAATTTCCTCAGGCCTCTTAAAATGGCCTCAGGCCTCGAATGGCCTCATGTCTCTTAAAATGGCCTAAGGCCTCTTAAAAATGGGCTCATGTCTCTTGAAAATGGACTAAAAGGTCTTTAAAAGGATTAATACATCTTAAAAATGGGCTAATGCCTCTTAAAAATGGCACAAGGCCTCTTAAAAATGGACTATGGCCTCTTAAAACGGGCTCATGTCTCTTAAAAATTTGCCTATGGCCTCTTAAAATGGGCTCATGTCTCTTAAAAATGGCCTATGGCCTCTTAAAATGGGCTCATATCTCTTAAAAATGGCCTAAGGCCTCTTAAAAATGGGATAATGCCTCTTAAAAATGGACTAAAAGGTCTTTAAAAGGATTAATACATCTTAAAAATGGGCTAATGCCTCTTAAAAATGGCACAAGGCCTCTTAAAAATGGAATATGGCCTCTTAAAATGGGCACCTGTCGCTTAAAAATGTCCTATGCCCTCTTAAAATGGCCTCATGTCTCTTGAAAATGGCCTATGGCCTCTTAAAATGGGCTCATGTCTCTTAAAAATGGCCTATGGCCTCTTAAAATGGGCTCATGTCTCTTAAAAATGGCCTATGGCCTCTTAAAATGGGCTAATGTCTCTTAAAAATGGCCTATGGCCTCTTAAAATAGGCTCATGTCTCTTAAAAATGGCCTATGGCCTCTTAAAATGGGCTCATGTCTCTTAAAAATGGCCTATGGCCTCTTAAAATAGGCTCATGTCTCTTAAAAATGGCCTATGGCCTCTTAAAATGGGCTCATGTCTCTTAAAAATGGCCTATGGCCTCTTAAAATGGGCTCATGTCTCTTAAAAATGGCCTATGGCCTCTTAAAATGGGCTAATGTCTCTTAAAAATGGGCCAAAGGGTCTTAAAAATAGGCTAATATGTCTTAAAAATGGGCTAAAGGTTAATTTAAAAAAAAGCCTTTCAAAAGGCGAAAAATACTTTTTAATGAGAAAAAAATACTTCTTAATGGAGAAAGAGCCTTTTTAATGGGGAAAAAGCCTATTTAATGAGAAAAAAATGCTTTCTAATGGGAAAAGAGCCTTTTTAATGAGGAAATACTTTGAGGAAAAAGCCTTTTTAATGGAGAACAATACTTCTTACTGTGTAAAGAGCCTATTTAATGGGAAAAATACTTCTTAATGAGAGAGAGCCTTTTTAATGAGGAAAGCGCCTTTTAATGGGGAACGAGCCTTTTTAATTAGGAAAGAGCATTTTTAATGGGGAAAATTCTTTCTGCTGGGGAAAGAGCCTTTTTAATGGGGAAAATACTTCTTAATGAGGAAAAATACTTATTTATGGCAAAGAGCCTATTTAATTATGTAATAGGGAAAAATACTTTTTAATTGGGGAAAGTTTTTTTAATGGGGAAAATACTTCTTAATGGGGAAAGAGCCTATTTAATATGGAAAAAAACTACTTAATGGGGAAAGAGATTATTTAATGGGGAAAAAGTACTTTTTTAATAGGGAAAGAGCCTTTTTAATGGGAACAAATACTTTTTAATGGGGAAATTCTTTTTAATGGGGAAAAATACAACTTAACGGAGAAAGAGACTATTTAATGGGAAAAAATACTTTTCAAAGGGAAAAAAGTTTTTTAACGGGAAAAAATTCTTTTTAATGAGGAAAGAGACTTTTTAATGGGGAAAAATACTTTTCAAAGGGAAAAAAGTTTTTTAATGGGAAAAAATTCTTTTTAATGAGGAAAGAGTCTTTTTAATGAGGAAAGAGACTTTTTAATGGGGGAAAAACTTTTTAATGGGGAAAAATCCTTTTTAATGAGGAAAGAGACTTTTTAATGGGGGAAAAACTTTTTAATGGGGAAAAATCCTTTTTAATGAGGAGAGAGACTTTTTAATGGGGGAAAAACTTTTTAATGGGGAAAAATCCTTTTTAATGAGGAAAGAGACTTTTTAATGGGGGAAAAACTTTTTAATGGGGAAAAATCCTTTTTAATGAGGAGAGAGACTTTTTAATGGGGGAAAAACTTTTTAATGGGGAAAAATCCTTTTTAATGAGGAAAGAGACTTTTTAATGGGGGAAAAACTTTTTAATGGGGAAAAATCCTTTTTAATGAGGAAATTGCCTTCTAAATGAAAAAATTGTCTTCTTAACGGGGAAAAATGTTTTCAATGGAGAAAAAAGAAATAATATTTTAATGGTTAAATTGAAGCACTTAAAGTACTTAAAAATGTTTACTTTATATTATAAAAACACCCTGTATGCGATTCTATTAGTCCATCTTGGTTTTATATTAAAATTGCATAATCCTCTCGACTACTTCTACTATAAAATCTCAAGTGTTCAAAAATTAATAATAATAATAATAATAATAATAACTGGATTCAAAGTCAGTAGAGTGCAAATTCAACTTAGATAAGAAAAATTCTACATGCTGCTGATAGAAAAACTTTCAGAGAAATATATATTATAATATATACGGTGTGTCAAAAATTTAGTGTCCAATTGGTCGATCACGAAAGTAAAAAAAAAAAAAAATTGAGCCAAATTTTAGTGAAATATGATTTTTGGTAATACAATGTTGTCAAGTCGTTGATTAAATCCGGGGATTTTTTATTAATGTCAATATTTTGCAACGTTGCCAAAATGTCGAAAATTTTATTTCCCAATATTTAAAAAGTTTCCATTAATTCAAAAATTTCCCAGTCTTTAAAAAAATTCGTAATGGTTTAAAAAATTTGCCATTTTTACAAAAATTTCCCAATATATAAAAAATTCCCATTAATTCAATCATTATTTCAAAAATCCCATTATTCCAAAAATTTTCCAATATTTAAAAATTTTTTTATTAATTTCCCAATTTAAAAAAAAAAATTTCCAATGATTCTAAAAATTTTCCTATATTTAAAAAATTTTTTAAAAAATTTCCCAATATTTAAAAAATTTCACATTCTTTCAAAAATTTCCCAAAATTTTTTTATATTTCAAAAAAAAATTCTTATTTTTACAATTTCCCAATATTTAAAAAAACTCCATTAATTCAAAAAATTTACCATTTTTTCAAAAAAATATCCCATAATTCCAAAATTTCCCAATATTTAAAATAATTCCCATTAATTAAAAATTTCTAAATTATTTTAAAAACTTCCTAATAATTAAAAAAATCCCATTAATTCAAAAATTTCAGAATATTTCAAAAAACTATCCCATTATTCCAATTTTTTCCCAATATTTAAAAAAACTACCATTCATTCAAAAATTTCCCATTCTTTCAAAAATTTCCCATTTTTCCAAAAATTTCCCAATATTTAAAAAAATTCCCATTGGTTAAAAATTTTTAATTTTTTCAAAAATTTCAAAATATTTAAAAAAATTCCCATTAATTAAAAAATTTCCCAATATTTCAAAAAAATATCCCATAATTCCAAAATTTCCCAATATTTAAAAAAATTCCCATTAATTAAAACTTTTTAAACTATTTTAAAAACTTCCTAATAATTAAAAAAATCCCATTAATTCAAAAATTTCCCAATATTTCAAAAAACTATCCCATTATTCCAATTTTTTCCCAATATTTAAAAAAACTACCATTCATTCAAAAATTTCCCATTCTTTCAAAAATTTCCCATTTTTCCAAAAATTTCCCAATATTTAAAAAAATTCCCATTGGTTAAAAATTTTTAATTTTTTCAAAAATTTCAAAATATTTAAAAAAATTCCCATTAATTCAAAAATTTCCCATGCTTTCAAAAATTTCCCATTTTTCCAAAAATTTCCCAATATTTAAAAAAATTCCCATTGGTTAAAATTTTTTAATTTTTTCAAAAATTTCCCAATATTTAAACAAAATCCCATTAATTAAAATTTTTTGAATTATTTCAAAAACTTTCAAATTAAAAAATTTCCCATTTTTTCAAAAACTTCCCAATATTTAAAAAAAATCCCATTCATTCAAAAATTTCCCAATATTTCAAAAAAATTTCCCATTATTCCAATTTTTTTCCCAATATTTAAAAAAATTCCCATTAATTCAAAATTTTCCCATTATTTCAAAAATGTCCCAATATTTAAAAAAATTCCCATTAATTAAAAATTTTTAAATTATTTTAAAAACTTCCTAATAATTAAAAAATCCCATTAATTCAAAAATTTCCCAATATTTCAAAAAACTATCCCATTATTCCAATTTTTTCCCAATATTTAAAAAAACTCCCATTCATTCAAAAATTTCCCATTCTTTCAAAAATTTCCCATTTTACCAAAAATTTCCCAATATTTAAAAAAAATCCCATTAATTAAAAATTTTTAGTTTTTTCAAAAATTTACCAATATTTAAAAAAATTCCCATTAAAAAATTTCCCAATATTTCAAAAAAATATCCCATTATTCCAATTTTTTTCCCAATATCTAAAAAAATTCCCATTAATTCAAAAATTTCCCATGCTTTCAAAAATTTCCCATTTTTCCAAAAATTTCCCAATATTTAAAAAAATTTCCATTAGTTAAAAATTTTTAATTTTTTCAAAAATTTCCCAATATTTAAACAAAATCCTATAAATTCAAAAATTTCCATTAATACAAAAATTTCCCATTTTTTCAAAATTTTCCCATTAATTCAAAAATTTCCCATGCTTTCAAAAATTTCCCATTTTTCCAAAAATTTCCCAATATTTAAAAAAATTCCCATTAATTAAAATTTTTTGAATTATTTCAAAAACTTCCCAATATTTAAAAAAAATCCCATTCATTCAAAAATTTCCCAATATTTCAAAAAAATTTCCCATTATTCCAATTTTTTTCCAATATTTAAAAAAATTCCCATTAATTCAAAAATTTCCTATTCTTTCAAAAATTTCCCATTTTTCCAAAAATTTCCCAATTTTTCAAAAAAATATTTCCATTTTCCAAAAATTTCCCAAATTTTAAAAAACTCCCATAATTTTAAAAATTTCCATTTTTTCAAAATTTTCCCATTATTTCAAAAATTTCCCATGCTTTCAAAAATTTCCCATTTTTCCAAAAATTTCCCAATATTTAAAAAAATTCCCATTAATTCAAAAATTTTCCATGCTTTTAAAAATTTCCCAATTTTTCAAAATTTTTTTTCAATTTTTCCAAAAATGTCCCAAATTTTAAAAAACTCCCATAATTTCAAAAATTTCCATTTTTTCAAAATTTTCCCATTATTTCAAAATTTTCCCATTATTTCAAAAATATCCCAATATTTCAAAAAATTCTACGGATTTTTTATTGAATTATTGAATTTTTTTAAAGCTTTGTCAAACGTCTGAAAATTTCATTAAATTTGGATATTTTTTTATTGCCATGTTGCCAAATTTTTTTTAAATTTCCCTAAATCTGGGGAATTTTTTTAAACGCTTCAAACTATCGAAAAACGAATTCTGGTGGATAATTTAAACAAAAAAATCATAAAATAAAAAAAAAAAACACTTTATAGAATCGTTCCAATTTTACGCTAAAAACCGGACACACCGTATAATACTCATTTTTTTTTCTTTATTAATTTTTTTTTTTTCTATAAACTGTATGTACCTTTCGTTTACTAATTTATCTGACCATGGATCACGGGGACGACGTTTCATTATGTCGGATTCGGCCTTTTCGTAAGCCAGTGATATGGCCGGCACCTTTTTTCGTTTACCAACAAACAACAAAAAAAATTTTAAATCAAAAACAACGTAAATTCATCTGATGCCTTTTTGTTCTTTTTTTTTTTTTTTTTTTTTTTTTTTTTTTTTTTTTTTTTTTTTAACGGGCGTAGAAAAAATACACTAATTAGTTAAACGAATACGTTAACGGTCGGTTAAACGTTACGTAAATTACGATAATATCATTATTTTTATTAATGTCATTGTCAACTGTCATTTCTTGTCAACTGTCATTAAATCTTGTCAGCTGTCAGTTATGCTTGTCAACTATCATTTATTTCTTGTAAACTGTCATTTATTTCTTGTCAACTGTCAGTTAATTTTGTCACCTGTCATTTAATCTTGTCAACTGTTATTTACTCTTGTCAACTGTCATTTAATTTTGTCAACTGTCATTTAATCTTGTTAACTGTCACTTATTTCTTGTTAACTGTCAATTATTTCCTGTCAACTGTCAATTTAATCTTGTCAGCTGTCAGTTATGCTTGTAAACTGTCATTTATTTCTTGTCAGCTGTCAGTTAAGCTTGTCAACTGTCATTTACTCTTGTCAACTGTCATTTAACTTTGTCAACTGTCACTTATTTCTTGTTAACTGTGAATTATTTCCTGTCGACTGTCAATTTAATCTTGTCAGCTGTCAGTTATGCTTGTCAACTGTCGTTTATTTCTTTTCAACTGTCATTTATTTCTTGTCAGCTGTCATTTAGTATTGTCAGCTGTCAGTTAAGCTTGTCAACTGTCATTTAATCTTGTCAGCTGTCAGTTAAACTTGTCATCTGTCATTTAATCTTGTCAGCTGTCAGTTATGCTTGTCAACTGTCGTTTATTTCTTTTCAACTGTCATTTATTTCTTGTCAGCTGTCATTTAGTATTGTCAGCTGTCAGTTAAGCTTGTCAACTGTCATTTAATCTTGTCAGCTGTCACTTATTTCTTGTTAACTGTCAATTTAATCTTGTCAGCTGTCACTTATTTCTTGTTAACTGTCAATTATTTCCTGTCAACTGTCAATTTAATCTTGTCAACTGTCAATTTAATCTTGTCAGCTGTCAGTTATGCTTGTCAACTGTCGTTTATTTCTTTTCAACTGTCATTTATTTCTTGTCAGCTGTCATTTAGTATTGTCAGCTGTCAGTTAAGCTTGTCAACTGTCATTTAATCTTGTCAGCTGTCACTTATTTCTTGTTAACTGTCAATTTAATCTTGTCAGCTGTCACTTATTTCTTGTTAACTGTCAATTATTTCCTGTCAACTGTCAATTTAATCTTGTCAACTGTCAATTTAATCTTGTCAGCTGTCAGTTATGCTTGTCAACTGTCGTTTATTTCTTTTCAACTGTCATTTATTTCTTGTCAGCTGTCATTTAGTATTGTCAGCTGTCAATTAAGCTTGTCAACTGTCATTTAATCTTGTCAGCTGTCACTTATTTCTTGTTAACTGTCAATTATTTCCTGTCAACTGTCAATTTAATCTTGTCAACTGTCAATTTAATCTTGTCAACTGTCAATTTAATCTTGTCAACTGTCAATTTAATCTTGTCAACTGTCAATTTAATCTTGTCAACTGTCATTTATTTCTTGTCAGCTGTCATTTAACTTTGTCTTCTGTCACTTATTTCTTGTTAACGGTCAATTATTTCCTGTCAACTGTCAATTTAATCTTGTCAACTGTCAATTTAATCTTGTCAGCTGTCAGTTAAGCTTGTCATCTGTCAATTTAATCTTGTCAACTGTCAATTTAATCTTGTCAACTGTCAATTTAATCTTGTCAGCTGTCAGTTAAGCTTGTCAACTGTCATTTAATCTTGTCAGCTGTCACTTATTTCTTGTTAACTGTCAATTATTTCCTGTCAACTGTCAATTTAATCTTGTCAACTGTCAATTTAATCTTGTCAGCTGTCAGTTAAGCTTGTCATCTGTCAATTTAATCTTGTCAACTGTCAATTTAATCTTGTCAACTGTCAATTTAATCTTGTCAACTGTCAATTTAATCTAGTTAACTGTCATTTATTTCTTGTCAACTGTCAATTATTTCTTGTCAACTTGTCAATTTTCCAAGAATAAAAAAATTTCAAATTCTTTCAAAAATTTCCCATTATTTCAAAATTTCCCAATATTTCAAAAATATATCCCATTATTCCAAAATTTCCCAATTTAAAAAAAAAATCCCATTAATTCCAAAATTTCCCATAATTTCAAAAAAATTCCAATATTTAAAAAAATTCCCATTAATTAAAAATTTTTCCATTATTTCAAAAATATCCCAATATTTCAAAAAAATTTCCCATTTATTCAAAAATTTACCTATATTTAAAAAATTGCCATTATTTCAAAAATTTCCCACGATATAAAAAATTTCCCTCCCATCATTTCATTAAAATTTCCCATTTTTGCAAAGTTTCGCAATATTTCAAAAAAATTTCCCATTTATTCAAAAATTTCCCATTATTTCAAAAATTTCCCATTCTTTCAAAAATTTCCCTCCCAACATTTCAAAAAAATTTCCCATTTTTGCACAATTTCCCAATATTTCAAAAAAAAATCCCATTTATTCAAAAATTTCCCATTATTTCAAAAATTTCCCACGATTTAAAAAATTTCCCATTCTTTCAAAAATTTCCCTAACATTTCAAAAAAATTTCCCATTTTTGCAAAATTTCCCAATATTTGAAAAAAATTTCCCATTTATTCAAAAATTTTCCACGATTTAAAAAATTTCCCATTCTTTCAAAAATTTCCCTCCCATCATTTCAAAAAAATTTCCCATTTTTGCAAAATTTTCCAATATTTCAAAAAATTTCCCATTTATTCAAAAATTTCCCACGATTTAAAAAATTTCCCATTCTTTCAAAAATTTCCGTCCCAACATTTCAAAAAAATTTCCCATTTTTGCAAAATTTCCCAATTTTTCAAAAAAATTTCCCATTATTCCAAAATATTTCCCAAGATTTAAAAGAAATCCCATTAATTCAAAAATTTCAAATTCTTTCAAAAATCTCCCAATTTTTCAAAACAATTTCCCATTATTCCAAAATTTCCCAATATTTCAAAAAAATTTCCCATTATTTCAAAATTTCCCAATATTTAAAAAAATTCCCATTAATTCAAAAATTTTGAATTATTTCAAAAATATCCCAATATTTCAAAAAATTTTTCTCATTTATTCAAAAATTTCCCAATATTTAAAAAATTTCCCAATAAAAAAATTTCAAATCCTTTCAAAAATTCCCCAATATTTATTGTCAACTGTCATTTATTCCTTGTCAACTGCCATTTATTTCTTATCAACTGTCAATGTCACTCATTGTCAACTGTCAATTAATCTTGTCAACTGTCATTTAATCTTGTCAACTGTCAATTTAATTTTATCACCTGTCAATTTAATGTTGTCAGCCGTCAATTTAATCTTGTCACTTGTCAAATTTATCTTGTCAACTGTCATTTATTAATCTTGTCAATTGTCTTCAATCTTGTCACCTGTCAATATCCTTCATTATTACTTCAATAATCTATGTCATCTGTCAATGTCAAAACGTTGCCAACTATTAAATATGTGTATAATACGTCATAATAGTCATCTGTCATTGTTGTCAGCTGTCAATATCAGTCACTATGGTGATCTGTCAATGTCAATTAATGTTATCGATGATTTTTGACGTTTCGAACACTATAACCGACCGTCATCGTAAAGAAATAATAAAAAATAAAACAAGTGAATAAATATGTTTAAAAAAAAAGAAGAAAGTTGCTTACCATGTCGGTTCCTAGATCGATGCACAAAATGGTGACGGTGCCCAATGGTAATGGAATGTCGCAGATCATGAAGGCGAGGAAAGGCGAAATTTCTGGTATGTTCGAGGTCAAAGTGTAGGCGATGGATTTTTTCAAATTGTCGAATATCAATCGGCCCTCTTCGACGCCGGTGACGATCGACGCGAAATTATCGTCCAGTAGAATCATGTCGGCCGCTTGTTTCGATACGTCCGATCCGGCTATGCCCATGGCGACGCCTATGTCGGCTTTTTTCAAGGCCGGCGAATCGTTGACGCCGTCGCCTAAAAACAAAAAAATTTTCGTGACGGTTTAAAAAATTCCCACAGATTATTATCAACTGTTAATTTTATTAATTCTTGTCATTTGTCAACTGTCAAAGTCATTCAGATTTGTCAACTGTCAATGTCACTCAATGTCAACTGTCAATTTTATTCATTCTTGTCATTTGTCAACTGTTAAAGTCATTCAGATTTGTCAATTGTCAATGTCAATCATTGTCAACTGTCAATTTCTTTAATTTTGTCATTTGCCAACTGTCAAAATTATTCTGATTTGTCAACTGTCAATGTCATTCAATGTCAATTGTCAATTTTATTAATTCTTGTCATTTGTCAACTTTAAAGTCATTTAGATTTGTCAACTGTCAATGTCAATCATTGTCAACTGTCAATTTCTTTAATTTTGTCATTTGCCAACTGTCAAAATTATTCTGATTTGTCAACTGTCAATGTCATTCAATGTCAACTGTCAATCTCATTGATTCTTGTCATTTGTCAACTGTAAAAGTCATTCAGATTTGTCAACTGTCAATGTCAATCATTGTTAACTGTCAATTTCTTTAATTTTGTCATTTGCCAACTGTCAAAATTATTCTGATTTGTCAACTGTCAATGTCATTCAATGTCAACTGTCAATTTCATTGATTCTTGTCATTTGTCAACTGTTAAAGTCATTCAGATTTGTCAACTGTCAATGTCAATCATTGTCAACTGTCAATTTCTTTAATTTTGTCATTTGCCAACTGTCAAAATTATTCTCATTTGTCAACTGTCAATGTCATTCAATGTCAACTGTCAATTTCATTGATTCTTGTCATTTGTCAACTGTTAAAGTCATTCAGATTTGTCAACTGTCAATGTCAATCATTGTCAACTGTCAATTTCTTTAATTTTGTCATTTGCCAACTGTCATAATTATTCTGATTTGTCAACTGTCAATGTCAATCATTGTCAACTGTCAATTTCTTTAATTTTGTCATTTGCCAACTGTCATAATTATTCTGATTTGTCAACTGTCAATGTCAATCATTGTCAACTGTCAATTTCTTTAATTTTGTCATTTGCCAACTGTCAAAATTATTCTGATTTGTCAACTGTCAATGTCATTCAATGTCAATTGTCAATTTTATTAATTCTTGTCATTTGTCAACTGTTAAAGTCATTCAGATTTGTCAACTGTCAATGTCAATCATTGTCAACTGTCAATTTCTTTAATTTTGTCATTTGTCAACTGTCATTTAATTTTGTTAATTGTCAATTTAGTCTTTTCAGTTGACATTTAATCTTGTCACCTGTCATTTATTCTTGTCACCTGTCATTTAATTTTGTTAATTGTCATTTAATCTTGTCAACTGTCATTTAATCTTGTCAGATGACAGTTAATTTTGTCAGCTGTCATTTTATCTTGTCACCTGTCATTTATTCTTGTCACCTGTCATTTAATTTTGTTAATTGTCATTTAATCTTGTCAACTGTCATTTAATCTTGTCAGATGACAGTTAATTTTGTCAGCTGTCATTTTATCTTGTCACCTGTCATTTATTCTTGTCACCTGTCATTTAATTTTGTTAATTGTCATTTATTCTTGTCACCTGTCATTTAATTTTGTTAATTGTCATTTAATCTTGTCAGCTGTCATTTTATCTTGTCACCTGTCATTTATTCTTGTCATCTGTCATTTAATTTTGTTAATTGTCATTTAATCTTGTCACCTGTCATTTATTCTTGTCATCTGTCATTTAATTTTGTTAATTGTCATTTAATCTTGTCAACTGTCATTTAATCTTGTCAGATGACAGTTAATTTTGTCAGCTGTCATTTTATCTTGTCACCTGTCATTTATTCTTGTCATCTGTCATTTAATTTTGTCAGCTGTCATTTAATCTTGTCAGCTGTCATTTAATCTTGTCACCCGTCATTTATTCTTGTCACCTGTCATTTAATTTTGTTAATTGTCATTTAATCTTGTCAGCTGTCATTTTATCTTGTCACCTGTCATTTAATTTTGTCAGCTGTCATTTTATCTTGTCACCTGTCATTTATTCTTGTCACCTGTCATTTATTCTTGTCACCTGTCATTTATTCTTGTCAGCCGTCAATTATTCTTGTCATCTGTCATTTATTCTTGTCACCTGTCAGTTAATTTTGTTAATTGTCATTTAATCTTGACGGCTGTCAATTTAACCTTGTCACCTGTCATTTATTCTTGTCACCTGACATTTAATCTTGTCAGCTGTCATTTAATCTTGTCACCTGTCATTTATTCTTGTCACCTGTCATTTAATTTTGTTAATTGTTATTTAATCTTGTCAGCTGTCATTTTTTCTTGTCAGCTGTCATTTATTCTTGTCACCTGTTAATTAATGATGTTAGTTGTCATTTAATCTTGTCAACTGTCAATGTCATTTCATTTTGATAACTGTCAAAGTCATTTAAATCTGTCAGCTGTCAATATCTCTCATTAATGTCAACTGTGAAGGTATTCAGATTTGTCAGCCGTCAAAGTGATTTAATCATGTTAACTGTCAAAGTCATTCAGATGTGTCAGCTGTCAATTATTCTCGTCACCTGTCATTTACTCTTGTCACTTGTCATTTAATTTTGTTAATTGTCATTTAATCTTGACAGCTGTCAATTTAACCTTGTCACCTGTCATTTATTCTTGTCACTTGTCATTTAATTTTGTTAATTGTCATTTAATCTTGTCAACTGTCATTTAATCTTGTCAGATGACAGTTAATTTTGTCAGCTGTCATTTTATCTTGTCACCTGTCATTTATTCTTGTCACCTGTCATTTAATTTTGTTAATTGTTATTTAATCTTGTCAGCTGTCATTTAATCTTGTCAGCTGTCATTTAATCTTGTCACCTGTCATTTATTCTTGTCACCTGTCATTTAATTTTGTTAATTGTCATTTAATCTTATCAACTGTCATTTAATCTTGTCAGATGACAGTTAATTTTGTCAGCTGTCATTTTATCTTGTCACCTGTCATTTATTCTTGTCACCTGTCATTTAATTTTGTTAATTGTTATTTAATCTTGTCAGCTGTCATTTTTTCTTGTCAGCTGTCATTTATTCTTGTCACCTGTTAATTAATGATGTTAGTTGTCATTTAATCTTGTCAACTGTCATTTAATCTTGTCAGATGACAGTTAATTTTGTCACCTGTCATTTATTCTTGTCACCTGTCATTTAATTTTGTTAATTGTTATTTAATCTTGTCAGCTGTCATTTTTTCTTGTCAGCTGTCATTTATTCTTGTCACCTGTTAATTAATGATGTTAGTTGTCATTTAATCTTGTCAACTGTCAATGTCATTTAATTTTGATAACTGTCAAAGTCATTTAAATCTGTCAGTTGTCAATATCTCTCATTAATGTCAACTGTGAAGGTATTCAGATTTGTCAGCCGTCAAAGTGATTTAATTTTGTTAACTGTCAAAGTCATTCAGATGTGTCAGCTGTCAATTATTCTCGTCAGCTGTCAATTATTCTCGTCATCTGTCATTTATTCTTGTCACCTGTCAGTTAATTTTGTTAATTATCATTTAATCTTGACGGCTGTCTATTTAACCTTGTCACCTGTCATTTATTCTTGCCACGTGTCAGTTAATTTTGTTAACTGTCATTTAATCCTGTCAGCTGTCAATTTTGTTCATTATTGTGGCCTGAAAATTAACAACAAATTTAATTTTCAATTTTTTTAGTTAAATCAACTGTTTTCTCAGTGTAGTATTAAAAACGTATTACTGCATTTATTATATACACTGAGAAGAAAAAAACAAGTAATTAATTATACAGGGTGGACTTTTATGAATAGAAATTCTCGTTTTAAAATAAAAATTAAATTTTTAGTTAATTTTTTTCTATGTATATTTGAATGCGAGATCACTATGGCCTTGAAATTTTTGTAAACAAATAGTTGGCGCGCGTCATATCCCGTTTTTTGCTATTATGCAATTTAACTGTAAAGTGGCCTTCTATGACAAATAGGTTGGACATCCCGCCATTAATTTTAAATTAAAAGGAGTGTTTTTTTTTTTTTTTTTTTTACTATTATCGATTATTTTCATTAATCGATCAAATTCATGAATGAATTTTTTTTTTTCGTATTTTAGGAAATTGAATAATGATAATTTTGTTTCTCAGTGTAGATTTTTTTTTTATATAAAAATATTTTATTAACGTTTGGAAACAATTATAAATTAATTTCTTAATTTATTTTTGAAAAATTTTGACGTTTATATTGAGACGTTGCCATATTTATGAAAATTATGATTTTTAGCGATTGTTCAATGATGCCGTTTTTATCCATATCGTCGCAACGTTGCCAAAATTTCATTAAATTTAGAGATTTTTTAATGAATTTATTGCGACGTTGTCAAATGTTTAAAAAAGTTCCCTAAATCTTGGGAATTAGTTTGAACTATTTGATTTTTTGCAGCGTTGCCAAATTTATGAATATTTGCCTAAATTTTGGGAGAATTCATAAAAAATGGTTTTTTTTTGTATAATTTTTAAAGCGTCGTTGCCAAATTTCCTCGAAATCATAAAACCTGCCAACAAATGTTTTATTTTGATAATTTTTGAAGCGCCGTTGCCAATTGTCCTTAAATTCGAGGAAATTCATAAAATATGCTAAAAACGGTTTTTTTAAAATTATTTTAGAAGCGTCGTTGCCGAATTCACAAAAATTTCCCTAAATCTGGGGAAAATTCATAAAAAATGCTAAAAATTAGTTTTTTTTAAATTATTTTAGAAGCGGCGTTGCCAAATTTCCCAAAATTTCCCTAAATCTGGGGAAAATTCAATAAATATGCTAAAAATGGTTTTTTATAATAATTTTAGAAGCGTCGTTGCCAAATTTCCGAAAATTTCCCTAAATCTGGGGAAAATTCCTTAAACATGCTAAAAATGGTTTTTTATAATAATTTTAGAAGCGTCGTTGCCAAATTTCTGAAAATTTCCCTAAATCTGGGGAAAAATCATAAAAAATGCTAAAAATGGTTTTTTATAATAATTTTAGAAGCGTCGTTGCCAAATTTCCGAAAATTTCCCTAAATCTGGGGAAAATTCCTTAAACATGCTAAAAATGGTTTTTTATAATAATTTTAGAAGCGTCGTTGCCAAATTTCTGAAAATTTCCCTAAATCTGGGGAAAAATCATAAAATATGCTAAAAATGGTTTTTTATAATAATTTTAGAAGCGTCGTTGCCAAATTTCTGAACATTTCCCTAAATCTGGGGAAAAATCATAAAATATGCTAAAAATGGTTTTTTATAATAATTTTTGAAGCGTTGTTGCCAAATTTCCGAAAATTTCCCTAAATCTGGGGAAAAATCATAAAATATGCTAAAAATGGTTTTTTATAATAATTTTAGAAGCGTCGTTGCCAAATTTCCGAAAATTTCCCTAAATCTGGGGAAAATTCCTTAAACATGCTAAAAATGGTTTTTTATAATAATTTTAGAAGCGTCGTTGCCAAATTTCCGAAAATTTCCTTAAATCTGGGGAAAAATCATAAAAAATGCTAAAAATGGTTTTTTATAATAATTTTAGAAGCGTCGTTGCCAAATTTCTGAAAATTTCCCTAAATCTGGGGAAAAATCATAAAATATGCTAAAAATGGTTTTTTATAATAATTTTAGAAGCGTCGTTGCCAAATTTCTGAACATTTCCCTAAATCTGGGGAAAAATCATAAAATATGCTAAAAATGGTTTTTTATAATAATTTTTGAAGCGTTGTTGCCAAATTTCCGAAAATTTCCCTAAATCTGGGGAAAAATCATAAAATATGCTAAAAATGGTTTTTTATAATAATTTTAGAAGCGTCGTTGCCAAATTTCCGAAAATTTCCTTAAATCTGGGGAAAAATCATAAAAAATGCTAAAAATGGTTTTTTATAATAATTTTAGAAGCGTCGTTGCCAAATTTCTG
>OY725356.1:12980165-13041483 GCA_963243735.1 Neocrepidodera transversa
TTTGGGGAAAATACATTAAATATGCTAAAAATAGTAATTTTATAATTTTCGAAGCGTTGTTGCCAAATTTACGAAAATTTCCCTAAATCTGGGGAAAATTCATTTAATAAGTAAAAAATGGTTTTTTTAAATAATTTTTGAAGCGCCGTTGCCAAATTTCCTAAAATTTCTTTAAATCTAGGGAAAATACATTAAATAAGCTAAAAATGGTAATTTTATAATTTTCGAAGCGTTGTTGCCAAATTTACGAAAATTTCCCTAAATCTGGGGAAAATTCATTTAATAAGTAAAAAATGGTTTTTTTAAATAAGTTTTGAAGCGCCGTTGCCAAATTTCCGAAAATTTCCTTAAATTTGGGGAAAATATATAAAAAATGCCAAAAAATGTTTTTTTATAATTTTAGAAGCGTTGTTGCCAAATTTACGAAAATTTCCCTAAATCTGGGGGAAATTCATTTAATAAGTAAAAAATGGTTTTTTTAAATAATTTTTGAAGCGTCGTTGCCAAATTTCCTAAAATTTCTTTAAATTTGGGGAAAATACATTAAATATGCTAAAAATAGTAATTTTATAATTTTCGAAGCGTTGTTGCCAAATTTACGAAAATTTCCCTAAATCTGGGGAAAATTCATTTAATAAGTAAAAAATGGTTTTTTTAAATAATTTTGAAGCGCCGTTGCCAAATTTCCTAAAATTTCTTTAAATCTAGGGAAAATACATTAAATAAGCTAAAAATGGTAATTTTATAATTTTCGAAGCGTTGTTGCCAAATTTACGAAAATTTCCCCTAAATCTGGGGAAAATTCATTTAATAAGTAAAAAATGGTTTTTTTAAATAATTTTTGAAGCGCAGTTGCCAAATTTCCGTAAAATTTCCATAAATCTGGGTAAAAAATTATTTGATAGTTTTTATTTTACCAAATTCTACACAATTTATTAAATTTCAACACATCCTTAATAATAATAATAATAATAATAATGACTCACCTGTTACAGCTACAATAGCTCCCATCCTTTGACATCCTTCGACTATAATTAATTTTTGTTGTGGCGAAGTCCTAGCAAAAACAATTTCCGTATGATACCTCAAAATCTCATCTAATTGATCAGAAGATAAATCCCTCAAATCGGAACCATGAACCACGGCGGCTTTAGCTTCACGCGGATTAACCTCAGACACGGGAATATTCAATCTTTGTGCAATATCTTCAACAGTCTCATTACCTTCAGATATAATCCCAACGGATTTAGCTATAGCTTTAGCAGTTATAGGATGATCCCCTGTCACCATAATAACCTTAATACCAGCACTACGACATTTGGCAACAGCGTCAGGAACAGCAGCACGTGGAGGATCAATCATAGACATTAAACCGACGAATCTTAAATTATCCAATACGAAATTCGGATCATCAGAATTAAATTTAAATCCAACAGGATATTTATCAGACGGTAACATAAAATCACAAAAACCCAAAACTCTTTCACCTAATCCACCCAATTCCAAATAAGCATTATTAAACGCTTCTTTCATTTCTTCATCTAAAACTTTTTCTTTACCGCAAATAAATATCGTACTACAACGTTCCAATATACGTTCAGGTGCCCCCTTCATTACTAAAATATAACGAGGATCATTCGGATCTTCGTTAACGTTGTATTTATTAATTTTGGAAATTTGGCAACGTCGTTTTAAAAATTATTAAAAAAAAAACCAATTTTTTTTAACATATTTTATGTATTTTTCTTATATGGAAATTTGGCAACGGTGCTTCAAAAATTATTAAAAAACAAATTTATCATTTTTTATGTATTTTCCTAAAATTTAGTTAAATTTTTGGAAATTTGGCAACGGCGCTTCAAATATTATTAAAAAAAGTTATTTTTCAGTATATTTTATGTATTTTCCCTAGATTTAGAGAAATTTTTTTACATTCGGCAACAGCGCTTTAACAATTATTAATTATTAATAAAAATCACTATTTTTAAAGTACTTTATATATTTTCCCCATATTTAAGGAAATTTTCGGAAATTTGGCAACATAGTTTCTATAATTATTAAAAAATACCATTTTTAAACATATTTTATGTATTTTTATCAATTCCAAGGACGTAGATACGGGGTGGAATAAAATAGGTAATTACCCTTTTCCCCTACCAACAGGATACCAAAAAAATCACAAAAATAAGAAAAAAAAAATTAAATGTAGAAACAGACGCAATAGAAAATATTAAGTAAAAAAAAAAATACTAAAAAACCATCATCAGGCATAAATGAGAATTGGATTTACTATTATTATTAACTAGCGGAAAAGTATTATGTTGGTTAAATTGTTATTTATGATATTTAAAATTAGAAATATTTATCTAAAAGTTTAATTAACTCTTTCCTCCCCACCCTCCATAAAAAAAATATCTACGCCATTGTCCAGATCTAAGAAAATTTTCCGAAATTTGGCAACGGCGCTATAAAATCTATGAAAAATTACTAGAAAATTTTATATTTAACGGAGATTTTAATAAAAATCATTTTATATATTTTCCCTAGTTCTAGGGAATTTTTCGGAAATTTGGCAACAACGCTTCAAAAATTATTAAAAAAAAGCTTTTTTTTAGCATATTTTATGTATTTTCCAGAAATTAAGGAAAATATTGGAAATTTGGCAACTTCGCTTCAAAATAAAAAAAAACCCATTTTTTAACATTTTTTATGTATTTTCTCCAGATTTAGGAAAATTTTTGGAAATTTGGCAACGTCGTTTCATAAATTATTAAAAAACCTTTGTAGCATTTTTTATGTATTTTCTTAAAATTTAAAGACATTTTTGGAAATTTGGCAACGCAGCTTCAAATATTATTAATTATCAATAAAAATCAAAACAATTTTGAGATTAAAATTGTTATAAACTTAAAAATGATAAAAAAAATTTTAAAATTTAAAAAAAAATCATAAAATTCGTAGATTTTTGCATTGTTGCCAAAGTGAAGATTTAAGTAAATTTTTAGATAATTTGCAACGTCGCTTTAAAAATATCCAAACAAAAAAAAATCTAAAAAACGATTAGTTTCCAATATTTGCGGATTTTAAAATTTATAAAAAAAAATCATATTTATAATTTTTTTTCTCTTTATAATTTTCGAAAATTTGGTAACGTAATTTCTAAAATTATTAAATAAAAAAAACTTACCTTTTAACATATTTTATTTATTTCCTCGGATTTAGGGAAATTTTCGGAAATTTGGCAACGGCGCTTCAAAAATTATTAAAAATTCATTTTAGAATCTTTTATTTATTTTTCTCAAATTAAAGAAAATATTGGGAAATTTAGCAACGGCGCTTCAGAATTTATGAAAAAAAAAATTTTATAGATTTTTTTACGTATTTTCTCCAATTTTCCGGAAATTTTTGGAAATTTGGCAACAGTGTTTCAAAAATTATTTAAAAACCATTTTTAGCATATTTAATGTTTTTTCCCCAGATTTGGGAAATTCTTCGGAAATTTGGCAACGGTGCTTTAAAAATATTAAAATTAACCAAAAATGAGAAAAAAAAGACGTCAAATTAAAAAAAAAAATTCATAAATTATAGAAATTTTTGCAATGTTGAAAAAGTTACCTAAAAATTAAAGAAAAATTTGTGATGAATTTTTGATGGAATTTTTTATCTAAATTTTAGAGATTTATTAAAAAATTTTAGTTTTTATGGAGATTTTAATAAAAGTCAATTTTAGCATTTTTTATATATTTTCCCCAGAATTAGGAAATTTTTTCGGAAATTTGGCAACGGCGCTTTAAAAATATGGAAATTAAACAAAAAATAAGAAAAATTTGTTTACAAAAAGTAGTTGTCAAATTAAGAAAAAAATCATAAAATACGGAAATTTTTGCAATGTTGCCAAAGTTACATAAAAATGTATGATTTTTTTTTTGAAAATTTGACAACGTCGCAATAAATTTCATTAAATTAGAGAAAATTTCTAAATTTACAAAAAATTTCTCTAGATCTAGAAAAAATACTAAAAAAAAACTATTTTCTTTAACAAATTTTAGGTTTTTTTTCCCGGATTTAAGAAATTTTTCAGAAATTTGGCAACAGCGTTTAAAAGATTATTAAAAAAAAGTTATTTTTTAGCATTCCTTATGTATTTTCACCGGATTTAGGGAATTTTTCGGAAATTTGGCAACGACGTTAAAAATTTTAAAAAAAGCATTTTTCAGCATTTTTTTTTATGTATTTTCTACGAGATTTAGGACAAATTTGACAACAGCGCATCAAAAATTATTTAAAAAAAAAACCATTTTTAGTATTTTTTATACATTTTCCCCAGTTTTATTACAATTTTCGGAAATGTGGCAACACCATTATAAAAACTATTTAAAAAATTCATTTTTTAACATCGCCATTTTTTTTCCATTTCTTTTTATTTTTCCTTATTTTTGCAAATGTGGAAGATATTTAGTTTTTTTTTCATATATTCATATCTCTCTTTAAAAAAAAAAAAGGAAAAAAAGGGAAAATAGAAAGAAATAGTAATAAAAGGAAAAACAAGAAAAGAGAAAGAAAATTTTCCGAAAATTTGACAACAGTGTTTCAAAAATTATTAAAAAAACTTATTTTTTAACATATTTTATATATTTTCTTCCGATCTAGGAAAAATTTCGGAAATTTGGCAACGCCGTTTGAAAAAAAAATTTTAGGATCTTTTTTTGTATTTTTTCCGGATTTGGGGAAATTTTTCGAAAATTTCCCTATAATAAAGGAAAATACATAAAATATACTAAAAAATGATTTTTTAAAATAATTTAAGAAGCGTCGTTGCCAAATTTCCGAAAAATTCCCTAAATCTGGAGAAAATACATAAAAAATGCTAAATAATGGTTTTTTTTAATGATTTTAGAAGCGTTGCTGCCAAATTTCCGAAAAATTCTCTAAATTTGGGGAAAATTCATAAAAATATTCTAAAAAATGCTTTTTTTTTAATAATTTTAGAAGCGTTGTTGCCAAATTTCCGAAAAATTCTTTAAATTTGGGGAAAATTCATAAAATATGCTAAAAAAAATGGTTTTTTAAAATAATTTAAGAAGCGTCGTTGCCAAATTTATGAAAATTTCCCTAAATTTGGGGAAAATTCATAAAAATATTATAAAAAATCCTTCTTTTTAAACATTTTTTAAAGCACTGTTGCCAACTTTCCACCAATAATCTAAGAAAAAGATGTTTATAATTTCAGTAAAAATGAATTTTTTAGAATGTTTAAACAATTTTGACATATAAATCACGTGGTTGGTGAATAAATTCTAAGAAGAAGATGTCCACAATAAATATTATTAAAAATTATTTTTTCTAATACTATTTAAAACGGCGTTGCCAAATTTCCCAAAAATTTCCCTAGATCTGGGTAAAACAAATAAAATATACCAAAAATTGCTTTTTTAATAATATTTGAAGCGTCGTTGCCAAATTTTCGTAAAATTTTCCTAAATCTGGGGAAAAAAACTATTTTACATTTTTTTCGTAAAATTTTTCAAAAGAGTATAAAATTACACAAAAATAATTTTGTATTAATGTTTAAACAATTTTGACACAAAAAACCACCTGATGGATATATAAAAAAAATTTTTTCCAATACATTTTTAAAGCGTCGTTGCCAAATTTCCTAAAATTTCTTTAAATCTAGGGAAAATACATTAAATATGCTAAAAATGGTAATTTTATAATTTTTGAAGCGCCGTTGCCAAATTTCCTAAAAATTTCCCTAAATCTAGGGAAAAAACTATTTGATAGTTTTTATTTCACCAAATTCTCCACAATTTATTAAATTTCAACACATCCTTAATAATAATAATAATAATAATAATAATGACTCACCTGTTACAGCTACAATAGCTCCCATCCTTTGACATCCTTCGACTATAATTAATTTTTGTTGTGGCGAAGTCCTAGCAAAAACAATTTCCGTATGATACCTCAAAATTTCATCCAATTGATCCGAAGATAAATCCCTCAAATCGGAACCATGAACCACGGCGGCTTTAGCTTCACGCGGATTAACCTCAGACACGGGAATATTCAATCTTTGTGCAATATCTTCAACAGTCTCATTACCTTCAGATATAATCCCAACGGATTTAGCTATAGCTTTAGCAGTTATAGGATGATCCCCTGTCACCATAATAACCTTAATACCAGCACTACGACATTTGGCAACAGCGTCAGGAACAGCAGCACGTGGAGGATCAATCATAGACATTAAACCGACGAATCTTAAATTATCCAATACGAAATTCGGATCATCAGAATTAAATTTAAATCCAACAGGATATTTATCAGACGGTAACATAAAATCACAAAAACCCAAAACTCTTTCACCTAATCCACCCAATTCTAAATAAGCATTATTAAACGCTTCTTTCATTTCTTCATCTAAAACTTTTTCTTTACCGCAAATAAATATCGTACTACAACGTTCCAATATACGTTCAGGCGCTCCTTTCATTACTAAAATATAACGAGGATCATTCGGATCTTCGTTAACGTTGTATTTATTAATTTTGGAAATTTGGCAACGTCGTTTTAAAAATTATTAAAAAAAAACCAATTTTTTTATCATATTTTATGTATTTTTCTTATATGGAAATTTGGCAACGGTGCTTCTAAAATTATTAAAAAAACAAATTTATCATTTTTTATGTATTTTCCTAAAATTTAGTTAAATTTTTGGAAATTTGGCAACGGCGCTTCAAATATTATTAAAAAAAGTTATTTTCCAGTATATTTTATGTATTTTCCCTAGATTTAGAGAAATTTTTTTACATTCGGCAACAGCGCTTCAATTATTATTAATTATTAATAAAAATCACTATTTTTAAAGTATTTTATATATTTTCCCCATATTTAAGGAAATTTTCGGAAATTTGGCAACATAGTTTCTATAATTATTAAAAAAAAACCAGTTTTAAACATATTTTATGTATTTTTATCAATTCCAAGGACGTAGATACGGGGTGGAATAAAATAGGTAATTACCCTTTTCCCCTACCAACAGGATACCAAAAAAATCACAAAAATAAGAAAAAAAAAATAAAATGTAGAAACAGACGCAATAGAAAATATTAAGTAAAAAAAAAAATACTAAAAAACCATCATCAGGCATAAATGAGAATTGGATTTACTATTATTATTAACTAGCGGAAAAGTATTATGTTGGTTAAATTGTTATTTATGATATTTAAAATTAGAAATATTTATCTAAAAGTTTAATTAACTCTTTCCTCCCCACCCTCCATAAAAAAAATATCTACGCCATTGTCCAGATCTAAGAAAATTTTCCGAAATTTGGCAACGGCGCTATAAAATTTATGAAAAATTACTAGAAAATTTTATATTTAACGGAGATTTTAATAAAAATCATTTTATATATTTTCCCTAGTTCTAGGGAATTTTTTGGAAATTTGGCAACACCGCTTAAACATTTATTAATTATAAAAATGCATTTTTTAGCAAATTTTATGAATTTTTATCAATTCCAAGGACGTAGATACGGGATGGAATAAAAGAGGTAATTACCCTTTTCCCCTCTCTTCAGTATACCAAAAAAATCACAAAAAAGAAGAAAAAAATAAAATAAAAAAATATTTAAAAACCATGTTAACATATTTTATGAATTTTCCACGGATTTAGGAAAATTTTCGAAAATTTAACAACGCTTCAAAAATTATTAAAAAAAAGCTTTTTTTTAGCATATTTTATGTATTTTCCAGAAATTAAGGAAAATATTGGAAATTTGGCAACTTCGCTTCAAAATAAAAAAAACCCATTTTTTGACATTTTTTATGTATTTTCTCCAGATTTAGGAAAAATTGCGGAAATTTGACAACAGTGTTTCAAAAAGTCTTAAAAATCTTTTATGTATTTTTTCCGGATTTGGGGAAATTTTTCGAAAATTTTCCCATAATAAAGGAAAATACATCAAATATACTAAAAAATGATTTTTTAAAATAATTTAAGAAGCGTCGTTGCCAAATTTCCGAAAAATTCCCTAAATTTGGGGAAAATATATAAAAAATGCCAAAAAATGTTTTTTTATAATTTTTGAAGCGTTGCTGCCAAATTTCCGAAAAAATTCCCTAAATTTGCGGAAAATATATAAAAAATGCCAAAAAATGTTTTTTTATAATTTTTGAAGCGTCGTTGCCAAATTTCCGAAAAATTTCCCTAAATTTGCGGAAAATATATAAAAAATGCCAAAAAATGTTTTTTTATAATTTTTGAAGCGTCGTTGCCACATTTCCGAAAAATTCCCTAAATCTGGGGAAAATTCATAAAAATTTGTTAAAAAATGCTCTTTTTTAATAATTTTAGAAGCGTTGTTGTCAAATTTTCCAAAAATTTCCCTAGATCTGGGTAAAACACATAAAATATGCTAAAAAACGGTTTTTTTTTGATAATTGTTGAAACGCCGTTGCCAAATGTTCGTAAAATTTCCCTAAATCTGGGGAAAAAACTATTTTACATTTTTTTTTCCAAATTTTTCATACTATTACACAAAATTTATTTTATTTTAATTTCTAAACAATTTTAACACAAAAACGACCTGGTAAATGAATAAAAAATTTTATTCTAAGAAGGTGTCCATAATATTAATAAAAATTATTTTCTTTAATACTTTTTTAAAATAGCGTTGCCAAATTTCCTAAAAATATCCCTAGATCCGGGAAAAATATATAAAATATGTTAAAAAAAATGGTTTTTTCATAATTGTAGAAGCGCCGTTGTCAAATTGCCGTAAAATTTCCCTAAATCTGGGGAAAAACTATTTTATGGTTTTTTTAGCAAATATTTCAAAGATTATTATTAAAAATTATTTTTTCTAATACTTTTTAAACCAGCGTTGCCAAATTTCATAAAAATTTCCCTAGATCCGGATAAAACACATTAAATATGTTAAAAAACGGTTTTTTTTAATAATTTTAGAAGCGTCGTTGCCAAATTTCTGTAAAATTTTCTTAAATCTGAGGAAAAAAACCTATTTTACATTTTTTTCGTAAAATTTTTCAAAAGAGTATAATAATATACAAAATTAATTTTGTATTAATGTTTAAACAATTTGACACAAAAAACCACCTGATGAATATATAAAAAACTTTTTTCTATTACATTTTTAAAACAGCGTTGCCAAATTTACCAAAAATTTCCCTAGATCTGGATAAAATACATAAAATATGATAAAATCGGGTTTTTTTTATCATTTTTGAAGCGCCGTTGCCAAATTTCCGCAAAATTTCCCTAAATCTAGAGAAAATTCATAAAATATGCCAAACAAAAAATGGTTTTTTAAAATAATTTAAGAAGCGTCGTTGCCAAATTTACGAAAATTTCAGTAAATTTGGGGAAAATTCATAAAAATTTGTTAAAAATGGGTTTTTTTTATTTTAGAAGCGTCGTTGCCAAATTTACAAAAATTTCCCTAAATCTGGGGAAAATTCATAAAATATGCTAAAAAATGTATTTTTAAAATAATTTTTGAAGCGTTGTTGCCAAATTTACGAAAATTTCAGTAAATCTGGGGCAAATTCATTTAATATGTAAAAAACGGTTTTTTTTAATAATTTTTGAAGCGTTGTTGCCAAATTTACAAAAATTTCCCTAAATTTGGGGCAAATATATAAAAAATGCCAAAAAATGGTAATTTAATAATTTTTGAAGCGTCGTTGCCAAATTTCCTAAAATTTCTTTAAATCTAGGGAAAATACATTAAATATGCTAAAAATGGTAATTTTATAATTTTTGAAGCGTCGTTGCCAAATTTACAAAAATTTCCCTAAATCTTGTATGTTAAAAAACGGTTTTTTTAATAATTTTTGAAGCGTTGTTGCCAAATTTACAAAAATTTCCCTAAATCTGGGGAAAAATCATAAAAAATGCCAAAAAATGGTAATTTAATAATTTTTGAAGCGTCGTTGCCAAATTTCCTAAAATTTCTTTAAATCTAGGGAAAATACATTAAATATGCTAAAAATGGTAATTTTATAATTTTTGAAGCGTTGTTGCCAAATGTTCGTAAAATTTCCCTAAATCTTGTATGTTAAAAAACGGTTTTTTTTATAATAATTTTTGAAGCGTTGTTGCCAAATTTACAAAAATTTCCCTAAATCTGGGGAAAATTCATAAAATATGCTAAAAAATGGTTTTTTAAAATAATTTTTGAAGCGTTGTTGCCAAATTTACAAAAATTTCAGTAAATCTGGGGAAAATACATTAAATATGTTAAAAAATGGTTTTATAATTGTTGAAACGCCGTTGCCAAATGTTCGTAAAATTTCCCTAAATCTGGGGAAAATTAATAAAAATATTATAAAAAATCCTTTTTTTTAAACATTTTTTAAAGCACCGTTGCCAACTTTCCACCAATAATCTAAGAAAAAGATGTTTATAATTTCAGTAAAAATGAATTTTTTAGAATGTTTAAACAATTTTGACATATAAATTATTATTAAAAATTATTTTTTCTAATACCATTTAAAACGGCGTTGCCAAATTTCCTTAAAATTTCCCTAGATCTGGATAAAATACATTAAATATGCTAAAAATGGTAATTTTATAATTTTTGAAGCGCAGTTGCCACATTTCCGAAAAATTCCCTAAATTTTGGGAAAATACATCGAATATGGTAAAAAATGGTTTTTTAAAATAATTTAAGAAGCGTCGTTGCCAAATTTCCGAAAATTTTCCTAAATCTGGGGAAAATTCATCAAATATGCTAAAAAATGGTTTTTTAAAATATTTTAAGAAGCGTCGTTGCCAAATTTCCCAAAATTTCCCTAAATCTGGGGAAAATACATTAAATATGCTAAAAATGGTAATTTTATAATTTTTGAAGCGTTGTTGCCAAATTTACGAAAATTTCCCTAAATCTGGGGAAAATTCATTTAATATGTAAAAAAATGGTTTCTTATAATGATTTTAGAAGCGTTGTTGCCAAATTTTCGAAAAATTCCCTAAATTTGGGGAAAATATATAAAAAATGCCAAAAAATGTTTTTTTATAATTTTTGAAGTGTCGTTGCCAAATTTACGAAAATTTCCCTAAATTTGGGGAAAATTCATAAAAATATTCTAAAAAATGCTCTTTTTTAATAATTTTAGAAGCGCTGTTGCCAAATTTTCGAAAATTTTTTAAATTTGGGGAAAATTCATAAAATATGCTAAAAAAAATGGTTTTTTAAAATAATTTAAGAAGCGTCGTTGCCAAATTTATGAAAATTTCCCTAAAACTGGGGAAAATTAATAAAAATATTATAAAAAATCCTTTTTTTTAAACATTTTTCAAAAGCACTGTTGCCAACTTTCCACCAATAATCTAAGAAAAAGATGTTTATAATTTCAGTAAAAATGAATTTTTTAGAATGTTTAAACAATTTTGACATACAAATTATTATTAAAATTTATTTTTTCTAATACATTTTTAAAACAGCGTTGCCAAATTTCCTATAAATTTCCCTAGATCTGGGTAAAATACATTAAATATATTAAAAAATGTCATTTTCAATAATTTTTAAAGCGTCGTTGCCAAATTTCCTAAAAATTTCCTTAAATCTGAGGAAACATTTATTTTATAGTTTTTTTTATCAAATTTTCCACAATTTATTAAATTTCAACACATCCTTAATAATAATAATAATAATAATAATAATAATAATAACTCACCTGTTACAGCTACAATAGCTCCCATCCTTTGACATCCTTCGACTATAATTAATTTTTGTTGTGGCGAAGTCCTAGCAAAAACAATTTCCGTATGATACCTCAAAATTTCATCTAATTGATCAGAAGATAAATCCCTCAAATCGGAACCATGAACCACGGCGGCTTTAGCTTCACGCGGATTAACCTCAGACACGGGAATATTCAATCTTTGTGCAATATCTTCAACAGTCTCATTACCTTCAGATATAATCCCAACGGATTTAGCTATAGCTTTAGCAGTTATAGGATGATCCCCTGTCACCATAATAACCTTAATACCAGCACTACGACATTTGGCAACAGCGTCAGGAACAGCAGCACGTGGAGGATCAATCATAGACATTAAACCGACGAATCTTAAATTATCCAATACGAAATTCGGATCATCAGAATTAAATTTAAATCCAACAGGATATTTATCAGACGGTAACATAAAATCACAAAAACCCAAAACTCTTTCACCTAATCCACCCAATTCTAAATAAGCATTATTAAACGCTTCTTTCATTTCTTCATCTAAAACTTTTTCTTTACCGCAAATAAATATCGTACTACAACGTTCCAATATACGTTCAGGCGCTCCTTTCATTACTAAAATATAACGAGGATCATTCGGATCTTCGTTAACGTTGTATTTATTAATTTTGGAAATTTGGCAACGTCGTTTTAAAAATTATTAAAAAAAAACCAATTTTTTTATCATATTTTATGTATTTTTCTTATATGGAAATTTGGCAACGGTGCTTCTAAAATTATTAAAAAACAAATTTATCATTTTTTATGTATTTTCCTAAAATTTAGTTAAATTTTTGGAAATTTGGCAACGGCGCTTCAAATATTAATAAAAAAAGTTATTTTCCAGTATATTTTATGTATTTTCCCTAGATTTAGAGAAATTTTTTTACATTCGGCAACAGCGCTTCAATTATTATTAATTATTAATAAAAATCACTATTTTTAAAGTATTTTATATATTTTCCCCATATTTAAGGAAATTTTCGGAAATTTGGCAACATAGTTTCTATAATTATTAAAAAATACCAGTTTTAAACATATTTTATGTATTTTTATCAATTCCAAGGACGTAGATACGGGGTGGAATAAAATAGGTAATTACCCCTTTCCCCTACCAACAGGATACCAAAAAAATCACAAAAATAAGAAAAAAAAAATAAAATGTATAAACAGACGCAATAGAAAATATTAAGTAAAAAAAAAAATACTAAAAAACCATCATCAGGCATAAATGAGAATTGGATTACTATTATTATTAACTAACGGAAAAGTATTATGTTGGTTAAATTGTTATTTATGATATTTAAAATTAGAAATATTTATCTAAAAGTTTAATTAACTCTTTCCTCCCCACCCTCCATAAAAAAAATATCTACGCCATTGTCCAGATCTAAGAAAATTTTCCGAAATTTGGCAACGGCGCTATAAAATTTATGAAAAATTACTAGAAAATTTTATATTTAACGGAGATTTTAATAAAAATCATTTTATATATTTTCCCTAGTTCTAGGGAATTTTTTGGAAATTTGGCAACAGCGCTTAAAAATTTATTAATTATAAAAATGCATTTTTTAGCAAATTTTATGAATTTTTATCAATTCCAAGGACGTAGATACGGGATGGAATAAAAGAGGTAATTACCCTTTTCCCCTCTCTTCAGTATACCAAAAAAATCACAAAAAAAGAAGAAAAAAATAAAATAAAAAAATATTTAAAAACCATGTTAACATATTTTATGAATTTTCCACGGATTTAGGAAAATTTTCGAAAATTTAACAACGCTTCAAAAATTATTAAAAAAAAGCTTTTTTTTAGCATATTTTATGTATTTTCCAGAAATTAAGGAAAATATTGGAAATTTGGCAACTTCGCTTCAAAATAAAAAAAACCCATTTTTTGACATTTTTTATGTATTTTCTCCAGATTTAGGAAAATTTTTGGAAATTTGGCAACGTCGTTTCATAAATTATTAAAAAACCTTTGTAGCATTTTTTATGTATTTTCTTAAAATTTAAAGACATTTTTGGAAATTTGGCAACGCAGCTTCAAATATTATTAATTATCAATAAAAATCAAAACAATTTTGAGATTAAAATTGTTATAAACTTAAAAATGATAAAAAAAATTTTAAAATTTAAAAAAAAATCATAAAATTCGTAGATTTTTGCATTGTTGCCAAAGTGAAGATTTAAGTAAATTTTTAGATAATTTGCAACGTCGCTTTAAAAATATCCAAACAAAAAAAAATCTAAAAAACGATTAGTTTCCAATATTTGCGGATTTTAAAATTTATAAAAAAAAATCATATTTATAATTTTTTTTCTCTTTATAATTTTCGAAAATTTGGTAACGTAATTTCTAAAATTATTAAATAAAAAAAACTTACCTTTTAACATATTTTATTTATTTCCTCGGATTTAGGGAAATTTTCGGAAATTTGGCAACGGCGCTTCAAAAATTATTAAAAATTCATTTTAGAATCTTTTATTTATTTTTCTCAAATTTAAGAAAATATTGGGAAATTTAGCAACGGCGCTTCAGAATTTATGAAAAAAAAAATTTTATAGATTTTTTTACGTATTTTCTCCAATTTTCCGGAAATTTTTGGAAATTTGGCAACAGTGTTTCAAAAATTATTTAAAAACCATTTTTAGCATATTTAATGTTTTTTCCCCAGATTTGGGAAATTCTTCGGAAATTTGGCAACGGTGCTTTAAAAATATTAAAATTAACCAAAAATGAGAAAAAAATGACGTAAAATTAAAAAAAAAATTCATAAATTATAGAAATTTTTGCAATGTTGCCAAAGTTACCTAAAAATTAAAGAAAAATTATTGTGATGAATTTTTGCTGGAATTTTTTTATCTAAATTTTAGAGATTTATTAAAAAATTTTAGTTTTTATGGAGATTTTAATAAAAGTCAATTTTAGCATTTTTTATATATTTTCCCCAAAATTAGGAAATTTTTTCGGAAATTTGGCAACGGCGCTTTAAAGTATCGATATTTTTATAGGATTCTCTTAAATTCCCTAGATTTAGGAAAATTTTTAGAAATCTGGCAACAGTGTTTTAGAAATGATTTAAAAACCATTTTAACATCTTTTATGAATCTTCATTAGATTTGGAGATACTTTTGGAAATTTGGCAACAGCGCTACAATAATATTCAAAATGTACAACAAATAAAATTCCGATAAGATTTTTATATTTTTAGTAATTTTATAAAAAAATCCTCAGATTAAGGAAATTTTCCAAATTTTGGCAACGTTGCTTTAAGATAGATTTATTGTCCCGCCAAAAAAATTAAAGGATATACTTTGTGTAGTTAGAATGGATAAAAATTTCTAAAAAAAAATTGTCAAAAAAATCACAAAATCCATTTTTTTTTTCAAAAATAATCATATAGAAAAAAAAAGTTGAATTCCTTTATTATTAAAAATTCCTCAGATTTAAGTAAATTTACGAAAATTTGGCAACGTTGCTTTAAAAATATGGAAATTAATCAAAAAATAAAAAAAATTTGTTTACAAAAAGTAGTTGTCAAATTAAGAAAAAAATCATAAAATACGGAAATTTTTGCAATGTTGCCAAAGTTACATAAAAATGTATGATTTTTTTTTTGAAAATTTGACAACGTCGCAATAAATTTCATTAAATTAGAGAAAATTTCTAAATTTACAAAAAATTTCTCTAGATCTAGAAAAAATACTAAAAAAAAACTATTTTCTTTAACAAATTTTAGGTTTTTTTTTCCGGATTTAAGAAATTTTTCAGAAATTTGGCAACAGCGTTTAAAAGATTATTAAAAAAAAGTTATTTTTTAGCATTCCTTATGTATTTTCACCGGATTTAGGGAATTTTTCGGAAATTTGGCAACGACGTTAAAAAATTTAAAAAAAGCATTTTTCAGCATTTTTTTTATGTATTTTCTACGAGATTTAGGACAAATTTGACAATAGCGCATCAAAAATTATTTAAAAAAAAACCATTTTTAGTATTTTTTATACATTTTCCCCAGTTTTATTACAATTTTCGGAAATGTGGCAACACCATTATAAAAACTATTTAAAAAATTCATTTTTTAACATCGCTATTTTTTTCCATTTCTTTTTATTTTTCCTTATTTTTGCAAATGTGGAAGATATTTAGTTTTTTTTTCATATATTCATATCTCTCTTTAAAAAAAAAAAAAGGAAAAAAAGGGAAAATAGAAAGAAATAGTAATAAAAGGAAAAACAAGAAAAGAGAAAGAAAATTTTCCGAAAATTTGACAACAGTGTTTCAAAAATTATTAAAAAAACTTATTTTTTAACATATTTTATATATTTTCTTCCGATCTAGGAAAAATTTCGGAAATTTGGCAACGCCGTTTCAAAAAAAATTTTTAGTATCTTTTTTTGTATTTATTCCGGATTTGAGAAAAATTTCCCTATAATAAAGGAAAATACATAAAATATACTAAAAAATGATTTTTTAAAATAATTTAAGAGCGTCGTTGCCAAATTTCCGAAAAATTCCCTAAATCTGGAGAAAATACATAAAAAATGCTAAATAATGGTTTTTTTTAATAATTTTAGAAGCGTTGTTGCCAAATTTTCGAAAATTTCTTTAAATTTGGGGAAAATTCATAAAATATGCTAAAAAAAATGGTTTTTTAAAATAATTTAAGAAGCGTCGTTGCCAAATTTATGAAAATTTCCCTAAAACTGGGGAAAATTAATAAAAATATTATAAAAAATCCTTTTTTTTAAACATTTTTTAAAGCATTGTTGCCAACTTTCCACCAATAATCTAAGAAAAAGATGTTTATAATTTCAGTAAAAATGAATTTTTTAGAATGTTTAAACAATTTTGACATATAAATTATTATTAAAAATTATTTTTTCTAATACATTTTTAAAACAGCGTTGCCAAATTTCCTTAAAATTTCCCTAGATCTGGGGAAAATACATAAAATATATTAAAAAATGTCATTTTCAATAATTTTTGAAGCGCAGTTGCCACATTTCCGAAAAATTCCCTAAATTTGGGGAAAATACATCAAATATGGTAAAAAATGGTTTTTTAAAATAATTTAAGAAGCGTCGTTGCCAAATTTCCGAAAATTTTCCTAAATCTGGGGAAAATTCATCAAATATGCTAAAAAATGGTTTTTTAAAATATTTTAAGAAGCGTCGTTGCCAAATTTCCCAAAATTTCCCTAAATCTGGGGAAAATACATTAAATATGCTAAAAATGGTAATTTTATAATTTTTGAAGCGTTGTTGCCAAATTTACGAAAATTTCCCTAAATCTGGGGAAAATTCATTTAATATGTAAAAAAATGGTTTCTTATAATGATTTTAGAAGCGTTGTTGCCAAATTTTCGAAAAATTCCCTAAATTTGGGGAAAATATATAAAAAATGCCAAAAAATGTTTTTTTATAATTTTTGAAGTGTCGTTGCCAAATTTACGAAAATTTCCCTAAATTTGGGGAAAATTCATAAAAATATTCTAAAAAATGCTCTTTTTTAATAATTTTAGAAGCGTTGTTGCCAAATTTACGAAAATTTCCCTAAATCTGGGGAAAATTCATTTAATAAGTAAAAAATGGTTTTTTTAAATAATTTTTGAAGCGCCGTTGCCAAATTTCCGAAAATGTCCCTAAATCTGGGGCAAATATATAAAAAATGCCAAAAAATGATTTTTAATAATTTTTGAAGCGTCGTTGCCAAATTTCCTAAAATTTCTTTAAATCTGGGGAAAATACATTAAATATGCTAAAAATGGTAATTTTATAATTTTCGAAGCGCCGTTGCCAAATGTTCGTAAAATTTCCCTAAATCTGGGGAAAAAACTATTTTACAATTTTTTGCCAAATTTTTCAAAGATGTCCATAATAATAATTATTAAAAATTATTTTTTCTAATACTTTTTAAACCAGCGTTGCCAAATTTCCTAAAAATTTCCCTAGATCTGGGTAAAACAAATAAAATATACCAAAAATTGTTTTTTAATAATATTTCAAGCGCCGTTGCCAAATTTCCGTAAACTTTCTCTAAATCTGGGTAAAAAAAACTATTTTACATTTTTTTGATAAATTTTTGTGTCCATTAAAATTACACAAAATTAATTTTTTATTAATTTTTAAATAATTTTGACACAAAAACCACCTGGCGAATATATAGGAAACTTTTTTCTAATACATTTTTAAAACAGCGTTGCCAAATTTCCTATAAATTTCCCTAGATCTGGATAAAATACATTAAATATTCTAAAAATGGTAATTTTATAATTTTTGAAGCGTCGTTGCCAAATTTACAAAAATTTCCCTAATTTTGGGGAAAATTCATAAAAATATTCTAAAAAATGCTCTTTTTTAATAATTTTTAAAGCACTGTTGCCAACTTTCCACCAATAATCTAAGAAAAAGATGTTTATAATTTCAGTAAAAATGAATTTTTTAGAATGTTTAAACAATTTTGACATACAAATTATTATTAAAATTTATTTTTTCTAATACATTTTTAAAACAGCGTTGCCAAATTTCCTATAAATTTCCCTAGATCTGGGTAAAATACATTAAATATATTAAAAAATGTCATTTTCAATAATTTTTAAAGCGTCGTTGCCAAATTTCCTAAAAATTTCCTTAAATCTGAGGAAACATTTATTTTATAGTTTTTATTTTACCAAATTCTCCACAATTTATTAAATTTCAACACATCCTTAATAATAATAATAATAATAATAATAATGACTCACCTGTTACAGCTACAATAGCTCCCATCCTTTGACATCCTTCGACTATAATTAATTTTTGTTGTGGCGAAGTCCTAGCAAAAACAATTTCCGTATGATACCTCAAAATTTCATCTAATTGATCAGAAGATAAATCCCTCAAATCGGAACCATGAACCACGGCGGCTTTAGCTTCACGCGGATTAACCTCAGACACGGGAATATTCAATCTTTGTGCAATATCTTCAACAGTCTCATTACCTTCAGATATAATCCCAACGGATTTAGCTATAGCTTTAGCAGTTATAGGATGATCCCCTGTCACCATAATAACCTTAATACCAGCACTACGACATTTGGCAACAGCGTCAGGAACAGCAGCACGTGGAGGATCAATCATAGACATTAAACCGACGAATCTTAAATTATCCAATACGAAATTCGGATCATCAGAATTAAATTTAAATCCAACAGGATATTTATCAGACGGTAACATAAAATCACAAAAACCCAAAACTCTTTCACCTAATCCACCCAATTCTAAATAAGCATTATTAAACGCTTCTTTCATTTCTTCATCTAAAACTTTTTCTTTACCGCAAATAAATATCGTACTACAACGTTCCAATATACGTTCAGGTGCCCCCTTCATTACTAAAATATAACGAGGATCATTCGGATCTTCGTTATCATGTACTGATACTTGATATTTATTAGTAGAATTAAAAGGTACTTCACATACTTTTTTATTTTTACGTCTTATAGACATAACATCGCCTAAAGCTAATTCCATACATTTTAATAAAGCAGCTTCAGATGCATCTCCGTTAACTTCACGTTTTAATATAGCTACACCATCTTGACCCGGTTTAAATTCAGCTCTATTACATAACGTGGCTATACGTGATAAAGCTTTAAAACCCGGACTAGTCCGGTCATATTGTACACCAGATTGATCTTCAGTAGTATCAGCTTCGATAATTTGATTATCGAACCACATATGAGCTACGGTCATACGATTTTGTGTTAAAGTACCTGTTTTATCTGAACATATAGTACTAGTAGAACCTAAAGTTTCTACGGCTTCTAGATTTTTAACTAAACAATTTTTCGACGCCATACGTTTAGCCGTTAAAGTTAAACAAACCGTAACAGTAGCTAATAAACCTTCAGGTACATTAGCTACTATGATACCGATTAAAAATATAACAGCATCTAACCAATGGTAACCTAATATGAATGCTATAATAAAAAAAGTTACGCCTAAGAATACAGCTACACCGGTTATTAAATGTATAAAATGTTGGATTTCTTTAGCTATTGGTGTATCTCCGGTATCTAAACCGGAAGCTAAACCTGCTATACGTCCCATAACGGTATTATCACCGCATGATATAACAACGCCTTTAGCTGTACCTTCGACTGCGTTAGTGGAAAAAAATGCTAAATTTTTCGTTTCTAATGGGTTTTCGTGGGTGAATTCTGGGCTGCGGGATTGCGGTTCGGATTCTCCGGTTAATGATGAGTTATCGACTTTAAAACCGCGTGATTCTATGATGCGGATATCGGCTGGGATGCGGTCGCCGAATTTTACTTCTACTACGTCGCCTAGTACTAGGTCTTCGGCGCGTAATGTTAGTTTTTCGCCTTCGCGTAATACGGTGGCGAATTGTGGTACCATGTTTTTGAAGGATTCCATGATTTTGGAGCTTTTGCTTTCTTGGTAGTAGGAGAATATGCCTGGAAAATAAAAGGGGAATTGTGTTTAGAATGAAATATTTTAGAAGTTTTGGGCGCGGTTGTGGAGGGGGGATAGACGTTAAATACTAAGTTTGTTTATATGTCTTTTTCTCTATTTATCTTCCATTATCTCTTACTCTTTTTTTTTTTTTTTTTAATTGTAGCAATTTTACTTATTTTTTTCGTTCTTTTTCAATTATACCAATTTTCTGAAATTTTCTCAGATTTTCTCCGATTTTTCTAACTTGTTCAATTTTTTTACAAATTTTTACAATTTTTTACAATTTTTTAAAATTTTTTACAATTTTTTTGCAATTTTTTACAATTTCTTGGAATTTTTTACAATTTTTTACAATTTTTTACAATTTTTTTGCAATTTTTTACAATTTCTTGGAATTTTTTAGAATTTTTTATAATTTTTTACAATTTTTTAGAATTTTTTTCAATTTTTTACAATTTTTTTCAATTTTTTACAATTTTTTACAATTTTTTACAATTTTTTACAATTTTTTTGCAATTTTTTTCAATTTTTTACAATTTTTTACAATTTTTTACAATTTTTTTCAATTTTTTTGCAATTTTTTTGAATTTCTTGGAATTTTTTAGAATTTTTTAGAATTTTTTTAAAATTTTTACAATTTTTTAGAATTTTTTACAATTGTAGCAATTTTACTTATTTTTTTCGTTCTTTTTCAATTATACCAATTTTCTGAAATTTTCTCAGATTTTCTCCGATTTTTCTAACTTGTTCAATTTTTTTACAAATTTTTACAATTTTTTACAATTTTTTAAAATTTTTTACAATTTTTTTGCAATTTTTTACAATTTCTTGGAATTTTTTACAATTTTTTACAATTTTTTAAAATTTTTTACAATTTTTTTGCAATTTTTTACAATTTCTTGGAATTTTTTTGCAATTTTTTAGAATTTTTTGCAATTTTTTAGTTTTTTTTGCAATTTTTTAGAATTTTTTACGATTTTTTGCAATTTTTTAGAATTCTTTACAATTTTTTAAAAATTTTTACATTTTTTTAGAATTATTTAGAATTTTTTACAATTTTTTTCAATTTTTTACAATTTTTTACAATTTTTTTCAATTTTTTTGCAATTTTTTTGCAATTTTTTTGAATTTCTTGGAATTTTTTAAAAAATTTTTAAAATTTTTACAATTTTTTTCAATTTTTTTCAATTTTTTACAATTTTTTTCAATTTTTTTGCAATTTTTTACAATTTCTTGGAATTTTTTAGAATTTTTTATAATTTTTTACAATTTTTTAGAATTTTTTTCAATTTTTTACAATTTTTTTCAATTTTTTACAATTTTTTACAATTTTTTACAATTTTTTACAATTTTTTTGCAATTTTTTTCAATTTTTTACAATTTTTTACAATTTTTTACAATTTTTTTCAATTTTTTTGCAATTTTTTTGAATTTCTTGGAATTTTTTAGAATTTTTTAGAATTTTTTTAAAATTTTTACAATTTTTTAAAATTTTTTACAATTTTTTTGCAATTTTTTACAATTTCTTGGAATTTTTTACAATTTTTTACAATTTTTTAAAATTTTTTACAATTTTTTTGCAATTTTTTACAATTTCTTGGAATTTTTTTGCAATTTTTTAGAATTTTTTGCAATTTTTTAGTTTTTTTGCAATTTTTTAGAATTTTTTACGATTTTTTGCAATTTTTTAGAATTCTTTACAATTTTTTAAAAATTTTTACATTTTTTTAGAATTATTTAGAATTTTTTACAATTTTTTACAATTTTTTACAATTTTTTACAAATTTTTACAATTTTTTACAATTTTTTAAAATTTTTTACAATTTTTTTGCAATTTTTTACAATTTCTTGGAATTTTTTACAATTTTTTACAATTTTTTAAAATTTTTTACAATTTTTTTGCAATTTTTTACAATTTCTTGGAATTTTTTTGCAATTTTTTAGAATTTTTTGCAATTTTTTAGTTTTTTTGCAATTTTTTAGAATTTTTTACGATTTTTTGCAATTTTTTAGAATTCTTTACAATTTTTTAAAAATTTTTACATTTTTTTAGAATTATTTAGAATTTTTTACAATTTTTTTCAATTTTTTACAATTTTTTACAATTTTTTTCAATTTTTTTGCAATTTTTTTGCAATTTTTTTGAATTTCTTGGAATTTTTTAAAAAATTTTTAAAATTTTTACAATTTTTTTCAATTTTTTTCAATTTTTTTCAATTTGTTACAATTTTTTTGCAATTTTTTTAGAATTTCTTGGAATTTTTTACAATTTTTTACAATTTTTTACAATTTTTTACAATTTTTTACAATTTTTTACAATTTTTTACAATTTTTTACAATTTTTTTCAATTTTTTACAATTTTTTACAATTTTTTACAATTTTTTTCAATTTTTTTGCAATTTTTTTGCAATTTTTTTGAATTTCTTGGAATTTTTTAAATTTTTTTTTAAATTTTTACAATTTTTTACAATTTTTTTCAATTTTTTACAATTTTTTTCAATTTTTTTCAATTTGTTACAATTTTTTTGCAAATTTTTTAGAATTTCTTGGAATTTTTTACAATTTTTTACAATTTTTTACAATTTTTTACAATTTTTTACAATTTTTTTCAATTTGTTACAATTTTTTTGCAATTTTTTAGAATTTCTTGGAATTTTTTACAATTTTTTACAATTTTTTTCAATTTTTTACAATTTTTTACAATTTTTTACAATTTTTTTCAATTTTTTTGCAATTTTTTTGCAATTTTTTTGAATTTCTTGGAATTTTTTAAAATTTTTTTTAAATTTTTACAATTTTTTACAATTTTTTTCAATTTTTTACAATTTTTTTCAATTTTTTTCAATTTGTTACAATTTTTTTGCAATTTTTTTAGAATTTCTTGGAATTTTTTACAATTTTTTACAATTTTTTACAATTTTTTACAATTTTTTACAATTTTTTACAATTTTTTTCAATTTGTTACAATTTTTTTGCAATTTTTTAGAATTTCTTGGAATTTTTTACAATTTTTTACAATTTTTTTCAATTTTTTACAATTTTTTACAATTTTTTACAATTTTTTTCAATTTTTTTGCAATTTTTTTGCAATTTTTTTGAATTTCTTGGAATTTTTTAAAATTTTTTTTAAATTTTTACAATTTTTTACAATTTTTTTCAATTTTTTTGCAATTTTTTTGCAATTTTTTTGAATTTCTTGGAATTTTTTAAAAATTTTTTAAAATTTTTACAATTTTTTTCAATTTTTTTCAATTTTTTACAATTTTTTTCAATTTTTTTCAATTTGTTACAATTTTTTTGCAATTTTTTTAGAATTTCTTGGAATTTTTTACAATTTTTTACAATTTTTTACAATTTTTTACAATTTTTTACAATTTTTTACAATTTTTTACAATTTTTTACAATTTTTTTCAATTTGTTACAATTTTTTTGCAATTTTTTTAGAATTTCTTGGAATTTTTTACAATTTTTTACAATTTTTTTCAATTTTTTACAATTTTTTACAATTTTTTACAATTTTTTTCAATTTTTTTGCAATTTTTTTGCAATTTTTTTGAATTTCTTGGAATTTTTTAAAATTTTTTTTAAATTTTTACAATTTTTTTCAATTTTTTTGCAATTTTTTTGCAATTTTTTTGAATTTCTTGGAATTTTTTAAAAATTTTTTAAAATTTTTACAATTTTTTTCAATTTTTTTCAATTTTTTACAATTTTTTTCAATTTTTTTCAATTTGTTACAATTTTTTTGCAATTTTTTTAGAATTTCTTGGAATTTTTTACAATTTTTTACAATTTTTTACAATTTTTTACAATTTTTTACAATTTTTTACAATTTTTTACAATTTTTTTCAATTTGTTACAATTTTTTTGCAATTTTTTAGAATTTCTTGGAATTTTTTACAATTTTTTACAATTTTTTTCAATTTTTTACAATTTTTTACAATTTTTTACAATTTTTTTCAATTTTTTTGCAATTTTTTTGCAATTTTTTTGAATTTCTTGGAATTTTTTAAAATTTTTTTTAAATTTTTACAATTTTTTACAATTTTTTTCAATTTTTTACAATTTTTTTCAATTTTTTTCAATTTGTTACAATTTTTTTGCAAATTTTTTAGAATTTCTTGGAATTTTTTACAATTTTTTACAATTTTTTACAATTTTTTACAATTTTTTACAATTTTTTACAATTTTTTACAATTTTTTTGCAATTTTTTTGCAATTTTTTTGAATTTCTTGGAATTTTTTAAAATTTTTTTTAAATTTTTACAATTTTTTATTGTTTATTATAGTTTTTTATATTTTTTTTCAATTTTTTACAATTTTTTACAATTTTTTACAATTTTTTTCAATTTTTTTCAATTTGTTACAATTTTTTTGCAATTTTTTTAGAATTTCTTGGAATTTTTTACAATTTTTTACAATTTTTTACAATTTTTTACAATTTTTTACAATTTTTTTCAATTTTTTACAATTTTTTTCAATTTTTTTCAATTTGTTACAATTTTTTTGCAATTTTTTTAGAATTTCTTGGAATTTTTTACAATTTTTTACAATTTTTTACAATTTTTTACAATTTTTTACAATTTTTTACAATTTTTTACAATTTTTTACAATTTTTTACAATTTTTTACAATTTTTTACAATTTTTTACAATTTTTTTCAATTTGTTACAATTTTTTTGCAATTTTTTAGAATTTCTTGGAATTTTTTACAATTTTTTACAATTTTTTTCAATTTTTTACAATTTTTTACAATTTTTTACAATTTTTTTCAATTTTTTTGCAATTTTTTTGCAATTTTTTTGAATTTCTTGGAATTTTTTAAAATCTTTTTTAAATTTTTACAATTTTTTACAATTTTTTTCAATTTTTTACAATTTTTTTCAATTTTTTTCAATTTGTTACAATTTTTTTGCAAATTTTTTAGAATTTCTTGGAATTTTTTACAATTTTTTACAATTTTTTACAATTTTTTACAATTTTTTACAATTTTTTACAATTTTTTACAATTTTTTACAATTTTTTACAATTTTTTTGCAATTTTTTTGCAATTTTTTTGAATATCTTGGAATTTTTTAAAATTTTTTTTAAATTTTTACAATTTTTTATTGTTTATTATAGTTTTTTATATTTTTTTTCAATTTTTTACAATTTTTTACAATTTTTTACAATTTTTTTCAATTTTTTTCAATTTGTTACAATTTTTTTGCAATTTTTTTAGAATTTCTTGGAATTTTTTACAATTTTTTTCAATTTTTTACAATTTTTTACAATTTCTTGGAATTTTTTACAATTTTTTACAATTTTTTACAATTGTAGCAATTTTACTTATTTTTTTCGTTCTTTTTCAATTATACCAATTTTCTGAAATTTTCTCAGATTTTCTCCGATTTTTCTAACTTGTTCAATTTTTTTTACAAATTTTTACATTTTTTGCATTTTTTTACAATTTTTTTAGAATTTTTTGCAATTTTTTAGTTTTTTACAATTTTTTAGAATTTCTTGCAATTTTTTTTTTAAATTTTTACAATTTTTTACAAATTTTTTCCATTTTTTACAATTTTTTTGCAATTTTTTAGGATTTTTTACAATTTTTTTCAATTTTTTTCAATTTTTTTCAATTTTTTTCAATTTGTTACAATTTTTTTGCAAATTTTTTAGAATTTCTTGGAATTTTTTACAATTTTTTACAATTTTTTACAATTTTTTACAATTTTTTTTTTTGCCATTTTTTGCAATTTTTTAGAATTTTTTAGAATTTTTTACATTTTTTTAGAATTATTTGGAATTTTTTACAATTTTTTACAATTTTTAGAATTCTTTAGAATTTTTTACGTTTTTAAAATTTTAACTGTTTTAAAAAATATTGCAATTTTTTTGCAATTTTTTTGCAATTTTTTTGTAATATTTTGGAGTTTTTTTTACAATTTTTTGCAATTTCTTCGGATTTTTTAGAATTTTTTAGAATTTTTTGCAATTTTTTGCAATTAATTTTTTGAATTTTTTAGAAAATTTTAATTTTTTTAATTTTTTTTAGAATTTTTTGGAATTTTTTTGGAATTTTTTAGAATTTTTTAGATTTTTTTAGATTTTTTTTAGATTTTTTTGGAATTTTTTGGAATTTTTTGGAATTTTTTAGAATTTTTTAGAATTTTTTAGAATTTTTTAGAATTTTTTAGAATTTTTTAGAATTTTTTAGAATTTTTTAGAATTTTTTAGAATTTTTTAGAATTTTTTAGAATTTTTTAGAATTTTTTAGAATTTTTTAGAATTTTTTAGAATTTTTTAGAATTTTTTAGAATTTTTTAGAATTTTTTAGAATTTTTTAGAATATTTTAGTTTTTTAGATTTTTTTAGAATTTTTTAGATTTTTTTACAATTTTTTGGAATTTTTTAGAAAATTTTAGATTTTTTAGAATTTTTTGGAATTTTTTAGAATTTTTTTAGAATTTTTTGCAATTAATTTTTAGAATTTTTTAGATTTTTTTAGAATTTTTTTAAAATTTTTAGATTTTTTAGAATTTTTTAGAATTTTTTAGAATTTTTTAAAATTTTTTACATTTTTTTAGAATTATTTAGAATTTTTTACAATTTTTTACAATTTTTTAGAATTCTTTACAATTTTTTAAAAATTTTTACATTTTTTTAGAATTATTTAGAATTTTTTACAATTTTTTACAATTTTTTACAATTTTTTACAATTTTTTACAATTTTTTACAATTTTTTTCAATTTTTTTGCAATTTTTTTGAATTTCTTGGAATTTTTTAGAATTTTTTAGAATTTTTTTAAAATTTTTACAATTTTTTACAATTTTTTTCAATTTGTTACAATTTTTTTGCAATTTTTTAGAATTTCTTGGAATTTTTTACAATTTTTTAGGATTTTTACAATTTTTTAAAATTAGTTACATTTTTTAGAATTTTTTACAATTGTAGCAATTTTCTGAAATTTTCTCAGATTTTCTCCGATTTTTCTAACTTGTTCAATTTTTTTACAAATTTTTGCATTTTTTACAATTTTTTAAAAATTTTTAGAATTTTTTAGAATTTTTTTTTAAATTTTTACAATTTTTTACAATTTTTGAAATTTCAACAAATTTTTTACAATTTTTTGCAATTTTTTCCATTCTTTTTTTTTCAATTTTTCCACCTTGTTCAAATTTTTTACAATTTTTTACATTTTTTGCAATTTTTTACATATTTTGCAATTTTTTACAATTTTTTTGCAATTTTTTAGAATTTCTTAGAATTTTTTAGAATTTTTTAAAAATTTTTAGAATTTTTTAGAATTTTTTTTTAAATTTTTACACTTTTTTAAAATTTTAACGTTTTTCATTTTTTTTGCAATTTTTTTGCAATTTTTTTATTTTACATTTTTTTTTAATCTTACAATTTTTTTTAATTTTTTAGAATTTTTTACAATTTTTGAAATTTCAACATTTTTTTAAAATTTCTTGAAATTTTTTTGAATTTTTTACAATTTTTTTCAATTTTTTTGCAATTATTTAGAATTTCTTGGAGTTTTTTACAATTTTTTGCAATTTTCTAGGATTTTTTACAATTTTTTTAAAATTTTTTACAATTTTTTGCAATTTTTTCCATTCTTTTTTTTTTCAATTTTTTCACCTTTTACAATTTTTTACATTTTTTGCATTTTTTTGCAATTTTTACAATTTTTTAGGATTTTTTAAAATTTCTTGCAATTTTTTTTCAATTTTTTTGCCGTTTTTTAGAATTGTTTAGAATTTGTCTTTTTAAATTTTTACACTTTTTTAAAATTTTAACGTTTTCCATTTTTTTTGCAATTTTTTTGCAATTTTTTTGCAATTTTTTTGCAATTTTTTTGCAATTTTTTTGCAATTTTTTTGCAATTTTTTGCAATTTTTATATTTTACATTTTTTTTAATCTTACAATTTTTTTGAATTTTTTACAATTTTTGAAATTTCAACATTTTTTAAAATTTCTTGAAATTTTTTAGAATTTTTTTGAATTTTTTAGAATTTTTTTCAATTTTTTTCAATTTTTTTCAATTTTTTTCAATTTTTTTCAATTTTTTTCAATTTTTTTCATTTTTTCAATTTTTTTAAAATTTTTTAGAATTTCTTGGAATTTTTTATAATTTTTTACGTTTTTAAAATTTTAACTGTTTTAAAAAATTTTGCAATTTTTTTGCAATTTTTTTGCAATTTTTTTGCAATTTTTTGCAATATTTTGGAGTTTTTTTTACAATTTTTTGCAATTTCTTCGGTTGCAATTTCTTCGGATTTTTTAGAATTTTTTGCAATTTTTATATTTTACATTTTTTTTCAATCTTACAATTTTTTAGAATTTTTTTAGAATTTTTTTTTGAATTTTTTAGAAATTTTTGGAATTGTTTAGAATTTTTGTAGAATTTTTTGGAATTTTTTTAGAATTTTTTAGAATTTTTTGAAATTTTTTGCAATTAATTTTTTGAATTTTTTAGAAAATTTTAATTTTTTTAGATTTTTTTGGAATTTTTTTGGAATTTTTTAGATTTTTTTAGATTTTTTTTAGATTTTTTTGGAATTTTATGGAATTTTTTGGAATTTTTTGGAATTTTTTGGAATTTTTTGGAATTTTTTGGAATTTTTTAGAATTTTTTAGAATTTTTTAGTTTTTTAGATTTTTTTTAGAATTTTTTAGAATTTTTAACAATTTTTTTGAATTTTTTAGAAAATTTTAGATTTTTTTAGAATTTTTTAGATTTTTTTTGAATTTTTTACAATTTTTTAGAATTTTTTGGAATTTTTTAGAAAATTTTAGATTTTTTAGAATTTTTTGGAATTTTTTTGGAATTTTTTTGGAATTTTTTTGGAATTTCTTAGAATTTTTTAGAATTTTTTACAATTTTTTAGAATTTTTTAGATTTTTTTAGAATTTTTTAGAATTTTTTGGAATTTTTTGAAATAAATATTTTAGATGTTTTAAGTATTAAATTCCTTTTTTTTTTTGTTCTAAATGTTATTTAATCTATATGTATTTTTCTATCTTTAACTCTAATTATCTCTTACTCTCTTTTTTTTTTAGATTTTTTTTTAAATTGTACCAATTTTCTGAAATTTTCTCAGATTTTCTCCGATTTTTCTAACTTGTTCAATTTTTTTACAAATTTTTGCATTTTTTACAATTTTTTAAAATTTCTTACATTTTTTTTAGAATTATTTACAATTTTTTACAATTTTTTACAATTTTTTTCAATTTTTTACAATTTTTTTCAATTTTTTACAATTTTTTACAATTTTTTTCAATTTTTTTCAATTTTTTTCAATTTGTTACAATTTTTTAGAATTTCTTGGAATTTTTTACAATTTTTTACAATTTTTTACAATTTTTTACAATTTTTTTGCAATTTTTTACAATTTCTTGGAATTTTTTAGAATTTTTTAGAATTTTTTTGCAATTTTTTAGAATTTCTTGGAATTTTTTAGAATTTTTTAGTTTTTTAGAATTTTTTAGAATTTTTTAGAATTTTTTACAATTTTTTACAATTTTTTAGAATTTTTTAGAATTTTTTAGAATTTTTTAGAATTTTTTAGAATTTTTTAGAATTTTTTAGAATTTTTTAGAATTTTTTAGAATTTTTTAGAATTTTTTAGAATTTTTTAGAATTTTTTAGAATTTTTTAGAATTTTTTTAAAATTTTTACAATTTTTTACAATTTTTTTCAATTTTTTACAATTTTTTTAAAATTTTTACAATTTTTTACAATTTTTTTCAATTTTTTACAATTTTTTTAAAATTTTTACAATTTTTTACAATTTTTTACAATTTTTTACAATTTTTTTCAATTTTTTTCAATTTTTTAGAATTTTTTTGCAATTTTTTAGAATTTTTTAGGTTTTTTTAAGTTTTTTCCATTTTTTACAATTTTTTTGCAATTTTTTCCAATTTCTTGGAATTTTTTAGAATTTTTTAGTTTTTTAGAATTTTTTAGAATTTTTTAGAATTTTTTAGAATTTTTAGAATTTTTTAGAATTTTTAGAATTTTTAGAATTTTTTAGAATTTTTTAGAATTTTTTAGAATTTTTTAGAATTTTTTAGAATTTTTTAGAATTTTTTAGAATTTTTTAGAATTTTTTAGAATTTTTTAGAATTTTTTAAAATTTTTACAATTTTTTACAATTTTTTTACAATTTTTTACAATTTTTTTAAAATTTTTACAATTTTTTACAATTTTTTTCAATTTTTACAATTTTTTTAAAATTTTTACGATTTTTTACAATTTTTTACAATTTTTTTCAATTTTTTTAAATATTTACAATTTTTACAATTTTTTTCAATTTTTTACAATTTTTTTAAAATTTTTACAATTTTTTACAATTTTTTGCAATTTTTTACAATTTCTTGGAATTTTTTACAATTTTTTACAATTTTTTACAATTTTTAGAATTTTTTACGTTTTAAAAATTTTAACTGTTTTAAAAAATTTTGCAATTTTTTTGCAATTTTTTTTGCAATTTTTTTGCAATTTTTTTGCAATTTTTTTGCAATTTTTTACAATTTTTTACGATTTTTTAGAATTTTTTTCAATTTTTTTCAATTTTTTTCTATTTTTTTCAATTTTTTTAAAATTTTTTATTCTTTTACAATTTTTACAATTTTTTTGCAATTTTTTAGAATTTCTTGGAATTTTTTACAATTTTTTAGAATTTTTTAGAATTTTTTTAAAATTTTGTGAAATTTTTTACAATTTTTTCCATTCTTTTTTTTTTCAATTTTTTCACCTTGTTCAAATTTTTAACAATTTTTTACATTTTTTGCATTTTTTTGCAATTTTTACAATTTTTTACAATTTTTTTGCAATTTTTTAGAATTTCTTGGAATTTTTTACAATTTTTTAGAATTTTTTAGAATTTTTTAGAATTTTTTAGAATTTTTTAGAATTTTTTTGAATTTTTTAGAATTTTTTAGAATTTTTTAGAATTTTTTAGAATTTTTTAGAATTTTTTAGAATTTTTTAGAATTTTTTAGAATTTTTTAGAATTTTTTAGAATTTTTTAGAATTTTTTAGAATTTTTTAGAATTTTTTAGAATTTTTTAGAATTTTTTAGAATTTTTTAGAATTTTTTAGAATTTTTAGAATTTTTTAGAATTTTTTAGTTTTTTAGATTTTTTTTAGAATTTTTTGGAATTTTTAACAATTTTTTAGAATTTTTTAGATTTTTTTTGAATTTTTTACAATTTATTGGAATTTTTTGGAATTTTTTAGAAAATTTTAGATTTTTTAGAATTTTTTGGAATTTTTTTGGAATTTCTTGGAATTTTTTAGAATTTTTTAGAATTTTTTAGAATTTTTTTAGAATTTTTTTTAGAATTTTTAGATTTTTTTAGATTTTTTTAGAATTTTTTAGATTTTTTTTAGAATTTTTTTGGAATTTTTAACAATTTTTTTGAATTTTTTAGATTTTTTTAGATTTTTTTAGATTTTTTTAGATTTTTTTTGAATTTTTTACAATTTTTTGGAATTTTTTAGAAAATTTTATTTTTTAGAATTTTTTAGATTTTTTTAGAATTTTTTAGAATTTTTTGGAATTTTTTAGTTTTTTAGATTTTTTTTAGAATTTTTTAGAATTTTTTGCAATTAATTTTTTGAATTTTTAAGAATTTTTAACAATTTTTTTGAATTTTTTAGAAAATTTTAATTTTTTTAGAATTTTTTTAGAATTTTTAGATTTTTTAGAATTTTTTTGAATTTTTTAGAATTTTTAACAATTTTTTTAGAAAATTTTAGATTTTTTTAGAATTTTTTAGATTTTTTTTGAATTTTTTTACAATTTATTGGAATTTTTTGGAATTTTTTAGAAAATTTTAGATTTTTTAGAATTTTTTGGAATTTTTTTGGAATTTCTTGGAATTTTTTAGAATTTTTTAGAATTTTTTAGAATTTTTTTAGAATTTTTTTTAGAATTTTTAGATTTTTTTAGATTTTTTTAGAATTTTTTAGATTTTTTTAGAATTTTTTAGATTTTTTTGAATTTTTTACAATTTATTGGAATTTTTTGGAATTTTTTAGAAAATTTTAGATTTTTTAGAATTTTTTGGAATTTTTTTGGAATTTCTTGGAATTTTTTAGAATTTTTTAGAATTTTTTAGAATTTTTTAGAATTTTTTAGAATTTTTTAGAATTTTTTAGAATTTTTTAGAATTTTTTAGAATTTTTTTAGAATTTTTTTTAGAATTTTTAGATTTTTTTAGAATTTTTTAGATTTTTTTTGAATTTTTTACAATTTATTGGAATTTTTTGGAATTTTTTAGAAAATTTTAGATTTTTTAGAATTTTTTGGAATTTTTTTGGAATTTTTTAGAATTTTTTAGAATTTTTTAGAATTTTTTAGAATTTTTTTAGAATTTTTAGATTTTTTTAGAATTTTTTAGATTTTTTTAGATTTTTTTAGAATTTTTTAGATTTTTTTAGAATTTTTTAGATTTTTTTTGAATTTTTTACAATTTATTGGAATTTTTTAGAAAATTTTAGATTTTTTAGAATTTTTTGGAATTTTTTTGGAATTTCTTGGAATTTTTTAGAATTTTTTAGAATTTTTTAGAATTTTTTAGAATTTTTTAGAATTTTTTAGAATTTTTTTAGAATTTTTTTTAGAATTTTTAGATTTTTTTAGAATTTTTTAGATTTTTTTAGAATTTTTTAGATTTTTTTAGAATTTTTTAGATTTTTTTTGAATTTTTTACAATTTATTGGAATTTTTTAGAAAATTTTAGATTTTTTAGAATTTTTTAGAATTTCTTGGAATTTTTTTGGAATTTCTTGGAATTTTTTAGAATTTTTTAGAATTTTTTAGAATTTTTTAGAATTTTTTTAGAATTTTTTTTTGAATTTTTAGATTTTTTTAGAATTTTTTAGATTTTTTTTGATTTTTTTACAATTTATTGGAATTTTTTGGAATTTTTTAGAAAATTTTAGATTTTTTAGAATTTTTTGGAATTTTTTTGGAATTTCTTGGAATTTTTTAGAATTTTTTAGAATTTTTTAGAATTTTTTAGAATTTTTTAGAATTTTTTTAGAATTTTTTTTAGAATTTTTAGATTTTTTTAGAATTTTTTAGATTTTTTTTGAATTTTTTACAATTTATTGGAATTTTTTGGAATTTTTTAGAAAATTTTAGATTTTTTAGAATTTTTTGGAATTTTTTTGGAATTTTTTAGAATTTTTTTGAATTTTTTAGAATTTTTTAGAATTTTTTTAGAATTTTTAGATTTTTTTAGAATTTTTTAGATTTTTTTAGAATTTTTTAGATTTTTTTTGAATTTTTTACAATTTATTGGAATTTTTTAGAAAATTTTAGATTTTTTAGAATTTTTTGGAATTTTTTTGGAATTTCTTGGAATTTTTTAGAATTTTTTAGAATTTTTTTTAGAATTTTTAGATTTTTTTAGAATTTTTTAGATTTTTTTAGAATTTTTTAGATTTTTTTAGAATTTTTTAGATTTTTTTTGAATTTTTTACAATTTATTGGAATTTTTTAGAAAATTTTAGATTTTTTAGAATTTTTTAGAATTTCTTGGAATTTTTTTGGAATTTCTTGGAATTTTTTAGAATTTTTTAGAATTTTTTAGAATTTTTTTAGAATTTTTTTTTGAATTTTTAGATTTTTTTAGAATTTTTTAGATTTTTTTTGATTTTTTTTGATTTTTTTACAATTTATTGGAATTTTTTGGAATTTTTTAGAAAATTTTAGATTTTTTAGAATTTTTTAGAATTTTTTAGAATTTTTTAGATTTTTTTTGATTTTTTTACAATTTATTGGAATTTTTTGGAATTTTTTAGAAAATTTTAGATTTTTTAGAATTTTTTGGAATTTTTTTGGAATTTCTTGGAATTTTTTAGAATTTTTTAGAATTTTTTAGAATTTTTTTTAGAATTTTTAGATTTTTTTAGAATTTTTTTAGAATTTTTTTTAGAATTTTTAGATTTTTTTAGAATTTTTTAGATTTTTTTTGAATTTTTTACAATTTATTGGAATTTTTTGGAATTTTTTAGAAAATTTTAGATTTTTTAGAATTTTTTGGAATTTTTTTGGAATTTTTTAGAATTTTTTTGAATTTTTTAGAATTTTTTTAGAATTTTTAGATTTTTTTAGAATTTTTTAGATTTTTTTAGAATTTTTTAGATTTTTTTTGAATTTTTTACAATTTATTGGAATTTTTTAGAAAATTTTAGATTTTTTAGAATTTTTTGGAATTTTTTTGGAATTTCTTGGAATTTTTTAGAATTTTTTAGAATTTTTTAGAATTTTTTAGAATTTTTTTAGAATTTTTTTTAGAATTTTTAGATTTTTTTAGAATTTTTTAGATTTTTTTAGAATTTTTTAGATTTTTTTAGAATTTTTTAGATTTTTTTTGAATTTTTTACAATTTATTGGAATTTTTTAGAAAATTTTAGATTTTTTAGAATTTTTTAGAATTTCTTGGAATTTTTTTGGAATTTCTTGGAATTTTTTAGAATTTTTTAGAATTTTTTAGAATTTTTTAGAATTTTTTAGAATTTTTTTAGAATTTTTTTTAGATTTTTTTAGAATTTTTTAGATTTTTTTAGAATTTTTTAGATTTTTTTAGAATTTTTTAGATTTTTTTTGAATTTTTTACAATTTTTTGGAATTTTTTAGAAAATTTTAGATTTTTTAGAATTTTTTGGAATTTTTTTGGAATTTTTTAGAATTTTTTTGAATTTTTTAGAATTTTTTAGAATTTTTTTAGAATTTTTAGATTTTTTTAGAATTTTTTAGATTTTTTTAGAATTTTTTAGATTTTTTTAGAATTTTTTAGATTTTTTTTGAATTTTTTACAATTTATTGGAATTTTTTAGAAAATTTTAGATTTTTTAGAATTTTTTGGAATTTTTTTGGAATTTCTTGGAATTTTTTAGAATTTTTTAGAATTTTTTAGAATTTTTTAGAATTTTTTTAGAATTTTTTTTAGAATTTTTAGATTTTTTTAGAATTTTTTAGATTTTTTTAGAATTTTTTAGATTTTTTTAGAATTTTTTAGATTTTTTTTGAATTTTTTACAATTTATTGGAATTTTTTAGAAAATTTTAGATTTTTTAGAATTTTTTAGAATTTCTTGGAATTTTTTTGGAATTTCTTGGAATTTTTTAGAATTTTTTAGAATTTTTTAGAATTTTTTAGAATTTTTTTAGAATTTTTTTTTGAATTTTTAGATTTTTTTAGAATTTTTTAGATTTTTTTAGAATTTTTTAGAATTTTTTAGAATTTTTTACAATTTTTTGCAATTCTTTAGAATTTTTTTCCAATTTTTTCCATTTTTTTCAGTTCTCTTAATTTGTTTTTTAATTTTGCCCCATTTTTCATTATATTTCCCTGTTTATCCCTTTTTTGCCTTATTTTCACGATTTTCCTTATTTTACCTACTTTTAAGCCATTTTTGCCTATTTTTTCCTATTTTTTCTTTATTTTTCCATTATTTAATAACCATTACTAAAGAACGTATAGTTACTTTCACAACATCTCTATTTTTCGTTACGTTACAATTTCTAATTATTAACAAACCGCGTAAAGGAATTTAGTTTCATAAAAATAATAATAATAATAATAATAATAATCCTACCTGTAACAATAACAACGGCAGCTAATACGATACCAAGAAATAGATTATCATCTGACGGTTCTTCAACGGTACTGGCCAATATAGAGTAGGCCGTGAAACAAAGAATGGCGCCGATCCATAATAATAGCGCGAAACCGCCGAACAAATTTTTACAAAATTTTACCCATTCCGGTGTCGTTTTTGGGGGCGTTAAAGCATTGGGTCCGTCCCTGTCCAAATTTTCTTTCGCTTTTGCGTGGCTCAGACCCTGAAACAAATACAAATCGATAAAATTGGCAATGTTGCATATATATATATATATAAATTAAGTTTCAAGGAAAATTTACACAACGTGGCAACATTGCAAATTATAAAATCAGGGATGAAAAAATTTAAAAAATAAAAAAATTAAGTTTCAAGGAAAATTTACACAACGTGGCAACATTGCAAATTATAAAATCAAGGATGAAAAAATTTAAAAAATAAAAAAATTAAATTTCAAGGAAAATTTACACAACGTGGCAACATTGCAAATCATAAAATCAAAGATGAAAAAATTTAAAAAATAAAAAAATTAAATTTCAAGGAAAATTTACACAACGTGGCAACATTGCAAATCATAAAATCAAAGATGAAAAAATTTAAAAAATAAAAAAATTAAGTTACAAGGAAAATTTACACAACGTGGCAACATTGCAAATTATAAAATCAAAGATGAAAAATTTAAAAAACAAAAAAATTAAATTTCAAGGAAAATTTACACAACGTGGCAACATTGCAAATTATAAAATCAAGGATGAAAAAATTTAAAAAATAAAAAAATTAAATTTCAAGGAAAATTTACACAACGTGGCAACATTGCAAATTATAAAATCAAAGATGAAAAATTTAAAAAACAAAAAAATTAAATTTCAAGGAAAATTTACACAACGTGGCAACATTGCAAATTATAAAATCAAGGATGAAAAAATTTAAAAAATAAAAAAATTAAATTTCAAGGAAAATTTACACAACGTGGCAACATTGCAAATTATAAAATCAAAGATGAAAAAATTTAAAAAATAAAAAAATTAAATTTCAAGGAAAATTTACACAACGTGGCAACATTGCAAATTATAAAATCAAAGATGAAAAATTTAAAAAACAAAAAAATTAAATTTCAAGGAAAATTTACACAACGTGGCAACATTGCAAATTATAAAATCAAGGATGAAAAAATTTAAAAAATAAAAAAATTAAATTTCAAGGAAAATTTACACAACGTGGCAACATTGCAAATTATAAAATCAAAGATGAAAAATTTAAAAAACAAAAAAATTAAATTTCAAGGAAAATTTACACAACGTGGCAACATTGCAAATTATAAAATCAAGGATGAAAAAATTTAAAAAATAAAAAAATTAAATTTCAAGGAAAATTTACACAACGTGGCAACATTGCAAATTATAAAATCAAAGATGAAAAATTTAAAAAACAAAAAAATTAAATTTCAAGGAAAATTTACACAACGTGGCAACATTGCAAATTATAAAATCAAGGATGAAAAAATTTAAAAAATAAAAAAATTAAATTTCAAGGAAAATTTACACAACGTGGCAACATTGCAAATTATAAAATCAAAGATGAAAAAATTTAAAAAATAAAAAAATTAAGTTTCAAGGAAAATTTACACAACGTGGCAACATTGCAAATTATAAAATCAAAGATGAAAAAATTTAAAAAATAAAAAAATTAAGTTTCAAGGAAAATTTACACAACGCGGCAACATTGCAAATTATAAAATCAAAGATGAAAAATTTAAAAAAAAAAATTAAATTTCAAGGAAAATTTACACAACGTGGCAACATTGCAAATCATAAAATCAAGGATGAAAAAATTTAAAAAACAAAAAAATTAAATTTCAAGGAAAATTTACACAACGTGGCAACATTGCAAATTATAAAATCAAAGATGAAAAAATTTAAAAAATAAAAAAATTAAATTTCAAGGAAAATTTACACAACGTGGCAACATTGCAAATTATAAAATCAAGGATGAAAAAATTTAAAAAATAAAAAAATTAAATTTCAAGGAAAATTTACACAACGTGGCAACATTGCAAAATATAAAATCAAGGATGAAAAAATTTAAAAAATAAAAAAATTAAATTTCAAGGAAAATTTACACAACGTGGCAACATTGCAAATCATAAAATCAAAGATGAAAAAATTTAAATAATTAAAAAATTAAATTTCAAGGAAAATTTACACAACGTGGCAACATTGCAAATTATAAAATCAAGGATGAAAAAATTTAAAAAATAAAAAAATTAAATTTCAAGGAAAATTTACACAACGTGGCAACATTGCAAATCATAAAAACAAAGATGAAAAATTTAAAAAACAAAAAAATTAAGTTTCAAGGAAAATTTACACAACGTGGCAACATTGCAAATTATAAAATCAAAGATGAAAAATTTAAAAAATAAAAAAATTTAATTTCAAGGAAAATTTACACAACGTGGCAACATAGCAAATTATAAAATCAAAGATGAAAAATTTAAAAAAAAAAAAAATTAAATTTCAAGGAAAATTTACACAACGTGGCAACATTGCAAATCATAAAATCAAAGATGAAAAATTTAAAAAATAAAAAAATTAAATTTCAAGGAAAATTTACACAACGTGGCAACATTGCAAATCATAAAAACAAAGATGAAAAATTTAAAAAACAAAAAAATTAAGTTTCAAGGAAAATTTACACAACGTGGCAACATTGCAAATTATAAAATCAAAGATGAAAAATTTAAAAAATAAAAAAATTTAATTTCAAGGAAAATTTACACAACGTGGCAACATTGCAAATTATAAAATCAAAGATAAAAAATTTAAAAAATAAAAAAAAAAGTTTCAAGGAAAATTTACACAACGTGGCAACATTGCAAATCATAAAATCAAAGATGAAAAAATTTAAAAAATAAAAAAATAAAATTTCAAGGAAAATTTACAAAACGTGGCAACATTGCAAATTATAAAATCAAGGATGAAAAAATTTAAAAAATAAAAAAATTAAATTTCAAGGAAAATTTACACAACGTGGCAACATTGCAAAATATAAAATCAAGGATGAAAAAATTTAAAAAATAAAAAAATTAAATTTCAAGGAAAATTTACACAACGTGGCAACATTGCAAATCATAAAATCAAAGATGAAAAAATTTAAATAATTAAAAAATTAAATTTCAAGGAAAATTTACACAACGTGGCAACATTGCAAATTATAAAATCAAGGATGAAAAAATTTAAAAAATAAAAAAATTAAATTTCAAGGAAAATTTACTCAACGTGGCAACATTGCAAATCATAAAAACAAAGATGAAAAATTTAAAAAACAAAAAAATTAAGTTTCAAGGAAAATTTACACAACGTGGCAACATTGCAAATTATAAAATCAAAGATGAAAAATTTAAAAAATAAAAAAATTTAATTTCAAGGAAAATTTACACAACGTGGCAACATAGCAAATTATAAAATCAAAGATGAAAAATTTAAAAAACAAAAAAATTAAATTTCAAGGAAAATTTACACAACGTGGCAACATTGCAAATTATAAAATCAAGGATGAAAAAATTTAAAATAAAAAAAAATTAAATTTCAAGGAAAATTTACACAACGTGGCAACATTGCAAATTATAAAATCAAAGATAAAAAATTTAAAAAATAAAAAAAAAAGTTACAAGGAAAATTTACATAACATGGCAACACCGCACAAAAAAAATTTAAATGTAATTTTTTTTAACTTACATTTTCCGGATGTGTCTGAAACCTCTGATATAATTCTTCCGGTGAGATCTTGTGATAATCGATGTCCAATTCTTGTTTTAAGTCATCTAAATCATCCACTTTTCTAACTTTTTTCACCTTCCTTCGAGACTAAAAACAGAAAAAAAAAAATCAATAATTAATATTTATTTGTAATTTATTTTTGAATTTTTAAATTCAACACATTTTATATTCTAAATATCTGACGATTTTTTGGAAATCTGGCATCACTGCTATAGTATACTATACGTTTTTTTTTATAAATTTATAAAACGCAACGCAATCTTTATCACTACAATGATGTAGCACAAAGTGATACCCATGAAGAAGGCGTCCAAGATATTAGTCAAAGTATGATTATTTTCATTTTTATAACAATCTTGATACCTAGAACACCTGGAGGATGTCTCAGAATTCATAACCCATGAAGAAGGCGTCCACGATATTAGTCAAAGTATGATTATTTTCATTTTTATAACAATCTTGATACCTAGAACACCTGGAGGATGTCTCAGAATTCATAACCCATGAAGAAGGCGTCCACGATATTAGTCAAAGTATGATTATTTTCATTTTTATAACAATCTTGATACCTAGAACACCTATAGGATGTCTCAGAATTCATAACCCATGAAGAAGGCGTCCAAGATATTAGTCAAAGTATGATTATTTTCATTTTTATAACAATCTGGACACCTAGAACACCTGGAGGATGTCTCAGAATTCATAACCCATGAAGAAGGCGTCCAAGATATTAGTCAAAGTATGATTATTTTCATTTTTATAACAATCTTGATACCTAGAACACCTGGAGGATGTGTCAGAATTCATAACCCATGAAGAAGGTGTTCAAGATATTAGTCAAAGTATGATTATTTTCATTTTTATAACAATCTTGATACCTAGAACACCTGGAGGATGTCTCAGAATTCATAACCCATGAAGAAGGCGTCCACGATATTAGTCAAAGTATGATTATTTTCATTTTTATAACAATCTTGATACCTAGAACACCTGGAGGATGTCTCAGAATTCATAACCCATGAAGAAGGCGTCCACGATATTAGTCAAAGTATGATTATTTTCATTTTTATAACAATCTTGACACCTAGAACACCTGGAGGATGTCTCAGAATTCATAACCCATGAAGAAGGCGTCCAAGATATTAGTCAAAGTATGATTATTTTCATTTTTATAACAATCTTGATACCTAGAACACCTGGAGGATGTGTCAGAATCCATAACCCATGAAGAAAGCGTCCAAGATATTAGTCAAAGTATGATTATTTTCATTTTTATAACAATCTTGATACCTAGAACACCTGGAGGATGTGTCAGAATCCATAACCCATGAAGAAGGCGTCCAAGATAGTAGTCAAAGTATGATTATTTTCATTTTTATAACAATCTTGATACCTAGAACACCTGGAGGATGTGTCAGAATTCATAACCCATGAAGAAGGCGTCCACGATATTAGTCAAAGTATGATTATTTTCATTTTTATATCAATCTTGATACCTAGAACACCTGGAGGATGTCTCAGAATTCATAACCCATGAAGAAGGCGTCCGAGATATTAGTCAAAGTATGATTATTTTCAATTTTATAACAATCTTGATACCTAGAACACCTGGAGGATGTCTCACAATTCATAACCCATGAAGAAGGCGTCCAAGATATTAGTCAAAGTATGATTATTTTCATTTTTATAACAATCTTGATACCTGGAACACCTGGAGGATGTGTCAGAATTCATAACCCATGAAGAAGGCGTCCGAGATATTAGTCAAAGTATGATTATTTTCATTTTTATATCAATCTTGATACCTAGAACACCTGGAGGATGTCTCAGAATTCATAACCCATGAAGAAGGCGTCCAAGATATTAGTCAAAGTATGATTATTTTCATTTTTATATCAATCTTGATACCTAGAACACCTGGAGGATGTCTCAGAATTCATAACCCATGAAGAAGGCGTCCACGATATTAGTCAAAGTATGATTATTTTCATTTTTATATCAATCTTGATACCTAGAACACCTGGAGGATGTCTCAGAATTCATAACCCATGAAGAAGGCGTCCAAGATATTAGTCAAAGTATGATTATTTTCATTTTTATATCAATCTTGATACCTAGAACACCTGGAGGATGTCTCAGAATTCATAACCCATGAAGAAGGCGTCCAAGATATTAGTCAAAGTATGATTATTTTCATTTTTATATCAATCTTGATACCTAGAACACCTGGAGGATGTCTCAGAATTCATAACCCATGAAGAAGGCGTCCAAGATATTAGTCAAAGTATGATTATTTTCATTTTTATAACAATCTTGATACCTAGAACACCTGGAGGATGTGTCAGAATCCATAACCCATGAAGAAGGCGTCCAAGATATTAGTCAAAGTATGATTATTTTCATTTTTATAACAATCTTGATACCTAGAACACCTGGAGGATGTGTCAGAATCCATAACCCATGAAGAAGGCGGCCAAGATAGTAGTCAAAGTATGATTATTTTCATTTTTATAACAATCTTGATACCTAGAACACCTGGAGGATGTGTCAGAATTCATAACCCATGAAGAAGGCGTCCAAGATATTAGTCAAAGTATGATTATTTTCATTTTTATAACAATCTTGATACCTAGAACACCTGGAGGATGTGTCAGAATCCATAACCCATGAAGAAGGCGTCCAAGATATTAGTCAAAGTATGATTATTTTCATTTTTATAACAATCTTGATACCTAGAACACCTGGAGGATGTGTCAGAATCCATAACCCATGAAGAAGGCGTCCAAGATAGTAGTCAAAGTATGATTATTTTCATTTTTATAACAATCTTGATACCTAGAACACCTGGAGGATGTGTCAGAATTCATAACCCATGAAGAAGGCGTCCACGATATTAGTCAAAGTATGATTATTTTCATTTTTATATCAATCTTGATACCTAGAACACCTGGAGGATGTCTCAGAATTCATAACCCATGAAGAAGGCGTCCAAGATATTAGTCAAAGTATGATTATTTTCATTTTTATATCAATCTTGATACCTAGAACACCTGGAGGATGTCTCAGAATTCATAACCCATGAAGAAGGCGTCCACGATATTAGTCAAAGTATGATTATTTTCATTTTTATATCAATCTTGATACCTAGAACACCTGGAGGATGTCTCAGAATTCATAACCCATGAAGAAGGCGTCCAAGATATTAGTCAAAGTATGATTATTTTCATTTTTATATCAATCTTGATACCTAGAACACCTGGAGGATGTCTCAGAATTCATAACCCATGAAGAAGGCGTCCAAGATATTAGTCAAAGTATGATTATTTTCATTTTTATATCAATCTTGATACCTAGAACACCTGGAGGATGTCTCAGAATTCATAACCCATGAAGAAGGCGTCCAAGATATTAGTCAAAATATGATTATTTTCATTTTTATATCAATCTTGATACCTAGAACACCTGGAGGATGTCTCAGAATTCATAACCCATGAAGAAGGCGTCCACGATATTAGTCAAAGTATGATTATTTTCATTTTTATATCAATCTTGATACCTAGAACACCTAGAGGATGTCTCAGAATTCATAACCCATGAAGAAGGCGTCTACGATATTAGTCAAAGTATGATTATTTTCATTTTTATATCAATCTTGATACCTAGAACACCTGGAGGATGTCTCAGAATTCATAACCCATGAAGAAGGCGTCCGAGATATTAGTCAAAGTATGATTATTTTCAATTTTATAACAATCTTGATACCTAGAACACCTGGAGGATGTGTCAGAATTCATAACCCATGAAGAAGGCGTCCAAGATATTAGTCAAAGTATGATTATTTTCATTTTTATAACAATCTTGATACCTAGAACACCTGGAGGATGTCTCAGAATTCATAACCCATGAAGAAGGCGTCCACGATATTAGTCAAAGTATGATTATTTTCATTTTTATAACAATCTTGATACCTAGAACACCTGGAGGATGTCTCAGAATTCATAACCCATGAAGAAGGCGTCCACGATATTAGTCAAAGTATGATTATTTTCATTTTTATAACAATCTTGATACCTAGAACACCTATAGGATGTCTCAGAATTCATAACCCATGAAGAAGGCGTCCAAGATATTAGTCAAAGTATGATTATTTTCATTTTTATAACAATCTGGACACCTAGAACACCTGGAGGATGTCTCAGAATTCATAACCCATGAAGAAGGCGTCCAAGATATTAGTCAAAGTATGATTATTTTCATTTTTATAACAATCTTGATACCTAGAACACCTGGAGGATGTGTCAGAATTCATAACCCATGAAGAAGGTGTTCAAGATATTAGTCAAAGTATGATTATTTTCATTTTTATAACAATCTTGATACCTAGAACACCTGGAGGATGTCTCAGAATTCATAACCCATGAAGAAGGCGTCCACGATATTAGTCAAAGTATGATTATTTTCATTTTTATAACAATCTTGATACCTAGAACACCTGGAGGATGTCTCAGAATTCATAACCCATGAAGAAGGCGTCCACGATATTAGTCAAAGTATGATTATTTTCATTTTTATAACAATCTTGACACCTAGAACACCTGGAGGATGTCTCAGAATTCATAACCCATGAAGAAGGCGTCCAAGATATTAGTCAAAGTATGATTATTTTCATTTTTATAACAATCTTGATACCTAGAACACCTGGAGGATGTGTCAGAATCCATAACCCATGAAGAAAGCGTCCAAGATATTAGTCAAAGTATGATTATTTTCATTTTTATAACAATCTTGATACCTAGAACACCTGGAGGATGTGTCAGAATCCATAACCCATGAAGAAGGCGTCCAAGATAGTAGTCAAAGTATGATTATTTTCATTTTTATAACAATCTTGATACCTAGAACACCTGGAGGATGTGTCAGAATTCATAACCCATGAAGAAGGCGTCCACGATATTAGTCAAAGTATGATTATTTTCATTTTTATATCAATCTTGATACCTAGAACACCTGGAGGATGTCTCAGAATTCATAACCCATGAAGAAGGCGTCCGAGATATTAGTCAAAGTATGATTATTTTCAATTTTATAACAATCTTGATACCTAGAACACCTGGAGGATGTCTCACAATTCATAACCCATGAAGAAGGCGTCCAAGATATTAGTCAAAGTATGATTATTTTCATTTTTATAACAATCTTGATACCTGGAACACCTGGAGGATGTGTCAGAATTCATAACCCATGAAGAAGGCGTCCGAGATATTAGTCAAAGTATGATTATTTTCATTTTTATATCAATCTTGATACCTAGAACACCTGGAGGATGTCTCAGAATTCATAACCCATGAAGAAGGCGTCCAAGATATTAGTCAAAGTATGATTATTTTCATTTTTATATCAATCTTGATACCTAGAACACCTGGAGGATGTCTCAGAATTCATAACCCATGAAGAAGGCGTCCACGATATTAGTCAAAGTATGATTATTTTCATTTTTATATCAATCTTGATACCTAGAACACCTGGAGGATGTCTCAGAATTCATAACCCATGAAGAAGGCGTCCAAGATATTAGTCAAAGTATGATTATTTTCATTTTTATATCAATCTTGATACCTAGAACACCTGGAGGATGTCTCAGAATTCATAACCCATGAAGAAGGCGTCCAAGATATTAGTCAAAGTATGATTATTTTCATTTTTATATCAATCTTGATACCTAGAACACCTGGAGGATGTCTCAGAATTCATAACCCATGAAGAAGGCGTCCAAGATATTAGTCAAAGTATGATTATTTTCATTTTTATAACAATCTTGATACCTAGAACACCTGGAGGATGTGTCAGAATCCATAACCCATGAAGAAGGCGTCCAAGATATTAGTCAAAGTATGATTATTTTCATTTTTATAACAATCTTGATACCTAGAACACCTGGAGGATGTGTCAGAATCCATAACCCATGAAGAAGGCGGCCAAGATAGTAGTCAAAGTATGATTATTTTCATTTTTATAACAATCTTGATACCTAGAACACCTGGAGGATGTGTCAGAATTCATAACCCATGAAGAAGGCGTCCAAGATATTAGTCAAAGTATGATTATTTTCATTTTTATAACAATCTTGATACCTAGAACACCTGGAGGATGTGTCAGAATCCATAACCCATGAAGAAGGCGTCCAAGATATTAGTCAAAGTATGATTATTTTCATTTTTATAACAATCTTGATACCTAGAACACCTGGAGGATGTGTCAGAATCCATAACCCATGAAGAAGGCGTCCAAGATAGTAGTCAAAGTATGATTATTTTCATTTTTATAACAATCTTGATACCTAGAACACCTGGAGGATGTGTCAGAATTCATAACCCATGAAGAAGGCGTCCACGATATTAGTCAAAGTATGATTATTTTCATTTTTATATCAATCTTGATACCTAGAACACCTGGAGGATGTCTCAGAATTCATAACCCATGAAGAAGGCGTCCAAGATATTAGTCAAAGTATGATTATTTTCATTTTTATATCAATCTTGATACCTAGAACACCTGGAGGATGTCTCAGAATTCATAACCCATGAAGAAGGCGTCCACGATATTAGTCAAAGTATGATTATTTTCATTTTTATATCAATCTTGATACCTAGAACACCTGGAGGATGTCTCAGAATTCATAACCCATGAAGAAGGCGTCCAAGATATTAGTCAAAGTATGATTATTTTCATTTTTATATCAATCTTGATACCTAGAACACCTGGAGGATGTCTCAGAATTCATAACCCATGAAGAAGGCGTCCAAGATATTAGTCAAAGTATGATTATTTTCATTTTTATATCAATCTTGATACCTAGAACACCTGGAGGATGTCTCAGAATTCATAACCCATGAAGAAGGCGTCCAAGATATTAGTCAAAATATGATTATTTTCATTTTTATATCAATCTTGATACCTAGAACACCTGGAGGATGTCTCAGAATTCATAACCCATGAAGAAGGCGTCCACGATATTAGTCAAAGTATGATTATTTTCATTTTTATATCAATCTTGATACCTAGAACACCTAGAGGATGTCTCAGAATTCATAACCCATGAAGAAGGCGTCTACGATATTAGTCAAAGTATGATTATTTTCATTTTTATATCAATCTTGATACCTAGAACACCTGGAGGATGTCTCAGAATTCATAACCCATGAAGAAGGCGTCCAAGATATTAGTCAAAGTATGAGTATTTTCATTTTTATATCAATCTTGATACCTAGAACACCTGGAGGATGTCTCAGAATTCATAACCCATGAAGAAGGCGTCCACGATATTAGTCAAAGTATGATTATTTTCATTTTTATATCAATCTTGATACCTAGAACACCTAGAGGATGTCTCAGAATTCATAACCCATGAAGAAGGCGTCTACGATATTAGTCAAAGTATGATTATTTTCATTTTTATATCAATCTTGATACCTAGAACACCTGGAGGATGTCTCAGAATTCATAACCCATGAAGAAGGCGTCCAAGATATTAGTCAAAGTATGATTATTTTCATTTTTATATCAATCTTGATACCTAGAACACCTGGAGGATGTGTCAGAATTCATAACCCATGAAGAAGGCGTAACCCATGAAGAAGGCGTCCAAGATATTAGTCAAAGTATGATTATTTTCATTTTTATAACAATCTTGATACCTAGAACACCTGGAGGATGTGTCAGAATTCATAACCCATGAAGAAGGCGTAACACATGAAGAAGGCGTCCAAGATATTAGTCAAAGTATGATTATTTTCATTTTTATAACAATCTTGATACCTAGAACGCCTGGAAGATGTGTCAGAATTCATAACCCATGAAGAAGGCGTCCAAGATATTAGTTAAAGTATGATTATTTTCATTGTTATAACAATCTTGATACCTAGAACACCTGGAGGATGTGTCAGAATCCATAACCCATGAAGAAGGCGTCCAAGATATTAGTCAAAGTATGAGTATTTTCATTTTTATATCAATCTTGATACCTAGAACACCTGGAGGATGTCTCAGAATTCATAACCCATGAAGAAGGCGTCCAAGATATTAGTCAAAGTATGAGTATTTTCATTTTTATATCAATCTTGATACCTAGAACACCTGGAGGATGTCTCAGAATTCATAACCCATGAAGAAGGCGTCCACGATATTAGTCAAAGTATGATTATTTTCATTTTTATATCAATCTTGATACCTAGAACACCTGGAGGATGTCTCAGAATTCATAACCCATGAAGAAGGCGTCCAAGATATTAGTCAAAGTATGATTATTTTCATTTTTATAACAATCTTGATACCTAGAACACCTGGAGGATGTGTCAGAATTCATAACCCATGAAGAAGGCGTCCAAGATAGTAGTCAAAGTATGATTATTTTCATTTTTATAACAATCTTGATACCTAGAACACCTGGAGGATGTGTCAGAATTCATAACCCATGAAGAAGGCGTAACCCATGAAGAAGGCGTCCAAGATATTAGTCAAAGTATGATTATTTTCATTTTTATAACAATCTTGATACCTAGAACACCTGGAGGATGTCTCAGAATTCATAACCCATGAAGAAGGCGTCCAAGATATTAGTCAAAGTATGATTATTTTCATTTTTATAACAATCTTGATACCTAGAACACCTGGAGGATGTGTCAGAATCCATAACCCATGAAGAAGGCGTCCAAGATAGTAGTCAAAGTATGATTATTTTCATTTTTATAACAATCTTGATACCTAGAACACCTGGAGGATGTGTCAGAATTCATAACCCATGAAGAAGGCGTAACACATGAAGAAGGCGTCCAAGATATTAGTCAAAGTATGATTATTTTCATTTTTATAACAATCTTGATACCTAGAACACCTGGAGGATGTGTCAGAATTCATAACCCATGAAGAAGGCGTCCAAGATAGTAGTCAAAGTATGATTATTTTCATTTTTATAACAATCTTGATACCTAGAACACCTGGAGGATGTGTCAGAATCCATAACCCATGAAGAAGGCGTCCAAGATAGTAGTCAAAGTATGATTATTTTCATTTTTATAACAATCTTGATACCTAGAACACCTGGAGGATGTGTCAGAATTCATAACCCATGAAGAAGGCGTAACACATGAAGAAGGCGTCCAAGATATTAGTCAAAGTATGATTATTTTCATTTTTATAACAATCTTGATACCTAGAACGCCTGGAAGATGTGTCAGAATTCATAACCCATGAAGAAGGCGTCCAAGATATTAGTCAAAGTATGAGTATTTTCATTTTTATATCAATCTTGATACCTAGAACACCTGGAGGATGTCTCAGAATTCATAACCCATGAAGAAGGCGTCCAAGATATTAGTCAAAGTATGATTATTTTCATTTTTATAACAATCTTGATACCTAGAACACCTGGAGGATGTGTCAGAATTCATAACCCATGAAGAAGGCGTAACCCATGAAGAAGGCGTCCAAGATATTAGTCAAAGTATGATTATTTTCATTTTTATAACAATCTTGATACCTAGAACGCCTGGAAGATGTGTCAGAATTCATAACCCATGAAGAAGGCGTAACACATGAAGAAGGCGTCCAAGATATTAGTCAAAGTATGATTATTTTCATTTTTATAACAATCTTGATACCTAGAACGCCTGGAAGATGTGTCAGAATTCATAACCCATGAAGAAGGCGTAACACATGAAGAAGGCGTCCAAGATATTAGTCAAAGTATGATTATTTTCATTGTTATAACAATCTTGATACCTAGAACACCTGGAGGATGTGTCAGAATCCATAACCCATGAAGAAGGCGTCCAAGATATTAGTCAAAGTATGAGTATTTTCATTTTTATATCAATCTTGATACCTAGAACACCTGGAGGATGTGTCAGAATTCATAACCCATGAAGAAGGCGTAACACATGAAGAAGGCGTCCAAGATATTAGTCAAAGTATGATTATTTTCATTTTTATAACAATCTTGATACCTAGAACACCTGGAGGATGTGTCAGAATTCATAACCCATGAAGAAGGCGTAACACATGAAGAAGGCGTCCAAGATATTAGTCAAAGTATGATTATTTTCATTTTTATAACAATCTTGATACCTAGAACGCCTGGAAGATGTGTCAGAATTCATAACCCATGAAGAAGGCGTAACACATGAAGAAGGCGTCCAAGATATTAGTCAAAGTATGATTATTTTCATTGTTATAACAATCTTGATACCTAGAACACCTGGAGGATGTGTCAGAATCCATAACCCATGAAGAAGGCGTCCAAGATATTAGTCAAAGTATGAGTATTTTCATTTTTATATCAATCTTGATACCTAGAACACCTGGAGGATGTCTCAGAATTCATAACCCGTGAAGAAGGCGTCCAAGATATTAGTCAAAGTATGAGTATTTTCATTTTTATATCAATCTTGATACCTAGAACACCTGGAGGATGTCTCAGAATTCATAACCCATGAAGAAGGCGTCCACGATATTAGTCAAAGTATGATTATTTTCATTTTTATATCAATCTTGATACCTAGAACACCTGGAGGATGTCTCAGAATTCATAACCCATGAAGAAGGCGTCCAAGATATTAGTCAAAGTATGATTATTTTCATTTTTATAACAATCTTGATACCTAGAACACCTGGAGGATGTGTCAGAATTCATAACCCATGAAGAAGGCGTAACCCATGAAGAAGGCGTCCAAGATATTAGTCAAAGTATGATTATTTTCATTTTTATAACAATCTTGATACCTAGAACACCTGGAGGATGTGTCAGAATTCATAACCCATGAAGAAGGCGTAACACATGAAGAAGGCGTCCAAGATATTAGTCAAAGTATGATTATTTTCATTTTTATAACAATCTTGATACCTAGAACACCTGGAGGATGTGTCAGAATTCATAACCCATGAAGAAGGCGTAACCCATGAAGAAGGCGTCCAAGATAGTAGTCAAAGTATGATTATTTTCATTTTTATAACAATCTTGATACCTAGAACACCTGGAGGATGTGTCAGAATTCATAACCCATGAAGAAGGCGTCCAAGATAGTAGTCAAAGTATGATTATTTTCATTTTTATAACAATCTTGATACCTAGAACATCTGGAGGATGTGTCAGAATCCATAACCCATGAAGAAGGCGTCCAAGATATTAGTCAAAGTATGATTATTTTCATTTTTATAACAATCTTGATACCTAGAACACCTGGAGGATGTGTCAGAATCCATAACCCATGAAGAAGGCGGCCAAGATAGTAGTCAAAGTATGATTATTTTCATTTTTATAACAATCTTGATACCTAGAACACCTGGAGGATGTGTCAGAATTCATAACCCATGAAGAAGGCGTCCAAGATAGTAGTCAAAGTATGATTATTTTCATTTTTATAACAATCTTGATACCTAGAACACCTGGAGGATGTGTCAGAATCCATAACCCATGAAGAAGGCGTCCAAGATATTAGTCAAAGTATGATTATTTTCATTTTTATAACAATCTTGATACCTAGAACACCTGGAGGATGTGTCAGAATCCATAACCCATGAAGAAGGCGTCCAAGATAGTAGTCAAAGTATGATTATTTTCATTTTTATAACAATCTTGATACCTAGAACACCTGGAGGATGTGTCAGAATCCATAACCCATGAAGAAGGCGTCCAAGATAGTAGTCAAAGTATGATTATTTTCATTTTTATAACAATCTTGATACCTAGAACACCTGGAGGATGTGTCAGAATTCATAACCCATGAAGAAGGCGTCCAAGATATTAGTCAAAGTATGATTATTTTCATTTTTATAACAATCTTGATACCTAGAACACCTGGAGGATGTGTCAGAATTCATAACCCATGAAGAAGGCGTCCAAGATATTAGTCAAAGTATGATTATTTTCATTTTTATAACAATCTTGATACCTAGAACACCTGGAGGATGTGTCAGAATTCATAACCCATGAAGAAGGCGTCCAAGATTTTAGTCAAAGTATGATTATTTTCATTTTTATAACAATCTTGATACCTAGAACACCTGGAGGATGTGTCAGAATTCATAACCCATGAAGAAGGCGTCCAAGATATTAGTCAAAGTATGATTATTTTCATTTTTATAACAATCTTGATACCTAGAACACCTGGAGGATGTGTCAGAATTCATAACCCATGAAGAAGGCGTCCAAGATATTAGTCAAAGTATGATTATTTTCATTTTTATATCAATCTTGATACCTAGAACACCTGGAGGATGTCTCAGAATTCATAACCCATGAAGAAGGCGTCCAAGATATTAGTCAAAGTATGATTATTTTCATTTTTATATCAATCTTGATACCTAGAACACCTGGAGGATGTCTCAGAATTCATAACCCATGAAGAAGGCGTCCAAGATATTAGTCAAAGTATGATTATTTTCATTTTTATATCAATCTTGATACCTAGAACACCTGGAGGATGTCTCAGAATTCATAACCCATGAAGAAGGCGTCCAAGATATTAGTCAAAGTATGATTATTTTCATTTTTATAACAATCTTGATACCTAGAACACCTGGAGGAAATATCTAAGACAATAACCCATGAAGAAGGTGTCCATAATTTTAGTACAAACGTATTTTTTTAGAATTTCTAAGCTATTTTGACACTTGGACCACCTGGAGGAAATATCAAAGACAATAACCCATGAAGAAGGTGTCCATAATTTTAGTACAAATGTATTTTTTTAGAATTTCTAAGCTATTTTGACACTTGGACCACCTGGAGGAAATATCAAAGACAATAACCCATGAAGAAGGTGTCCATAATAATTATTATCGTTTATGTATAACATAGGATGTAGATTTGTTTTAATTTTTATTTAATTTTGACATTTAACCTTGAAAATTTAAAAAAATTATGTTCGTTAATTTACGATAAGAACATTTTATCAGTTTACTTATTATCAAAATAATAAACCGAACTAATGGTCTAAATAATAACAATATTTAATTATTACCAATTAAATATATACAGGGAAATATTTTTTATTATTCATTATTCGAAAAAAAAAAAAAAAAAAAAAAAAAAAAAAAATTACTCCAACTAAAACCAAAATTTGTATTATCATTTAAAGATTTTAAATATCTAAAATGTAGATTATTTCATCTGTCATTTTGACGGTTACTAATCTTTAATTATAATTAAGTAAATATAGAAATATTGTGAAGGAAAAAAAAAAAAAAAAATTACCTTAGCTCTGCCATCTGCGGTTTTGTTGTCATCATAATTGGACGGAATCGTGGCAACACGGTACGAATCAGAGCGGCCATGCTGCAAAAATAGCGACACTAACATTTACTAAAATGATCATGACAACTAGATGAAATGTTTTTTTTTTTTTAAGGGAAAACTAAACTTACCAAAATCAGCTTTTCCTTAATTAAAATTTTTTTTTATATAGAGCAACATTTTTTAAACATTATACGTGACATTTTTTTTTAATGTCTCTGTTAATGAATCACTTGGTAAAAAAAATTATCCTTGTTAAAGGAAATTGGGTTTTCATCAGATAAATAAATAAAAATGGCAATTAAGCACACGCAATAGTCCCGTACATGAATCGATTAAACAAAAGCTGACGGAAATATTACGTTTTTTTATTTCTACAATTTTGTCATTAATCGTGAAAATAATAAGTGGTAACAGAAATATGAAAACGACACTCAATTGTCAGTTTAAAATGTCAATTAAGGTATCCATAATTTTAGTCACATTGTATTTTTTGTGTAATTTTGATACCTGGACCACCTGGGGGATTTACAAAAAACTATAACCCAAGAAGAAGGTGTCCATTATTTTGGTCAAATTGTATTTTTTGTGTAATTTTGATACCTGGATCACCTGGGGGATCTACAAAAAACTATAACCCAAGAAGAAGGTGTCCATTATTTTAGTCAAATTGTATTTTTTGTGTAATTTTGATACCTGGATCACCTGGGGGAGATACAAAAAACTATAACCCAAGAAGAAGGTGTCCATTATTTTGGTCAAATTGTATTTTTTGTGTAATTTTGATACCTGGATCACCTGGGGGAGATACAAAAAACTATAACCCAAGAAGAAGGTGTCCATTATTTTGGTCAAATTGTATTTTTTGTGTAATTTTGATACCTGGATCACCTGGGGGAGATACAAAAAACTATAACCCAAGAAGAAGGTGTCCATTATTTTAGTCAAATTGTATTTTTTGTGTAATTTTGATACCTGGATCACCTGGGGGAGATACAAAAAACTATAACCCAAGAAGAAGGTGTCCATTATTTTAGTCAAATTGTATTTTTTGTGTAATTTTGATACCTGGATCACCTGGGGGAGATACAAAAAACTATAACCCAAGAAGGTGTCCATTATTTTGGTCAAATTGTATTTTTTGTGTAATTTTGATACCTGGATCACCTGGGGGATCTACAAAAAACTATAACCCAAGAAGAAGGTGTCCATTATTTTAGTCAAATTGTATTTTTTGTGTAATTTTGATACCTGGATCACCTGGGGGAGATACAAAAAACTATAACCCAAGAAGAAGGTGTCCATTATTTTGGTCAAATTGTATTTTTTGTGTAATTTTGATACCTGGATCACCTGGGGGAGATACAAAAAACTATAACCCAAGAAGAAGGTGTCCATTATTTTGGTCAAATTGTATTTTTTGTGTAATTTTGATACCTGGACCACCTGGGGGATTTACAAAAAACTATAACCCAAGAAGAAGGTGTCCATTATTTTGGTCAAATTGTATTTTTTGTGTAATTTTGATACCTGGATCACCTGGGGGATCTACAAAAAACTATAACCCAAGAAGAAGGTGTCCATTATTTTAGTCAAATTGTATTTTTTGTGTAATTTTGATACCTGGATCACCTGGGGGAGATACAAAAAACTATAACCCAAGAAGAAGGTGTCCATTATTTTGGTCAAATTGTATTTTTTGTGTAATTTTGATACCTGGATCACCTGGGGGAGATACAAAAAACTATAACCCAAGAAGAAGGTGTCCATTATTTTGGTCAAATTGTATTTTTTGTGTAATTTTGATACCTGGATCACCTGGGGGAGATACAAAAAACTATAACCCAAGAAGAAGGTGTCCATTATTTTAGTCAAATTGTATTTTTTGTGTAATTTTGATACCTGGATCACCTGGGGGAGATACAAAAAACTATAACCCAAGAAGAAGGTGTCCATTATTTTAGTCAAATTGTATTTTTTGTGTAATTTTGATACCTGGATCACCTGGGGGAGATACAAAAAACTATAACCCAAGAAGGTGTCCATTATTTTGGTCAAATTGTATTTTTTGTGTAATTTTGATACCTGGATCACCTGGGGGATCTACAAAAAACTATAACCCAAGAAGAAGGTGTCCATTATTTTAGTCAAATTGTATTTTTTGTGTAATTTTGATACCTGGATCACCTGGGGGAGATACAAAAAACTATAACCCAAGAAGAAGGTGTCCATTATTTTAGTCAAATTGTATTTTTTGTGTAATTTTGATACCTGGATCACCTGGGGGATTTACAAAAAACCATAACCCAAGAAGAAGGTGTCCATTATTTTGGTCAAATTGTATTTTTTGTGTAATTTTGATACCTGGATCACCTGGGGGATCTACAAAAAACTATAACCCAAGAAGAAGGTGTCCATTATTTTAGTCAAATTGTATTTTTTGTGTAATTTTGATACCTGGATCACCTGGGGGAGATACAAAAAACTATAACCCAAGAAGAAGGTGTCCATTATTTTAGTCAAATTGTATTTTTTGTGTAATTTTGATACCTGGATCACCTGGGGGAGATACAAAAAACTATAACCCAAGAAGAAGGTGTCCATTATTTTAGTCAAATTGTATTTTTTGTGTAATTTTGATACCTGGATCACCTGGGGGATTTACAAAAAACCATAACCCAAGAAGAAGGTGTCCATTATTTTGGTCAAATTGTATTTTTTGTGTAATTTTGATACCTGGATCACCTGGGGGATCTACAAAAAACTATAACCCAAGAAGAAGGTGTCCATTATTTTAGTCAAATTGTATTTTTTGTGTAATTTTGATACCTGGATCACCTGGGGGAGATACAAAAAACTATAACCCAAGAAGAAGGTGTCCATTATTTTAGTCAAATTGTATTTTTTGTGTAATTTTGATACCTGGATCACCTGGGGGATTTACAAAAAACCATAACCCAAGAAGAAGGTGTCCATTATTTTGGTCAAATTGTATTTTTTGTGTAATTTTGATACCTGGATCACCTGGGGGAGATACAAAAAACTATAACCCAAGAAGAAGGTGTCCATTATTTTAGTCAAATTGTATTTTTTGTGTAATTTTGATACCTGGATCACCTGGGGGAGATACAAAAAACTATAACCCAAGAAGAAGGTGTCCATTATTTTGGTCAAATTGTATTTTTTGTGTAATTTTGATACCTGGATCACCTGGGGGAGATACAAAAAACTATAACCCAAGAAGAAGGTGTCCATTATTTTGGTCAAATTGTATTTTTTGTGTAATTTTGATACCTGGATCACCTGGGGGATCTACAAAAAACTATAACCCAAGAAGAAGGTGTCCATTATTTTAGTCAAATTGTATTTTTTGTGTAATTTTGATACCTGGATCACCTGGGGGAGATACAAAAAACTATAACCCAAGAAGAAGGTGTCCATTATTTTGGTCAAATTGTATTTTTTGTGTAATTTTGATACCTGGATCACCTGGGGGATCTACAAAAAACTATAACCCAAGAAGAAGGTGTCCATTATTTTAGTCAAATTGTATTTTTTGTGTAATTTTGATACCTGGATCACCTGGGGGAGATACAAAAAACTATAACCCAAGAAGAAGGTGTCCATTATTTTGGTCAAATTGTATTTTTTGTGTAATTTTGATACCTGGATCACCTGGGGGAGATACAAAAAACTATAACCCAAGAAGAAGGTGTCCATTATTTTGGTCAAATTGTATTTTTTGTGTAATTTTGATACCTGGATCACCTGGGGGAGATACAAAAAACTATAACCCAAGAACAAGGTGTCCATTATTTTAGTCAAATTGTATTTTTTGTGTAATTTTGATACCTGGATCACCTGGGGGAGATACAAAAAACTATAACCCAAGAAGAAGGTGTCCATTATTTTGGTCAAATTGTATTTTTTGTGTAATTTTGATACCTGGATCACCTGGGGGAGATACAAAAAACTATAACCCAAGAAGAAGGTGTCCATTATTTTAGTCAAATTGTATTTTTTGTGTAATTTTGATACCTGGATCACCTGGGGGAGATACAAAAAACTATAACCCAAGAACAAGGTGTCCATTATTTTAGTCAAATTGTATTTTTTGTGTAATTTTGATACCTGGATCACCTGGGGGAGATACAAAAAACTATAACCCAAGAAGAAGGTGTCCATTATTTTGGTCAAATTGTATTTTTTGTGTAATTTTGATACCTGGATCACCTGGGGGAGATACAAAAAACTATAACCCAAGAAGAAGGTGTCCATTATTTTAGTCAAATTGTATTTTTTGTGTAATTTTGATACCTGGATCACCTGGGGGAGATACAAAAAACTATAACCCAAGAAGAAGGTGTCCATTATTTTGGTCAAATTGTATTTTTTGTGTAATTTTGATACCTGGATCACCTGGGGGATCTACAAAAAACTATAACCCAAGAAGAAGGTGTCCATTATTTTAGTCAAATTGTATTTTTTGTGTAATTTTGATACCTGGATCACCTGGGGGAGATACAAAAAACTATAACCCAAGAAGAAGGTGTCCATTATTTTAGTCAAATTGTATTTTTTGTGTAATTTTGATACCTGGATCACCTGGGGGAGATACAAAAAACTATAACCCAAGAAGAAGGTGTCCATTATTTTGGTCAAATTGTATTTTTTGTGTAATTTTGATACCTGGATCACCTGGGGGATCTACAAAAAACTATAACCCAAGAAGAAGGTGTCCATTATTTTAGTCAAATTGTATTTTTTGTGTAATTTTGATACCTGGATCACCTGGGGGAGATACAAAAAACTATAACCCAAGAAGAAGGTGTCCATTATTTTGGTCAAATTGTATTTTTTGTGTAATTTTGATACCTGGATCACCTGGGGGATCTACAAAAAACTATAACCCAAGAAGAAGGTGTCCATTATTTTAGTCAAATTGTATTTTTTGTGTAATTTTGATACCTGGATCACCTGGGGGAGATACAAAAAACTATAACCCAAGAAGAAGGTGTCCATTATTTTAGTCAAATTGTATTTTTTGTTTAATTTTGATACCTGGACCACCTGGGGAATCTACAAAAAACTATAACCCAAGAAGAAGGTGTCCATTATTTTAGTCAAATTGTATTTTTTGTGTAATTTTGATACCTGGATCACCTGGGGGAGATACAAAAAACTATAACCCAAGAAGAAGGTGTCCATTATTTTAGTCAAATTGTATTTTTTGTGTAATTTTGATACCTGGAACACCTGGGGGATTTACAAAAAACTATTAACCAAGAAGAAGGTGTCCATTATTTTAGTCAAATTGTATTTTTTGTGTAATTTTGATACCTGGAACACCTGGGGGATTTACAAAAAACTATTAACCAAGAAGAAGGTGTCCATTATTTTAGTCAAATTGTATTTTTTGTTTAATTTTGATACCTGGACCACCTGGGGAATCTACAAAAAACTATAACCCAAGAAGAAGGTGTCCATTATTTTAGTCAAATTGTATTTTTTGTGTAATTTTGATACCTGGATCACCTGGGGGAGATACAAAAAACTATAACCCAAGAAGAAGGTGTCCATTATTTTAGTCAAATTGTATTTTTTGTGTAATTTTGATACCTGGAACACCTGGGGGATTTACAAAAAACTATTAACCAAGAAGAAGGTGTCCATTATTTTAGTCAAATTGTATTTTTTGTGTAATTTTGATGCCTGGAACACCTGGGGGATCTACAAAAAACTATAACCCAAGAAGAAGGTGTCCATAATTTTAGTCAAATTGTATTTTTTGTACAATTTTAATACCTAGATCACCTGGGGGAGATACAAAAAACTATTATCCAAGAAGAAGGTGTCCATTATTTTAGTCAAATTGTAATTTTTGTACAATTTTGATACCTAAATCACCTGGGGGAGATACAAAAAACCATAACCCAAGAAGAAGGTGTCCATTATTTTAGTCAAATTGTATTTTTCGTGTAATTTTGATACCTGGACCACCTGGGGGATCTACAAAAAACTATAACCCAAGAAGAAGGTGTCCATTATTTTAGTCAAATTGTAATTTTTGTACAATTTTGATACCTAGATCACCTGGGGGAGATACAAAAAACCATAACCCAAGAAGAAGGTGTCCATTATTTTAGTCAAATTGTAATTTTTGTACAATTTTGATACCTAGATCACCTGGGGGAGATACAAAAAACTATTATCCAAGAAGAAGGTGTCCATTATTTTAGTCAAATTGTAATTTTTGTACAATTTTGATACCTAAATCACCTGGGGGAGATACAAAAAACCATAACCCAAGAAGAAGGTGTCCATTATTTTAGTCAAATTGTATTTTTCGTGTAATTTTGATACCTGGAACACCTGGGGGAGATACAAAAAACTATAAACCAAGAAGAAGGTGTCCATAATTTTAGTCAAATTGTATTTTTTGTGTAATTTTGATGCCTGGAACACCTGGGGGAGATACAAAAAACTATTATCCAAGAAGAAGGTGTCCATTATTTTAGTCAAATTGTAATTTTTGTACAATTTTGATACCTAAATCACCTGGGGGAGATACAAAAAACCATAACCCAAGAAGAAGGTGTCCATTATTTTAGTCAAATTGTATTTTTCGTGTAATTTTGATACCTGGAACACCTGGGGGAGATACAAAAAACTATAAACCAAGAAGAAGGTGTCCATAATTTTAGTCAAATTGTATTTTTTGTGTAATTTTGATGCCTGGAACACCTGGGGGATCTACAAAAAACTATAACCCAAGAAGAAGGTGTCCATTATTTTAGTCAAATTGTATTTTTCGTGTAATTTTGATACCTGGATCACCTGGGGGATCTACAAAAAACTATAACCCAAGAAGAAGGTGTCCATAATTTTAGTCAAATTGTATTTTTTGTACAATTTTAATACCTAGATCACCTGGGGGAGATACAAAAAACTATTATCCAAGAAGAAGGTGTCCATTATTTTAGTCAAATTGTAATTTTTGTACAATTTTGATACCTAAATCACCTGGGGGAGATACAAAAAACCATAACCCAAGAAGAAGGTGTCCATTATTTTAGTCAAATTGTATTTTTCGTGTAATTTTGATACCTGGATCACCTGGGGGATCTACAAAAAACTATAATCCATGAAGAAGGTGTCCATAATTTTAGTCAAATTGTAATTATTCTACAATTTTGATACCTAGAACACCTGGGGGATGTACAAAAAACTATAAGCCCAGAAGATGATGTCCATAATTTTAGTCAAATTGTAATTATTCTACAATTTTGATACCTAGACCACCTGGGGGAGATACAAAAAACTATAATCCATGAAGAAGGTGTCCACTCATAAAAAAGACCTGTCAAAAAAATGTCAAAAAAGTATCTGAAAAGTCAAAAAACGATTTTCAAACGTCTAAAATATTAAAACAAACGTCAAAAAAATTATGACAAATGTCAAAAATATGTCAAATGTCAAAAAAAATCAACCGACTGTAAAAAAATCTGGAATTAACATAACAATTTAGTTTAAAAAATGCTGCTCAAAATTATACTGGGGGGGGGGGGGGGGGGGGGGGGGAATGTATGTATAACATGATTTTTAATAAATAATTAAAACTTATGACAAATAATCAGACTCGTAAATAAATTTTCACTGTATGATGCTTAATTTCTACCATGCGAGCAAAAGCAGTGCCAAAAACTATTATTAAAACTATCGTAGCTTGTTATTTCACTTCTCGCTGTTGTTCCGGTCGGAATCGAATACTACATGTAGGGGGGAGGAAATTGGAGATGGTAGTAATTGGAGGAGGTGAAGGGGGTTAAAATATCTTACCTGTATGTTTAATTCATATGTTAGAGAGAGAAAGAGAGAAAGTTCTTCAGTTTTAGAAGAGTATCGAGATAGTAAAAATTTAAAACTAATTATTATTATTTTTCTCCAGATTTAGGGAAATTTTTATAAATTTGGCAACGTTGCATTATAATTATTTTTTTAAATTACCGAATTTTTAGACAAATATTTTGGTATAAATGATTATCTTTTGTTTAATTATCCTAAAATTATTGGGTAAAAAACGTTGCCAAATTTACGAATAATTCCGTAAAGGTAAAAATATTTTTACGGCGTTGCCAAATTTACGAAAATTTCATTAAATCTATAAAATTTTTTTAGATAAAACCGAAACAGGTTTTTCTGTCGTAAAAAAATCTCCAGATTTAGGAAAATTTTCGGAAAAATGGCAACGTTGTTTTACAATTTTTTTTCGTTGAACTTCGGAAATAAATTTTGAAACTTTTATTAATTTGAAAAATTTTATTTTGGTGCAATAATGCCAAAGTTTGGAAAATTATTTTCTGTTTGTTTTTAGATTTCCACAATCATTTTTGGATCTCTT